>JAYESA010000005.1:199974638-200451444 GCA_036927795.1 Iris macrosiphon
TATACATAAATTTTCTTTTCTTTTATTTTTTAACACCCAAAATCTCAACCCTATCCGAATTCACCTTCTCTCCATCTCTTGTGCACGACCTCCCTCAGCCAACCACCACCACCTTCATCTCCGACCACCACCGGCCTATCTCCTTCTCCGACCTTCCTCCTTCCAGGCACCCCCTGCCGCCGCCACCAGCAGCTGTTTCCCCCTCCAGCAGCCACCACACACCAATCGCCACCCCGACTGCACCTTCCACGACCCGACCCCCAACTTCCCCCACCGTAGCCACCACCACCACAGTCCACCACTACCACCTGGGCCACCATCCTTGCCCCCTCCACCACCGTCCTCACCATCACCACCACCCCCTGGTCGCCATCATCGACACCACCATCAGCAATACCACCATCACCAACACCACCCGACCCGCTCCTTCCCCAATCACCCCACATACCACAACCACCGACCTTCGCCACCTCCTGGCCACCGACCCATACACCACCACCACCGGTCCCCCGCCAGAGTTGCTGCAGCCGCTGTAACTGCTGCTGCCGCTGTGTGTGCTGTGGCCGGAGCTCTGCCCTCCCTCGCCGGAGGCCAAGCCACCCCGTGCGGCGGACACGCCCCCCCCGGACACGAGCGACGCCAAGGTATATCCCTAGCAACCCGTATACGTACATAGTAGTTTAAATACGTATAAGTATATATGTGTAGTTGTATTTTATGTATAATGTATATATATATTTATATATGTATTTTTGTATTTATATAATGTATTTATATATAATATCTAATGTATTATATATTATATATATATATATATATATATATATATATATATATATATATATATATATATGTTTATTTAAATGTATATATATATGTACATACGTATTTTATTTATGTATTTATGATTATTTATGTAATTATGTATGTATAGGTATTTATGTATATATATATATATATATATACATATATATATATATATATATATATATATATATATATATATATATATATATATATATATTACATATATATATGTGTATATATACATATATATATGTGTATATATACATATATATACACATATATATATATATATATATATGTAATATATATATATATATATATATATATATATATATATATATATATATATATATATATATATATATATATATATATATATATATATATATATATATATATATATATATATATATATTTGTGTATAAATATGTATTGTATATATATATGTATATATAATGTATAATGTATTATTACTATATATATATGTGTGAATTATGTATATATATGTATTTGTATATATATGTATATATGACATGTATTGTATTAGGTATATTTGTATTATGTATATTATGTATATAAGTATTATACTATATATATATATATATATATATATATATATATATATATATATATATATATATATATATATATATATATATATATATATATGTATGTATGTATGTTTATAAATTTATTTAATATAGATATATGTATATATGATAGGTATGTATATATGTACTATGTTAGCATAACTAATTAAGCATAGTGTAATATAGTAATTAATAATTATTGTTATCCGTTCGTAGGCATCCGAGATGGTGCTACCTTTACTATTGATTCCAGAGCATTGCTTGTGCACACTAGAGTTCCAGGCAAGTATACTTTGCCTTGTTATACTGTTTAAACTCAGATGTTACCTAGTTGTATATTTTATTGTTCAATATTAACTGTGCGCGTCCGAGAAGACTCGGGTGCTGTCACGACCCGCACCCGGATATTCGAGCACGAGTACGCGGGTACGTCCAGCCTACGCCGCAGTGTCAGCGGTAGTACGCTGTCTAGGTCATATTCACAGTTAAATTAAAATCTAGCTCATTCACAATAACAAATAGGCAAGGATGATAACAGGAAATAGAAATGTTAAAATTTCAAATAAAACAAATATGACAAACAATCCATAGTTTAATTACAGAACCGGAAGATGAATCGGGGACAAACCCGATTACTAGGCTGAAAGAAAAATACTAACTAACTGGCTACTACTCCTCAAAAGTAGCCTCCTGAGTAGGAACCGGTTCCTTAAAAGTATCATCTGCTACCTCATAGGGGCCATAAAAGGTGTGGGCATAGTCCTCATCATCGCCTAATATCAACGGATCCAGTCAGGAAAGGAGCAAAGTACCAATACACAACAAAGCTTAAACTAAATAATTATGACAAGTAGAAAGAAACTGACTAAGTATCATGATAAGAATATGCAAAATAAGTAGTAAAATTAACTAAGAGTTAAATGCTATAAGCCAGAGACATGAATAAAACAGGATTATAATGAGACAAGAAAATGTAACTGCGACAAGACATCGGGAACTATGTGTGTGTGAAAATGTGCATTTAGAATACATAGTTGGCATGTAGGGGGTTATAAGGCTAATCCGGCACGTCATAGACGGCTATCAGACATGAATAATCGAGTATCCGGCTGATGGTACAGTCGCGTACCAACAGCTATTAGTCAGGACAGGGGGAAGGGTAAACTACATGCCTCATAGTATTCTCCCTCCCGACACGTAAAGCAAGACATGAACTCCAAATTCTAACACTAAGTGTAATCATCCAATGGTACTAGTAGAGCAAGGAACTAATTATCCAATATAAAGATTAAACTTGAAGTGCAGGTACTTGCCTGATGTTTGGATCCCAACTAGAGTTCTAACCTCGGGAAATTTCTAGAAATGTCTCCGGATGCTGAAATAAACATTACCATCATGCTCAGAAGATATCAAATAGCTAAAAACGCCTGTCCTTGAGTCCAATTTGGAGGCAAGGGCAAAAACGACAATTTCGGGTCAAAACGGGGTCCGCATGTGGGCCCGCTTTGCACCGAAAAATGTATCAAGGTCAAAGGTCTCCAAATTCACCAATCTTAGTGTCAATAGGTCAGGAACGATGATACGAACCCAACGGAACTTCCAGAATTGGATTCCGATGAGCCGATCACAAAATCGCCCGTCGAGCGGGGCCTGTGGGGCCCACGACACGCAATTTTGTCAACGTTCTCAGAATCGAACCAAACTTGGGTCACCGGACCAGCGTATCGCTATGAGTCCGATGGCGTAAGTTTTGTTTCAATCCGACGTGTGTACAGAAAGTTAGGGCATGATTCAGAAAAGTCGGATACGGGGCGTTATCCGCGGATACGCGTTGATCCCGGTGTGCACGCACATCCGAATCGACTTCTGCGAAATCCCACACGTCCGTATCAACGACGCGCACGTATCTGTAAAGACCGCGCTCGACCAAGTCATCCCGTTTGGTAGAGCGTACCCAGTTCCGGGGTGAATCGGGTCGTTATTTTTCCTGTTTTTGGATCGCAGTGTGCGATCACCACAGGATGCGATTGTCACGCCCCAGTCCCAAATACGTAGGACTAGGAACATGTAAGCATGCCAGCCGCATGGATATGGCAACTCCAATATATGGAAACCAAATCCATACGTACGCTGTAATATGAATACAAAATCCACAAGTGGTATAAAATGTAATACAAGTCACAGGGTAAAATATAAATCTCATCCACCAAAATCATATAGAAATAAATAACCAGTATCTATGAAACTAGACCTCAATATAGGTATCTAAGGATGATAGTTGGATGGAAACAAATCCACTACCAACTCGAATATAAGAGCAAATACAATATGAGTACAACACCACAACACAATATAAGAATACCAGCTATCCATCACAGCTCGAAGAGAAGACATCCTCGGATCACATGTAACCATCCACATCTGCGCTCCTACAAATACTCATGAAAAGATACACCTGGCAGCGGACCAGGTCCTCAGAGGGACGTAATAAGATACAGAAAATACGAGCCAATTTGAATACAGTAAACATGCATATGGTTTAAAAATAAATAAGTACGCTGTACATGACAATCTATATGAATACAAATAAGGACAACTTTTCGATGTATGGGCAAGGGTAGGCTACTCGATCTACCTCACAACTCACACACACGTCAATGGACATCAGAAATCGACATACCGCGGGGGGTAGCGACCAGCGAGACTCCAGAAATTGACATACCGCGGGGGGTAGCGACCAGCGCGACACACGTCCGTAGTGCGAGCTATATACTACGGTTTACCAAAGTGGTTAAAAGCCCATACGTCTAATGATTGTCCTCTCATGATACTAAGTGTCATGTGTGTGTCAACATATCTAATATATAGTAATGACTGAAAGAAAATACACATGCAATAAATAAATAAAAATATAATAAATATAAAGAAATATACTAAGTATGCAAAATTCTGTAAGCAATTTGGCAAGGTATCTTGCCTGGGGTCCTGCTGTTGGTATGAATCAGAGTCCAAGTCACAGTCCAAATAGCCTATGTATTACAAATTTATCACGTCAAAAGATAATTTATTTTAATTTATTTAATTCTGGAATAATTACTCTAAAATCCTATTTTAATTTTATTATTCTGATTTTTATGTTAATTCCTAAATTTTGTCCAAAAAAACTAAATTTTATCAACTCGAGACTCATGGCACGCAAATCGAGACGATCTGTTGACCAAAAAGTCAACCGACACAAACTCAACTTTCATGCATGATTTCCTATAGATTTCAGCGTCAAAAATATGCTGGAATTTACAGCTCATCCGAATTCAAATTCGTTTGAGAATTATGGCACATACAAATTTTGTATTGTGCACCGATGGTTAAATTCTAACCTAGAAGTTCTACAGAATTAACAGTATGTAAATACTTCGAAATAAATTCTGGGAAAAATATATGTCGATGATCTTGACATTAGCTTTCCGAAACTTTAAACGGTTCGTGATTCTGATTCCTGCTTCTCCCGAAATCGCGAAAACATCGAAACACGTCTATTTTCGGATATGCTATGCTCTACGAATTTTCTAGAATTTAATACTCATAATTTAGAAAAGAAATTTATATAATCAGAAATTTAACCTCATTATCGTTCTAAGAAAAAAAATTAGAACACGTTTGGAGTCCGGAGCTAGGAGATATCGTCTTTTTAATTCGTCATAACTAGTAGAAAATGAGGCTGAATTTATGACGAATTTTGACTATTTTTTGGACGAAAAAGAGAGGAATTTGGGGAAAAAAAATATGAAGGATGAGGTATTTATAATGGTGGAGACTACTTAATTAAATACAACTAGGATTGGTTAATTTGGATTGGATTATGATGAATTTAAATAAGGATATGATATACATTAAGTTGCTTTCCTAGTAGGTTCAGGATTTGAATTAATTTAAAGTAGAGTTTGAATTTATCTCAATAATTTATAATCTTAAATATAATTAAAGATTACAAATAATTTATAAAATCTTATTAATATCTATTAACACTAAATTAGCATCTATCTAATATTAAGACTATATATATCCAAATAAATCCTAATTAATTTCAAAAATCTAAAATAACCTAAAAATGATTCTAAATAAATATTTATATAAATAAATATATAAAGAAATTCATTTGCTAATTAAATAACAGAATACTCTAAAGAAATTCAATATCTATAATAATATAAAATATAAAATATACACAAAATACCTATTTTGGGTGAGGGAGTTTACAATCTACCCAACTTACAAAAATTTCGTCCTCGAAATTAAAATAGAACATGGTTTCTCTCTATCTAATCTCACTTGATCACAATCTAAAAGAATTTACCTCAAGTTTAATAATGCAATTTCTATCCAACTTAGAATTTACCCATCTATCACATAAGGCTCTTACACTTAAGAAAATATTCCTCAATTTATTTTCTCATGTCATTCAATCCTCAAAACTTTAACACCAACTATACCATATGTGATATGCCCTTAATCAATTATGAAAGATAGTCACCAAATAATGTGATTGGCCTATGGGGTATATCTTGTACTATCCGTGTATCACTTATATCCAAGCACGAGATTTCGTCTTTCCGAAACAAGGGAAGACGGAAAGCAATGGAAAAGAGTTCAAGGAGGGGTAATAGAATGGAAGTATGGGAATCAAAGCGTTTAAAGAATTCAAATGGGAATTGTCAAGACAGTTGTGGATTAAAATCTTAATTTGGTAATTTCCTATTCGCATGCTCACATCGGTGCAGTTATATACTTGATATGATATGCTTTATCGTATCTAGGGGGTAAGTATATTTGTCTACTGGTCCACTATACATCTCAATCCACGTAAAATACTATTGCGAAGGGCGAATCAAGCACATTATGGCTAGCTAGACCATAATACACTAATTCTGATTAGACAATTTTTATTAGTGTGGTTGATCAGGCCCCAATAACACATATGTCATGAACAAGCTCGATATAAGATTAAGCTTGCAAAAACTAGGCTATAATAGCAGCATAATTCAAGGTAGCACAGAAAATATAATGCTGGATTATGATGAGAGAATGTACAAAACAATTCAAGTTCGCAAAAGTAAAAATAACATAAGCAATAATAATAAAAGACTCTACAATCTCTACAGTTATCATACAACCTCCTTATCTAAGTCGCTAGTCGACCAAATAGGGCAAGGACCTCTAAATTCTATGGTCTGAATAAACACTGTCGTCTTTTGCTAGCATGCGATAAATATCATTCGGTTACACTTCAATTAATAGGTCAAAAGACTATGTGATACTAGGTGTCAAACATTATGGTAAAACTTCTAACTAACTCTAGTAGTGTCTATACTACTCTCAAGTCTTCTTAATACATCAAGGGGTAATGGTATAACAATCTAAAGATAAGGAATTCTAGGTTCACTAGATATTCTAAACTTAGTGGTGTGTCTATATTCTCGTTGTATTCTTAATAGGTGCGCTACTCTAATTATCATCCTAATAACAGGGGTTCCTATATTCTAGCAGAAGACTATACTCAAGGAATTATTAGGAAAGCACATGAATCAAACAGGATACAATTGTTCAAAATAGAACAGATAGGAGGAGATGAATCACAGTCAATTGTGGATGAGATCCTATACTCTAGTCCTAGGTGCAGGCTTGTTCGGTACAGTAACGTAACCGAGACAATATGCTCTCGACCTGCATGGGCCACCACAAAAACATGTCACGCCCCAGTTCCAAATACGTAGGACTAGGAACATGTAAGCATGCCAGCCGCATGGATATGGCAACTCCAATATATGGAAACCAAATCCATACGTACGCTGTAATATGAATACAAAATCCACAAGTGGTATAAAATGTAATACAAGTCACAGGGTAAAATATAAATCTCATCCACCAAAATCATATCGAAACAAATAACCAGTATCTATGAAACTAGACCTCAATATAGGTATCTAAGGATGATAGTTGGATGGAAACAAATCCACTACCAACTCGAATATAAGAGCAAATACAATATGAGTACAACACCACAACACAATATAAGAATACCAGCTATCTATCACAGCTCGAAGAGAAGACATCCTCGGATCACATGTAACCATCCACATCTGCGCTCCTGCAAATACTCATGAAAAGATACACCTGGCAGCGGACCAGGTCCTCAGAGGGACGTAACAAGATACAGAAAATATAAGCCAATTTGAATACAGTAAACATGCATATGGTTTGAAAATAAATAAGTACGCTGTACATGACAATCTATATGAATGCAAATGAGGACAACTTTTCGACGTATGGGCAAGGGTAGGCTACTCGATGTACCTCATAACTCACACACACGTCAATGGACATCAGAAATCGACATACCGCGGGGGTAGCGACCAGCGAGACTCCAGAAATTGACATACCGCGGGGGTAGCGACCAGCGCGACACACGCCCGTAGTGCGAGCTATATACTACGGTTTACCAAAGTGGTTAAAAGCCCATACGTCTAATGATTGTCCTCTCATGATACTAAGTGTCATGTGTGTGTCAACATATCTAATATATAGTAATAACTGAAAGAAAATACACATGCAATAAATAAATAAAAATATAATAAATATAAAGAAATATACTAAGTATGCAAAATACTGTAAACAATTTGGCAAGGTATCTTGCCTGGGGTCCTGCTGCTAGTATGAATCAGAGTCCAAGTCACAGTCCAAATAGCCTATGTATTACAAATTTATCACGTCAAAAATTCCTAAATTTTAATTTATTTAATTCTGGAATAATTATTCTAAAATCCTATTTTAATCTTATTATTCTGATTTTTATGTTAATTCCTAAATTTTGTCCAAAAAAACTAAATTTTATCAACTCGAGACTCATGGCACGCAAATCGAGACGATCTGTTGACCAAAAAGTCAACCGACACAACTCAACTTTTTTGCATGATTTCCTGTAGATTTTAGCGTCAAAAATATGCTGGAATTTACAGCTCGTCCGAATTCAAATTTGTTTGAGAATTATGGCACATACAAATTTTGTATTGTGCACCGATGGTTAAATTCTAACCTAAAAGTTCTACAGAATTAACAGTATGTAAATACTGCGAAATAAATTCTAGGAAAAATATATGTCGATGATCTCGACATTAGCTTTCCGAAACTTTAAACGGTTCGTGATTCTGATTCCTGCTTCTCCCGAAATCGCGAAAACATCGAAACACGTCTATTTTTGGACATGCTGTGCTCTACGAATTTTCCAGAATTTAATACTCATAATTTAGAAAAGAAATTTATATAATCAGAAAGCTAACCTCATTATCATTCTAACAAAAAAATTGGAGCACGTTTGGAGTCCGGAGCTAGGAGATATCGTCTTTTTAATTTGTCATAACTAGTAGAAAATGAGGCTAAATTTATGACGAATTTTGACTATTTTTTGGACGAAAAAGAGAGGAATTTGGGGAAAAAAAAAATGAAGGATGAGGTATTTATAATGGTGGAGACTACTTAATTAAATACAACTAGGATTGGTTAATTTGGATTGGATTATGATGAATTTAAATAAGGATATGATATACATTAAGTTGCTTTCCTAGTAGGTTCAGGATTTGAATTAATTTAAAGTAGAGTTTGAATTTATCTCAATAATTTATAATCTTAAATATAATTAAAGATAATACAAATAATTTATGAAATCTTATTAATATCTATTAACACTAAATTAGCATCTATCTAATATTAAGACTATATATATCCAAATAAATCCTAATTAATTTCAAAAATCTAAAATAACCTAAAAATGATTCTAAATAAATATTTATATAAGTAAATATATCAAGAAATTCATTTGCTAATTAAATAACAGAATACTCTAAAGAAATTCAATATCTATAATAATATAAAATATAAAATATACACAAAATACCTATTTTGGGTGAGGGAGTTTACAGCGATGCCCCTAGCGGTTCGCCCGGGCACCGAGAGGGTCATGCAGGCTACGCATTGCAATTTACGGAATTGAAAACGGAGTTACGAACAGAAAGATACAAGTACCTGAACAGGGTCCGAAAAACCGGGTTTTCTCGTGTCCGACACGGCTCGACGTGTCCGTGTCCGAGTCCAATGAGAATTAGGGTTAGGGTTTGGTTTGGGGCTACAGGCCGGAGGACGGCGAGGGGAGGCCGAAGGCGGATCGAGGGCAGCTGGGGGCGGCACCGGCGAGGCTGGGCGAAGGCGGCGCTGCGGGCACGGCGGCCGGAGGCGGGCAGGGCGGTCGTTTCTGGGTGCTGGATCGGGGAAGAGGAGGAACAAAGAGGAGGGAGCCGTCGGGGGATGCAGCGGGCGGCGCGCCGCGGCGAGGCGGCGCTGGGGTGGCACGGCGGCGAGGTCTGGGGCAGCGGGGAGCTGAGGGAGGAGATCACCGGAGCCGAGCGGGGGTGTCAGGGGGTTATATAGGGGAGAGGGTGGCGTCGAGGGGCCGGGGAAGGCGGAGGAGGGAAGGTCGTCGTGGCCGGGGAGTGCGGGCCGGGCGAAGACGTGGCCGGCGGAGCGGCGGACGGCGCGGCCGGCGGAAGCGGGGGCCGGAGCGGATCGTGCGGGGAAGTGGGGGTGTGGCTAGCGGGTCGGGTTCGGGTGGACCCGACCCGACCCGATAACTATACGGGTTGGGCCGGATGGGCCGAGGGTAGGTGGGCTGGGCCGGGCTAGGTATTTAAATAAATAAATAAGTAAATAAATAAATAAATAATTAATAATAAATAAATAAATAAATAGTTTTTAGGTGATTAAAAATAGGTCCTGGGCCCAATAAATTCTAGAAAAATTACCCTAAGTCCAGTTTTTTATTTTACACCCAAAAATATTATTTTCATAATATTTTAATATTATTTATTATCAATTAAAAAATCATTTAATAATTAAAACCCTAATTTTAATTACAGAAAAATTCCCAGAAAATTCCGAAAAATTGTGAAAAATCCAAATTTATAATTCTTGCAAAATCAGGGGGTTTACAGGTGCAGTCAACAAAGGCGTTGACGTTAGAACTTGTGTCTGATCTAATATCTAGTGGACCCACCTAAAGTTGAGGAGTTATCAATATGACTTCCCAGGCCTTGACACTTATCATTGTATGTCACAGAGTGAGTTTATTTAGGGATGCGTGCCTTATTCTCGACTGGCCATCGGTGTGAGCAGCACGTGTGATGGTATTTAGCTTAGTTGTTTATTTCTTTAGAGACTTGCATTATAGTATGAGATGTCCACGTCGTGTTCGCGACTTGTACATTAACATTAGACGGGGAAGACAATTAGTAGGTGTATGGGATAGATATTTGGTTTTCGTAGTTTTAGAGTAAACTACGGGGCCGTGAGCCTCAGTGTTACCCGATTATGGGCCAGTATTACCCAGTTATGGGCCAGCATTACCCGGTTATGGGCGTATATGCTTGTCGATACATCCGGCAGAGATTATTAGCTGCACGCTATCATTATCGGTGATGTAGTCAGCATATACTCCTGGTATCCAGTTTACAGCTAATGCCAGGTACTTAGTCTCTGGCTCGACGCTATACTTTATACCTTTCACATGCCCATACGTAACATGGTTGTCTTTAAAGTGCATTTCACTTAGCTGGTTAGTTCACCCTTGAGTTTTCACAGTATTTACTTTATGACATGCTTCTATGTATCTTGTTATATCCCTCTGAGGACCTGGTTCCTTTCCAGGAGTAGATGTTCATGAGTATTCGTAGGAGCGCAGATCCGGACTTGCTACGTATATTTTGAGAAGTTCTTCTCTTTGAGCCCGTGATTGTTAGTTGATATTCTTATATTATGGTTGTTGTGTTGCACTTATATATTCTAGTTTGGTAGTGGATTTGTTTCCACCCAACTATCATCTTTAGATACTTTATATTGAGATCTAGTTTCATAGATATTGGTTATTTATGTCTATTTGATTTCTGTGGATGAGATTTAGTTATGCCCAGTGACTTGTGATAAATATATGCCACTTATGAATTATTGTTCATGATACAACGTATGCATGTGTTATGGTTTCCAAATATTGGAGTTGTATATACATGCGGCTGGCATGCTTACGTGTCCTAGTACTACATATTTTGGGACTGGGGTATGACATATTTTTAGTGGTGGCCCATACAGGTCGAGAGCCTATTATCTCAGTTATGTTACTGTACCGAGCAAGCCCGCACCTAGGATTAGAGTATAGGATCTTATCCATAATTGACTATGATTCACATTACTTTCAATCTGTTCTATTTAAATAATTGTATCCTGCTTGATTCATGTGCTTCTCTAATAATTCCTTGAGTATAGCCCCTGCTAGAATATAGGAATCCCTGTTGATATGATGCTAATTAGGATAGCATTCCTATTAAGAATACCACTAGGGCATTGATACATTATTATATTTAGACTACCTAATGAACCCTAGCAATCCTTACCTATAGAATGATTGACCATTATCCCTTGATAATTAGGGATGACTTAAGAGTAGTATAGGCAATACTAGGGCCAGCTATAAATTTAACCATATTGTTTGACCCTAGCATTGAGGGACAATATAAATCCAAGGTTGAATATTAGGACCAAAACTTAACTTTTATAGTGAGATAGTATTATAGAACTATAAATTTAGGTTCTTGTCCTGATACTAGCAGACAGTACCTTAGGAAGCCAAGAGGAACAAAAATAATATTTTTTTCGATCAAACCTCGAACACAGATATTAGCATACCACCTTTCCCTTAGGAAAACACGATATTATCTAGAGTCCCTATATTTTAATTTTATATCTTGTTCCTCTGCAACCTTAACGTTCGCTAATTATGCGACGGCTAAATTATGTTCTTTTTTTTATCTTTTAACTCGTGCCACATAACTCTTATGATTGTAGGCCAAGTAATTTTATTTCATGTTAGGATATACAGCTTGCTAGGATTATAGTTATTACTCTAGAATTTTGAATTATATGATTGGTAGTTAGAACTTGATAGTTGAGTATTCCTTCAGATTATAATTTTATGGTTATCCTTTAGTTTTAAATTACGTGATTTGTACCCCCACCTCGATACAAGTTATATCCCCTTTCCCCTTGAAGGCCAGTAACTTTTTTATTCTTACTATTGACACTTGTTCTATAAGCACTATGATTAAGACTTAAGATAACCACTACCTATATAGTGTAGTAGGATACCCTAATAGGTACCCAAATTTTTTCCTCGTGTACCCCAATAAGAATTTCTGCTTTATCTATAAGGGCCAGGTTATTCTGTAGGATCCCCTCGAAGAAATTATAATATTAATTGTTTTAAGTTGGGTAGTATGCCTCACAACATAGTATCACATAGTCCTCTTAACCCATTGATGAAGTATAATTGAATGACATTAACTGTATGCTAGCATAAGAAGATAGTGGTTATTCAAGCTGTAGAACTTAGAGGTCCATATCCTATTTGGTCGACTAACAACTTAGACAAGGAGTTAGTATGACAATTATAGAGGTTGTAGAGTCTTATCTTTTTGAACTTAAAATATTGTGTACCTTCTCTCATCATAATCTAGCGTACTTATATTTTTCATACCACCTCGACTTATGCTGCTATTTTATAGCCTACTTTTGTAAGCTTATTCTTTTATCGAGCTTAATTATAATATATGTATTACTGGGGATGCCTACTAATACATTGTCTAAATCAGAATTAGTGTATTAAGGTCTAGCTAACCTTAGTGCGCTTGGTTCGCTCTTCGCATGACTACTTTACGTGGATTGAGATATATAGTTGACTAGTAGACGAATGTACTTACCCTCTAGATATGTCTGAGTATATCGTATTAGTTATATAACCATACTAATACGAGCATGTGAATAAGAATTACCAAAATAGAATTTTAATCCACAACTGCCTTGATAATTCTTTTTGAATTCCTTAAACGCCTTGATCCCCATACTTGTATTCTATTACCTCCACCTTGAATTCTTTATTGTTGTTTTCCATCTTTCCTTATTTTAAAAAGACAAAATCTTGTGCTTGGTATAAGTTTGATATATAGATAGTACTAGATATACTCATAGGCCAACTGCAGTATTTGGTGACTATCTTTTGTAATTAAGGGCATATCATAGGTAATATATTGGTGTTAAATTTTTTAAGAATTAAATAACATAATTAAATAATTTAAGGAATAATTTTCTTAGATATATAGCCTTATGTGATAGATGGATAAATTCTAAGTTGGGTAAAAATCGTATTATTAAACTTGAGGTGAATTCTTTTAGATTATGACCAAGTGAGATTAGATAGAGAAACCCTACCCTAGTTTAATTTTGAGGACAAAATTATTTTAAGTTGGGTAGATTATAAACCCCCTCATCCAAAATTAGGCCTATTTGGCTTAGATAGTAAAATTAGGGCTAGTTGAACCCAATTAGAAATATAATACGATATTTGATTTAACTATATAATATTTATATCACCTAGTGCACATTACCGTTTCTTCGATAATTGGAGCACCTCACTAGCCATTGGCTTCCTACAAATCTCACAACCTTGTCTTAGATGTGTCCACCTACCATTTTGACCTTTGTATAACTTATAATTATGGTCTCTTGTGTTACATTTTAGCCGTACAACATTCGTCATAGACTTTATTATTTAATTATAAATAAATTCCAACTTTGTACCCTTGTGCGTTCCTATCAAAATTGGAGACACAATCTTGATCCATTTTGTGCAACCAAATTAATGATAATGTTCTACACTGAATCCTCTACGTCAATGACACTTGTGTCCCACCTAATTTTATCCCCATATACTTCTAATTAATTCCAAAATACCTTGCACATTAATTTTAATTAATTAAAACCAATTTCTATCTTTGTGTAATTTTCCAATTGTTGGGTACTTTTATGCAAAAGTGTATTGAGGTGTCCACACCATTGGACAATACAAGAAGAAACCCATATTTCCCCTTCATACAAATTTTTTTCATAATTTTTGGAATGTGCAACGCGCGGCATCTCCCCTTTATTTTAAACCTATCCTTGCATTTAAATAATACAAATTATAGCCCTCCCAAATATCCCCATGCCAAGCCAAAGCCCATCCCAAGTTGGATGTTGACCAAGCCCAATCTCTTTAGGTCAAACCTAAAAATTCCACATGTATAAATATACATAACTTTTTTTTTCAACACCCAAAACCTCAACCCTAGCGGAATTCACCTTCTTCCCATCTCCTGTGCACGACCTCCCTCAGCCAACCACCGCCACCTCCGCCTTCGACCACTACCGGCCTGTCTCCTCCTCTGACCTTCCTTTTCCCAGGCACCCCCTGCCGCCGCCACCAACAGCTGTTTCCCCCTCCAGCAGCCACCACACACCAATCACCACCCCCGACTCTATCTTCCCTGACCCGACCCCCGACTCCCCCTACCGTGGCTACCACCACCATAGTCCACCACCACCACCACCTGGGCCACCGTCCTCGTCCGCTCCACCACCGTACTCACCATCACCACCACCCCCTGGCCGCCATAATCGACACCACCATCAGCAACACCAACATCACCAACATTACCTCCACCACCCTACCGCTCCCTCTTCGATCACCTCATACACCACAACTACTGACCTTCGGCACCTCCTGGCCACCAGCCCATACACCACCACCACCGGCCCTCGGCCAGAGTCGCTGCAGCCTCTACAACTACTGCTGTTGATGTATGTGCTGTGGCCGGAGCTCCGCCCTCCCTCGCCGGAGGCCGGGCCACCCCGTGCGGTGGACACGCCCCCCCGGACACGAGCGATGCCAAGGTATATCCCTAGCAACCTGTATACGTACATAGTAGTTTAAATATGTATAAGTATATATGTGTAGTTGTATTTTATGTATAATATATATATATATATTTATATATGTATTGTTGTATTTATATAATATATTTATATATAATATCTAATATATTATATTATTATATATACATATATATATATATTTATTTAAATGTATATAAATATATATGTATATACGTATTTTATTTATGTATTTATGATTATTTATGTAATTATGTATATATATATGTATATGTATATGTATATGTATATGTATATATATATATATATATATATATATATATATATATATATATATATAATGTATAATGTATTATTACTATATATATATGTATGAATTATGTATATATATGTATTTGTATATATATGTATATATGACATGTATTGTATTAGGTAAATATGTATTATGTATATTATATATATATATATATATATATATATATATATATATATATATATGTATATATATATGTATATATATATATGTATATATATATATATATATATATATATATATATATATATATATATATATATATATATATATATATATATATATATATATATGGTTGTTTATATATATATATATATATTTATGGTTGTTTATATTTATATATATATATATATATATATATATATATATATATATATATATATATATATATATATAATTGTATATATATGTATGTATGTTTATAAATTTATTTAATTTAGATATATGTATATATGATAGGTATGTATACATGTACTATGTTAGCATTAGTAATTAAGTATAGTGTAATGTAGTGATTAATAATTATTTTTATCCTTTCGTATTCATCCGAGACGGTGCTACCTTGACTGTTGGTTCTGGAGTATTGCTTGTGCATACCAGAGTTCCAGCCAAGTATACCTTGCCTTGTAATATTGTTTAAACTAAGATGTTACCTAGTTGCATGTTTTATTGTTCAATATTAACTGTGCACGTTCGAGAAGACTCGTGTGCAGTCAACGAAGGCGTTGACATTAGGACTTGTGTCTGACCTAGTGTCTAGTGGACCCACCTAAAGTTGAAGAGTTATCAATATGACTTTCCAGGCCTTGACACGTATCATTACACGTCACATAGTGAGTTTATGTAGGGACGTGTGCCTCATTGTCGACTGGCCATCAGTGTGAGCAGCACGTGTGATGGTATTTAGCTTAGTTGTTTATTTCTTTAGAGACTTGTATTATAGTATGAGATGTCCACATCGTGTTTGCAACTTGTACATTGATATTGAACGGAGAAGACAATTAGTAGGCGTATGGGATAAACATTTGGTTGTCGTAGTTTCAGAGTAAACTACGGGGCCGTGAGCCTCAGTGTTACTCGGTTATGGGCCAGTATTACCTGGTTATGGGCTACTATTACCTGGTTATGTGCGTTTATGCTTGTCAATACATCCGACAGAGGTTACTAGCTGTGCGCTATCATGATCGATGATGTAGTCAGCATATACTCCTAGCATCCAGTTTACAGCTAATGCCAGGTACTTAGCCTTTGGCCCGACACTATGCTTTATACCTTTCACCTACCCATACGTACCAAGGTTGTCTTCAAAGTGCATTTTACTTAGCTTGTTAGTTCATCCTTGAGTTTTCACAGTATTTACTTTATGCCATGCTTCTATGTATCTTGTTATGTCCCTCTGAGGACCTGGTCCCTTTTCAGGTATAAATGTTCATGAGTATTCGCAGAAGCGCAGATCCGGACTTGCTACGTATATTTTGAGGAGGTCTTCTCTTCGAGCCCGTGATTGTTAGTTGATATTCTTATATTATGGTTGTTGTATTGCACTTATATATTCTAGTTTGGTAGTGGGTTTGTTTCCACCTGACTATTATCTTTAGATACTTTATATTGAGATCTAGTTTCATAGATATTGGTTATTTATGTCTATTTGATTTCTGTGGATGAGATTTAGTTATGTCCAATGACTTGTAATAAATATATGCTACTTATGAATTATTGTTCATGATACAACGTACGCATGTGTTATGGTTTCCAAATATTGGAGTTACCATATACATGCGGTCGGCATGCTTACGTGTCCTAGTCCTACGTATTTTGGGACTGGGGCGTGACATTTTGTATGTTAGTAGTAATAGGTAGTTGTGTATTAGTAAATATTAATAATTATTAGTATATCGCTAGTAGTTATATTAGATAAATACATATTAGCCTATAGTTTAGAGTTTAGGTAGATAATATATACTAAGAGCACATTAACTTGAGATACCAGGATAAATGTCAAGGTATTGAGAGGATACTCGAGGTATTGGAGGATACTAAGGATAATTGGGGTTTGAGTATCAAGATGGGTGTATAGTGGTGTGATACCGCGTTGGTTCAAAGTCAAGGTATCCATTTAGCATTAGTTTAGTTAGAAATATTAAATATTATTGGGTATATATATATATATATATATATATATATATATATATATATATATATATATATATATATATATATATAATATTTTCTATCTAATTGACTTGTGTATCTTAGGATACGGTATCCTATTATTTTTCTAGTATCTTAGAATAGCTAGTGTGGCCTAGATGCATAGTATTTAGACCCAATATCCTAGAGATAGACTCATACAACATAGAAATAGCCAGTTTGACCAAGTTTGACTACTTTGGCATAGAGTTGACACAGTTTGACTATTTTGACTTAGAAATTACTTTATGACTTAGAAGTTGACTAGTTTAACTTAATTTTATTCCAACACCTTGTATTAATACAATATTCTATATATAGGTCCGTGTGCAGTTCGGACACAGTTTGACATTTATTGCTCTGGACGGCAGGTGAGTACATTCTCTGATAGTTTCTATTATTTGATAATAACTATAATGTAAGTATTTAAAAATATTTTACATGACTCTTGACACATTGGTACACGAACTATTATACACATGGATCAGTCATGGGATGTTATATATATTATTCATTATTTCTCGTGTTCTCAATGTTTAACTTAGACAATGTTTCAATATTTCAATATTCAATGTTCAATGTTCAATGTTCAGTGTTCAATGTTCAATGTTGAATATTTAATATTCAAGGTTTATTGTTACATGGACTTCAGTATCTTATATCACAACGTGTTATGGTTGGATCCATTTTACTAGTTGAGGAAAATAGGAAGTGTTAGCTAGATATGTGATCAAATCCTAGACAATGTTCAATGTTTAACTTAGATAATATTTATCCAACGTTAAAGTAGACAATGTTCACCCAAGCCGATCATATATCCAACTAGTATTTAAATTACTTAGCATAGTTACAGTTCTTTACCACATTCTAGTTCATTATTTTATTCTATTATCTTGTTCTATTCATCGTGATCAGTGCATACCATATTGTTCTTGTTTACCTGTTTCTTCTATTATAGTTGATATTGTTCATTATTTTTTATCTTGTATTATATTCTCTATTTCTGTTTATAGTCATCATCAATTAATTGGAACTGCTATTGGATTGTACTTTGCTCCATTCCTGACTGAAAAATATTTTTCAGATGAATGGTTAGAAAGTATGTGTCCCACTTACTACGGACTGACAGATAGAGTGTCACCTGAGAATATAGTGCTAGTTACGGAGGCCATTTAGATTACCATATCTTGTAGTAGTTGTTTCTATTTGGATTATATATTATATTATTATTTTGAGATCTTGAATTGTGTTTAGTTTTTAAGTTAGACATGTGATGTATTGAGACTTGTATTTCTTTTCTTTCTATTCTACATCGTGCTTACATCTTTCTTTAGTTTTATATATAATTGAGTACCATTTAGAGTTGAGATAGCATGACAGTATATTTTATATACATTATGTGAGATACTAGATAGTATAGTAGACCAAGACAGCGTTCTACTGTCGATTCTGCGGCGTAGACTTGACGTACCGACGTACTCATGCCCCTTCATCGGGTGTGGATCGTGACACATTTTTAATGGTAGCCCATGCAGGCCAGGCTTCGTAAGTTGTGCGATGTCGTGGTAGTACGACGACTTAGTTGTACTACTATGAGCCTGCGATAGGATATAGGACATATGACACTAGGATGGGAGAGGATACTCAATCATAAATTTTTTAAGAGATTACTGGGACGACCCTTGAGAATCTTATTATAATTTCTAACTCAAATATTTTCCCCTTATTTTTGTTCGTTCTCACTTATTTTAATTGAATTTGATTCTTGGTATTCGATTATTGAATTTAATTTTTAGTATCATTGTTGAGTTTAATTTTATATCAAGATAAATTTTATGGACTAAATTATGGTATCATCTGATGACATATGTTGATGAGGACAGAGAGAAAGGTAAAACGTCTGCTTTGATTATGGAGCCTAGAGTTTATCGCAGCCATACTAGCTGGTGTAGTAGAAACGTAGAAACCTGGCTTTAGATGTACATATCTTAGTTATAAAATTTAGAATTTCTCACAGTTATACTAGTTAGCACAGCGATGATTCTAGATGACATGATTATAGAGGTGTATACCTAAGTTATGAAATCTATCGTATATCGCAGCTATGCTTACTGGCGTGGCGAGGATTCTAACGAGGATTCTAAGTGTCATAATTTTAGACAGACGTGTATGATTATCAGGTTGTATCTTAAATTGGTTCTTAAAGTATCATCTCAATACTTATCCACTCCTGTTATTATAGGATTTGTTACATCATTCTTTAGCTTAGAAGTAGAGCATTGATATGAGTATATAGGAGTATACCAGTATATGACTAGTGATAGGTATATCATCTGATATTGAGGCCAATGATGTATTAGAAGCAATAGGTGAAAGAAGTATCTATGAATGGTATGCATGATGCATAGTGGATGATGAGTGTCAGAGTGGGAGTTCATGGAAGTGGAAGCCTGAGTATTAAAAATTCTAATGGTGTGTCATAGGTTAAGAAATATCAAGATTGGTCATAAAAGATATGTAGTGTATCACTGATTAGCATATTCGTCTGTAAAAGGTTTAAGGAGAGATACATATATCTTAACTAACTTGGTATCTAAATACTTTACCTAGGAATCTCATATAATATATAATATCTTAACTACATACCAGTACTTGCCTCCCCCCTTCCTTACTCTCACATTCTAACTTACTACCAATATTCTGGTATCAAGTACCTACAACCCTCACTTAAAATACCCCCTATTCACTTAGACTCCACAATGTGACCGCTCACTGATACTTAGTATCAAGAATCTACACTAATACATCTCTCACTAAACTGCTACTTATATTACTGCATTTGGACTGCATCAAGAGCAAACTCATACACAAACACTCATATGCACAAGTATCTAGTGCACATACATATTTCCTCCCCACTGTGAAATCAAATTTGATACTGCACCTCATCTACCAACACATACCTTTGTACAATGATAACCCTCATGACTGATACTTACCCGAGTTCCTTGCCTTAGTTGTTGCTGTCAGGTTTCCCTCTTAACCAATGTTGCCTCTAGAAGCAAAACACTACTGCAACACTAATTGACAGATGCTCTATAGTTCATATTAGTGCACTATGGTGCTCAACTTTCCAATACTGCTTTCCCCATCTGGACTGTTACAGCTGCTCTACCTCTAGTGCATATTATTATTGCTGCTTATGCTGCTTATGCTGCCTATGCAGCTACTACTGTATATTGCTAAGGCTGCTACTTCCTATGCTGTTGCTACTGCATATGCTAATGTTGCTACTGCCTATGCGGCTACTATTGTATACTGCTAATGCTGCTTATGCTGCTACTACTATATACTGCTAATAATATTGCTGTAGTATATACCCGAGCTCCTCTCTGTCATGACCCGCACCCGGAATAAGGGCACGAGTGGTGAACTACGCCCAGATTATACTGTAAGAAAGACGTAGAATATTATCTTGGTCAACAATACTATCTATATCTCACACAATATGTATATAAGGGTACATGTCATGCCACCTCAACTCTAAATGGAGGAACAATATGGTATATGTCACGACCCGCACCCGGGGTAAGGGTACTAGTCGAAAACAACGCCCAGCCTACGCCGCAGAATCGGCGGTAGAACGCTGTCTAGAAAGTCTATCTAATATAATGAACCATCAAAAGATAGTGTACTCAATCACAGAACTAAGATAGAATGAACACGAATCAGATAAGAATAGAATAGTCATCAACTCATGAGTTTAAAATAATACATCAATGAGTCTGAAGAGTAACAAAAATAAGCTGGAGACAAATCCAGTACAAAAGAATACTATCATACTACAAGCTACACTCCAGGGTCAACTGTCTCAGTTGGGATAAGTTCCTCTTGAGCCAGGGTCTCCGAATCTAAACCCATAACATCCTGGGGTCCATAATAGGTAGGTTACTCCTCAGTGTCATCTGGAAAAATATATCCAGTCAGGAAAGGAGCAGAGTACATCTCTAACAGCAGTTCTAATCCATAATAAAAACTATATAACAGTAAATAGCTGTGGATAAACAAGATGCACAAAATAGATACAAGAGATATATAGACAATAAGGAAATACTGGAAAGAAATACAATAATGAACAATATGCCAATGAAACAATAATACTAATGACTAAGTGTGTGAGTACTAGCTTAACATGTGATCGGCTTGGGCAAGATACAATGCGGCCTGGCTAATCATACGTGCGGTGCATGATCAACACTATTCGCTTACCAATACTTTATTCAATAGGGATTTGATCACATATCTATACTAATACTCCCCACCCCAACTGGTATAATAGATCCAACCACGGTATGCTATGGCACTAGATTCCCCAAGAAGATAGCTAGTCTCCCCGAGAATCGGTGTCTGTACATGTACAAGATAACCAATGAAACAATACTTGCACCATATACACCATATACCAAGGAATAACATCTCATGACGAGATCCGGATATACCAATCCGTGTAACCATAGTGTCGAGAGAAACATGTAAATCTATACTAGATACAATGAACATAGAGGATATCATAAATGAGAAACTATCAGAGAATGTACTCGCCTGAAGTCCAATGAAAAAGTCTCACAGATGTCTGACTCGGTACCTCGAAGACCTAGATATGAAATACCACATTAAAACAAGGTTCCGGAAAGAGAACAAGTCAAACTAGTCAACTCCTAGGTCAATAAATAAATTCTAAGTCAAAAGTCAACTATGGTCAACTCTAAAGTCAAACATGGTCAAAGCAAGGTCAACCTCACAAGAAAACTATATAAAATAATATAGAAATAAAATACAATAATTTAGGAATCAAAATTAGATCCCAAATCATACTCACACAAAGTATACTACTAATACAAATAATATATACCCTAAAATAATATATATACAAACCAATATGTATACAAATAACATAATATATTATTACAAATATTATACAAAACACATATATATACACATATATATATATATACAATAATAATATATAAAATATAATTTAAAACTGTCAAAGCGTCACTGAAAACAGTGAACAAAATAAGATAAAATAAAAACAGGTTTAATA
The DNA here is from genome assembly GCA_036927795.1 of Iris macrosiphon. Classification (NCBI taxonomy): domain Eukaryota; kingdom Viridiplantae; phylum Streptophyta; class Magnoliopsida; order Asparagales; family Iridaceae; genus Iris; species Iris macrosiphon. The sequence goes on from JAYESA010000005.1 coordinate 199,997,503, forward strand.
GTGATAGTCTTGACTGTCACTAAAAATTCGTCGCAGAAACTCCATATACAAAACCGCTGCTGTCACAGTTTGCTGACAGTTTCAAACTGTCATAAAAAATGTCGCTGAAAGGTTGCCGCTCAAAACTACCGCAGCATTAATGACAGATCTGTCATTAATGCTGACCACTGTACAGCGGCTTCTGTTCAGACCAAATAATGACAGTTTCACTGTCATAGAAACCACTGTCACCAAAATAAATAAAAATATAAAAATATATATATATATATATATATATATATAAATATATATATATGCAATAATAATCACAATACATATATATAAATAAATAATTATATACTTATATATATATGCACATATAAACTTATAATTAAATACCAATAGTTACAACACATGCACATATTAATGTTCATATTTTACATTAATATACAAATAATGTATATTGAAGAATTTAAACAAATAATTCTAAGATATATACATTAATATACAAATAATTACATAATAATTATAAATAATATAATTACACAATTAAACACATAAATATATTTTATAAAACATTTATGTATAATTTATACTATTAACATAAGTACATATATAATTACATGCAAGAAAGCTACATATTATATTTGTACATCATATTAGCACACACAAAAATATATAGATCTATGCTACAATAATTACTATAATAAATACACAAAATAAATATATAATATCTATATATATTTACTAATTATAATTGAAGAATTTAAACCATACATAATTAGATCTATTCAAAAATCTACACAATTGGAGAGTATCACACCGTATCCCACTAGATCTAGGATACGCATGTGACACAAGTCCAACACACAACCAATTGCACCCCGAAGGATACAAACAAATCACAAATAATATTTATGAATAAATCAAAGTGTCAAAAGTAGATCTATGTGTCCGTGTCAAAATACGACATGTTCAAAGCCCCGTGTCGGAGGAAAAACCTCCAAAATGACACGTATCACCAAATAGTTGGGATACGAATCACATGTACCAAATTATGGACACGACACTAGTCCCAAACACATAAGCTCATGTCCAATTGATCTATAGGATCAATTGATACACACAACAAAATATAAATTCGGAATTCCAACAAAATTAACACAAAAAGCACCATAACTTTCTCCATGGGTCTCCTATGAACACAAAACAAAGTCCTATGAGTAGTACATACATATAGGTTGATTCTACATGATTAAATCTCAGATTTAGAAGCTATTTAAATGGAAAAATCTGAATTATACCTATTGGGAGATGGATTCTCAATAAAACCTCCAATTGAGAAGAACTTGCTTCCAAATTGTAGATCCTTGCTCCTCTTTGTAGATCCTTGCTTCCTTCTTCTAGATCCTTGCTTCCTCCTTCTCTAACGGTGAATTGGGAAGAATTTGGAATGAATTTGGTAGGGAATTGGAATAGAAATGGAGGGAATTTGGGAGTGGGAAATTCTAGATCTAGATTTGGAATGAGAATGAGAGGAGAGAGAAATTTCCCCCCTCTTTTAATAGGCCGGCCTTGCCCCTCTCCCAAGCAATTATAAAATGTCCAATGTACCCCTTGGGGCCTCTCATGAAGAAATAATTAAGGAAGGAAGCTTCTAGTCTAATCACTTAATTAATTTAATCCATCTCCTTAACCATGGGCTTTCTAAATGGGCCAAGTCTAACTATTTAATTCATGTTGGTCCATGGGTACAAACTAAACTAGTTGGGTCCACTAAAATAAGTCCAAAATAATTAAATAACATTCAACAACAATTAAATAATACAATAAAAATTATTTACCATGCATAATATTTATTTAAATAGGAAATTACTAAAATACCCTTTTTCCTAAAATGTGGTAGTGACAGTATATGATAATGAAACTAATACTCAATCACAATATCAAACTCGGGAAAGAAATAACACAATATGGAATAGAAAAGTAGTACAAGAGTCACAAATACATCCATAAGTCCATAATATAAGTTTAGGCACAAAGCAACTCTCAAAATAATATATACATACCAAGAGTCTAAAATAAGACTAATAAAATGTCTAACAATATAAGTCTAAACCTTCTCAGTCTCTGGAACTAGGTTCTCCTTCTCTAGGGGAGTATCCTCTAATGGTTCGCCGTCCTGCGGCCCGTAGTAAGTGAGACACTGCTCCTAAAGCCAATTATCTAAAAAATATATCCAATCAGGATTGGAGCAAAGTACATACCTCTGAAAGTAGTTCCAAATACATGGTAGAACATATATGACAAATAATAGAAGATAATATAAGATAACTAGCAATAGAAAATAGAAATGAATTGGAGTGAACATGTGAAGTAGGAATAAAAGAATATACAATACAGAATAACTATAAGTAATGATTATAGATAAACTAGCTACTGTGCCACAGAGTACAAGTTCGTTAAGTGATCAGTTTGGGTTGAACACAAATACAATATGGTAACTCGATTACACAAGTGATATATAATCGATATGTACATGAATACACTTGGGCTTGATCACATAACCAACTCCTACGCCCCCATCCCTAACGAATACTCCTGGATCCAATCATGATATATTACAAATATGAATATAAGCATACTAAATATGAGCAGTATATGAACACGAAGTACAAGATACCTGATACACACATTAAAATACATATGAAGGAGTATCCATTGAATATGGTAGGGGATAACATCCCATGACAAGATCTATTTAGTACTAGTCTGTGTAGTCATTATGTCGGAATCAAGTAAATAGTTCTAGAATATATGATATATACACTATCATGATTGAAAACTAATAGAGAGATGTACTCGCCTCCGGTCCTGAGCAAAGGTGTCTCTCGATGCCCAAGCTGGTGTCACACAATCCTATTTAGGAAATTTTATGTAACATGGTGTAATAAAGTGATAAAAATGATAAAATGATTCAAGATATGCTTTTCTAAACAATTTCTAGGTTACTCAACTCTAACTAGTCCATACTTGGTCAACTTTAGTCAAACTAGCTACTTCTGTCATGCCCCAGTCCTAAAATACGTAGGACCAGGAATACGCGATACTCCAGCTACGCATTCGACCAGACTTTGGTCTGACTCAAATACGTATAAGTTGTAAACTACTGGTAACTATCTAAATAATCTATTAAATATAAATATCTATGTCTCAATCCACAATGAACAAAAATACACAAGAATGAGCTACATATGCTACAATCGGCCGCCCAGTAAACACACAAACTCGAATAGACTCGAGAAAAGATGAGTCAATAAAAACTAGGCTACAACAGCGAGGAATAAACAATATGAATAAAGTAACCATAATACCGATAGAAATGATATGAGTACCTGGTACCAATGCCCGCAAGACAAGCGACTCCATCAGCAACTCCAAATGCTCCGTAATCGTCTATACTGCAAAACTGGCAGGGGACCAGGTCCTCAGAGGGACGTAACAAGGTACAAAAATATAACATGCCAAAGTATAATAGAAAGTACAAGTGCAACGATGATGTAATCTAGCATAACCACCTAAGTGAGACACAGTTTAAAGACAATGTTCGACGCGTGGGCTGTCCAAAATAAAATTATAGCTCCGAACACAGAGACACACAGGGTGTATCGTAGCTCCGAGTAAAGAGTCACACGGGTGATACTACTACTCCGAATACAGGAACACAACATCAACAAGACATATACATATATAAAGTGCGTGCAGAGGAGCCCAAACATCTAGTAATTGTCTTCCTTTTTCCAAGCGGTCAACGAGTGTGCACTGAACCAGAACCTCTATCTACTAGTCTCATCATACTAGAGTAACTATCAATCAATGCGACCCTTAGGTCATCCCAGGTTTCGGTCATGATATCAGTATCAGGATACAGGAAATCTGGCATAATGACAGTGTCTGAATGTGTCCTAGGGTTACGATATATACATATACGTACATCAAGGCATTGTGAATCATCTATTATTCGTTACTAGACATTACCGACGAACGTCTGCACCAGGCTGTGACCGGACGCAAAGTAACGATTCTATCAAATACGTGCATAATGCATATAATAAATTAATAAATATCTGGTAACTGAAATATATGGTGGCAAGGTACACTTGCCTGGATCCGGCTGCTGAAGACGGGTCTTTGGTATAATGTCCAAGTCCGCGGGTCCCATAGTACCTATAGACGAGGCACAAGCTCAATCAATAACTATTATGAGGCTGAAATAAGATGTGACACATGTCTATCATATGCTTAAACCTCTGTTACAACTCACATAGACACTAAGTTAGAGGGCTGACCAAGGTTGACTAAGGGTTCGTTATATCAAATACGATCAATCACCTGTTTAATATAAAACAAATTCTCAAGTCCAATTTATTTATATTTTTAGTACCTATCCTACACACTAGAAGTTGTATCATAATTTATTGCTAGATATCATAAGAACAATTATTTCCATCATCAACATGGCTAACTCTTCTGAAACCCTTACACGTTATAGTATCCATCATCTTTATCTCTCTCCTAGTAGAGATTTCCATATACTACTTTCACCACTCATAACAGTAGCTAAATTAGCACCCATATAGGAATACTTCTTTCTCTCTTTCCTATTGGATATAGCCCCACACATATTAAGTGTCTCTTTTTGCTCATATACTCACCTGATTGATGTAACTATTTGTTTTGTCCTTAGATACAAACAAGGAAACCGATAGCCATTTCTATGCAATACCTTCATCCACATACATCCATATCCATAAGCCATGATACATTCTCCTACCTATATTACTATCACCAATTATCACTTATGCACAAAATGGAGAAAAAAGAACACCCATGCTACGTACACGATTATATATGGTACTGTAGTCATTTAAGAAGAAAATGGAAACAAAGATAATATCAGTATTTATATATAGGAAGGAAGGGAGGAGTATACCTCAGATCATCATCGGATATTGGTTTGAAGTAACGCCAATGGGGAGGGCTTCTGGTGACGGGGCTTGGCATGGGTTCAGGTGGTGCATGGTTTGTGTAATCACTTGAAAATTTAAGAGTTTTTAAATTTAATTATCTTGAATTAATTAGCATTTTCTGTAATTTTAAACCTATAAATTAAAATAGTCTGATTTAAAATGAATTTTTAAATGAAATTAAATAATATTAAAATGAGATAAAAATTATATTTTCTAGTGTAAAATTAAAAACTGGGCATGGGGTATTTTTCCGGGAATTTATTGGATCCCGGATGAATTTTTAAAGCATTAAAAACTATTGTTAAAATTAACTGATTAATTAAACCAAAATTAATTAATAAACCAAACCAGAGTTGAACCGGACCGGACCGGCCGGTCTGACCAACCCGGACCGCTCAGGCTAGCGGGTCGGATCCGGGTCAGACCCGACCCGCCTAAACCCGAACCAGACCCGGACTCTTTCTCTTCCCCAACGGATCAAACCGACCCCTGACCTCCCCGCCGTCGGTAACGTCCGTCGCCGCCACCGCTTGGCCTCCGCCGCTGCCCAGACTCCTCCATTCACCTTCCCAGGAACCGGTGACCTTTCCCCTTAGGTTTTCGGCCAACATCCGGCTGTTCCTATCTCTAATTTTTCCCCTATAAATACCTAGCTAGCCCCGACCGGAAATCCCCTTCAGACCCGACGCCACCGAACTACCCGCCGGACCTCCCCTGTTCAGCCTTCCAGTCTCCCGGAGCCGACAGACCCGGAACCCTCCGCCTTACTCCAGCGACTACCCGCCGGACCCAAACCTGCTGTCGAACCCGAGCCCCCAATTTCTACTCCGCTGGGCGACATCCGGCCACCCACAGCGCCGGAACCGGCCGCCCAGACTGACGACGACCACCCCACGGCTGCCCAGCGAGCCACCAGCGACTCGGACACATCGCAGAACCCTGACCTAGCCAGGATACAGCTTGGAGACGGATCCAGGACACAACCCTAGTCAGACGCGTGTCGGACACGATTCGTACTTGGTTTTCAGGCCCTGATCAGGTACCCATAAATTTTGACTCGTAGCTCTGTTTCATGTTCCGTAAATTTCATCGCGTAGCCTGTATGACCCCCACGGTGACCGTACAATCCGCTCGGGACATCGCGACCTGTGGTGATCGCGAACCACGATCCAAAAATAGGAAAAACATAGCCCTATTTCACCCCAGAATTGAGTACGCTCCGTCAAACGGGACGACTTGGTCACGTGCGGTCTTCACCGATATGTGCGGGTCGTTGATACGGACGTGTGAGATTTTACAGAAGCTGATTCGGATGTGCCTGCACACTGGAATCGGTGCATATTCGCGGACAACACCCCGTATCCGACTTTTCTATATTTCGCTGAAACTTAGTGTATACACATCGGATCGAGACGAAACTTATGCCATCGGACTCGTAGCAATACGCTGGTCCTATGGGTCAAGTTTGGTTCGATTCTGAGAACGTTAAAAAAATCGCGTGTCGTGGGCCCCACAGGCTCCATCCGATGGGAGATTTTGAGAACGGCTCATCAGAATCCAATTCTGGAAGTTCCGTTGGGTTCGTATCAATGTTCCTGACTTGTTGACAGTAAGTTGGACTGAGTTGGAGACCTTTGACCCTGACTCGATTTTTGGTGCAAAGCGGCCCACATATGGACCCGCTTTGGCCCAGAAATATAGTTTTTGCCCTTGTGTCCAAACTGGACTTAAGGACAGGCATTTCTAGCTATTTCATATGTTCTGAGACTGTTGGTAATATTTATTTCAGCTTTTGGAGGAGTATTTGCTGAACCCACTGTTACAGGGACCGCTACCGATATTCCAACCCCAGGCAAGTGTACCTTGCCATAAATTACAGTTTATTAGTTTATTTTGTTCTTTTGCTCTATTTTCTGTGACTAGTGTGCATGATATAACCTAGGACCGTATGACATACTTAGCATCCGATTACAATCGGGTGCCAACCCCGTACGCAGAGTTGTGTATGTCATTTAGTGATGGACATTCGAGACCCTTTACATTCTCGTGCTTGTTTAACAAGTACAATGTAACCTAGGACACTTGACACCTTCACGAGACAGAATCTTCCTGAGATATTCGAGGTGATTTTGTGTAGGATACAAGATGGACATAGTTATTATATTCTTAGATTATGACTGTTGTATTAGCTCTGATCTCACGTGACATGGACATGAGATGTGTGGTTACATTGGGTGGGGAGAGACACACAGGCTACAGGCTGTTCTATATATATATACTACTATTGTGAGGTTGTAGACTCTCGAGCAGAGCTAGACCATTACTAGATATTGCTGCTAACGGCTCCCCGACACAGAGCTTGTAGCACTCTCAGCCTGAGTACTAGTGTTGCTCTCAGTTGCATTTTTACATAGATGGTTATGTAGTTACCCTGCTTATTTCATTTTCTATTTCACTGCATCTATTTTTGGCTTGTATTATTTGTACCTTGCTATGTCCCCTGAGGACCTGGAATGGATGATGTCCCCAGGTTTAGCAGAAGAACATTATCCCGAGGTTTACGGGACATGAGCTGAAGCTGTACCAGGAGTTATTGCTGAAGGAGAACCTAACATAGAAGCAGAGGTGATGGCTGAAGACTTTACTTGAGCTTATGATATTTGTACTCTTCAGATACTTTATTTTTGGACTTTATTGTTCTGGTCTGATGAACCAGTGTTTTAGACTCTTATCGGGTTGTTCCCCGACATACTCTGCTGAGATTGGACTTTGATGTACTTTCTTTATTTGCTGTTGTTCTTATTATTCTGTGTGTGGATGAGATTAGTTTTTACTATGGTTTTAGACCTATATTACAGCTTAAGTATGCCCGATGGATCCATTAAATTGGGTTGTCCATCGGTGTGTACTGCTGGCCATTGCCACGTGTCTAGTCCCTCGATATTTTGGGACTGGGGCGTGACATAGTTTTTGTGGTGGCCCATGCAGGTCTACGACAAATTGTTTGGTTTCAACTTAGGAACCGAATAAACCTGTAAAAGGATAGGATAGGATATAGTATCTCATCCATTTGTTAAATCGTTTTTGAAACTCTCTATCGCATTCGAATTAAGTACTTGATTTGCATCCTGCTTGACTCTACTAAACGTTCTCATAAAGTTTAATTTTTGGGTACAGAGAGAAAGATGGATCCAAGAAATGAAGATGAAATTCCTTTGAGTACACCACAAGACGCTGTGGTTACCTATGGAGATAGAGTTACACCAGAGAACAGAGGTCAATCCTCTCAAAGTGGACAAGCTGAGCAGCATAACTCAAGGTTCAGGCGTGACGATATCCCACCTCTGCCGCAGTTCACTCCACAGATGCCTGCCTTTCCACCAGGGCAAGCAATGGACGGGCAGCAAATATTCCAGATATTTTATGCCATGATGCAAGCTCAACAACAAGTTTAACAGGAGGCGCAACGTTAGGAGGCAGAGAACCTGAGAAATAGCCTAGTAAATGCATTGGAGTAGGCAAACCCGCAAGCTAGGCGACCAGCGACGGGATCTATCACTGATTTCCGTCAACTCAAGCCCCGTACCTTTTCGGGCAAGGAAGGACCAACTGAAGTGCATGAGTGGCTCACCAATACACAACATCAGTTGGAAGCAGCTGAACTTCCGCGGGAGAGATGGATGACTGCTGTCCGAATGCAACTGACGGACAACGCGCACCACTGGTGGCTATCTGAAGAGAGGAGGCTCGGACATGACCGAGTCACTTGGAAGGAGTTCTCCAGACTCTTCTAAGAGATGTATATCCCAGCCGTTGCTAGATCAGAACTTCGAGATAAGTTCAACCGCCTCATCCAGGGCAACATGACGGTGGAGGAGTATAATGTCGAATTCATTCGCCTGAGTCATTTCGCCCCTTCTCTAATTCCTACCAAAGAAGAGAAGGTGAAGAAATTCTTTGACAGACTCAGGTTCGAGCTTCAGAGGTTGATTGGATCTGTTGCCCCTACATCGTACAACGATGTCCTTGCTGTAGCACGACGCATGGAGCGCGTCACCAGGAGGGAGTCAAGTCTGAAGAGGCCATTTACCTCAGTACCATCCAAGGCAGCATAAGAAGATTCTGCAAAGTGACTCCAGAGGAATCTACCGCAGAGAACAGCACCAAGAACCCTACCTACTTGTCATTTCTGCGGCAAGTTGGGTCATATTGAAAAGGAGTGCAGACGCAAATTGGGACTGTGCCTGGTTTGCGGATCCAACCAGCATTTATCCAGAGACTGCACAGAACGCCGAGAGGGAGCACCACGACTAGCTCTACCTGCACCTAGGCCAGATTATCCAGCAGTGGGAGCTCAGCAGACGGGAGTTGGAGGAGTCAGACCACCAGCTCCAGGAGGATATCAGCCCAGACCACCATTACCACCTCAATCAGCACTATTCCAACAGGCTCGTCAGCAGAGGGGTCCAGCTCAGGGACGAGGTCAGGCTTTTGCATTGGCTGTTCAGGAAGAAGCTACTGCTGGAGAAGTTATAGCAGGTACCATTTTAGTATCTTCATTACCTGCTGTAGCTTTATTTGATTCTGGGGCATCACACTCATTCATAGCTGCTAGCTTCGTAGCCACCCATAGAGTAGTTACTGCACCCCTTCCGAAGACTAAGAGAATTCTTACGGGAGGTAGAATTATACCTGTTAGTGATATCTGTAGATCATGTACGGTAGTAGTCTGCGAAAGAGAAATGCGAGCCCAATTTCTGATCTTTTCTATGCCTGACTATGATGTTGTACTTGGTATGGACTGGTTAAGTCAGTATCATGCTACTCTAGATTGTCGGCTTAGAAAAGTTAAATTCAGACCACCTGGACACTCAGAGTTTAAATTTCTTTGAGGAGCTGTAGAACAAGGTGTTCAGCCAACTCTTAGGGTATTATCTGTAGAAGGGGAGTCAGAATACCCAAGAGTTATATCAAAGTTTGTTGATGTATTTCCCGATGATCTTCCAGGTCTACCACCTGATCGGGAAATAAAATTCACAATAGACTTAACTCCAGGAGCCGAGCCTATCACTTCATCGGTTTATAGACTACCACCTAAGGAGTTAGTAGAGTTGAAGAAGCAAGTTGATGAACTTCTGGAGAAAGGTTTCATCCGGCCCAGTATTTCACCTTGGGGAGCACCTATACTTTTTGTACCGAAGAAGGATGGAACAGTTCGCCTATGCATTGATTACAGGGCGTTAAACGCTGTGACCATTAAGAACCGGTATCCCTTGCCCCGCATTGATGACTTATTTGATCAATTGAGTGGAGCTAAGGTATTTTCGAAGATTGACCTTAGATCCGGTTATCACCAGATTAGGGTGAGGAAGGAGGATATCCCGAAGACAGCCTTTAGAACCAAGTATGGACACTATGAGTTCTTAGTAATGCCGTTTGGTTTAACCAACGCGTCTACTGTGTTTATGAGCTTGATGAACCAAGTCTTCCATCAATACTTGGATAAATTTGTGGTTGTGTTTATTGATGACATTCTGGTATATTCCAAAAGCCACGAAGAGCACGAGGAGCATCTCAGAATCGTGCTAGATACGTTGAGACAGGAGAAGCTTTATGCTAAGCTCAGTAAATATGAGTTTTGCATGGATAAGGTACCATTCCTAGGGCATATTATCTCAGGAGAAGGACTGTCAGTTGATCCAGAGAAGGTTGCTGCCATTGAGACTTGGCCTATACCGACATCAGTTGCTGAGGTGAGGAGTTTTTTAGGACTTGTTGGATATTACAGAAGGTTCGTAGAAAATTTCTCAAGGATTGCGGAGCCAATGACGAAGTTGACACGGAAAGATCAGGACTTTGCATGGACAGAAAAATGTCAGAGGGCCTTTGAAGAATTGAAGAGGCGTCTAACAACAGCACCAGTCTTGACTCTTCCTTCAAGGTCAGGCGGTTTTGTTGTTTATAGCGATGCGTCAGGTAGTGGCCTAGGATATGTTTTGATGCAACACGGCAAAGTTATTGCTTATGCATCGATACAGTTGAAGGTCCATGAGAAGAATTACCCAATGCATGATCTGGAGCTAGCTGCTGTAATATTTGCACTAAAGATTTGGAGGCATTATCTTTATGGTGAGAAGGTAGAAATCTTCACTGATCACAAAAGTCTGAAGTATGTATATACTCAGAAGGGGCTTAACATGAGACAAAGGCGCTGGCTTGAGTTGATGGTGGACTTTGATATAGATCTGCAGTACCACCCAGGGAAAGCAAATGTAGTAGCAGACGCACTCAGCAGGAAGCCTACGGCTTATTTCTTGACGATGCAGCCTGAGCTATTGAAAGATCTACATGAGCTCCAGATAGAGGTTATTCTACCAAGACAGAGTGGCTTGCTGGCTAATCTGGAAGTGAAGTCATCGCTTGTGGAAAGGATTAAAGAAGCTTTGCCTACTGATGCAAGATTTCGTAGACTCAAGGAGAAGACAGAAGCAAGCATGCAGACGGGACTTCGTATACATGAGGATGGGACATTAAGGTGCGGAGATCGTCTATATGTTCCAAATGGAGAACTGAGATAGGAGCTAATGACTGAAGCACATAGCTCCATATACTCTGTTCATCCAGGAGGAACAAAGATGTATCGAGATCTAAGGCAATATTATTGGTGGCATGGAATGAAGAGAGAGAGATTGCCAGATTTGTAGCTAAATATTTAGTCTGCCAACAAGTGAAAGTCGAGCATCAGAGGACTGCAGGAATGTTGCAGCCGCTTCCCATACCAGAATGGAAGTGGGAATATATCACCATGGACTTTGTCACAGGATTCCCAAGGAGCCCCAGCGGAAAAGATGCGGTATGGGTGATCGTGGATCAACTCACTAAAATATCACATTTCTTGCCGTTTAGAGTTGGACAGTCCACAGAAATACTAGCCGACATGTATATGCGACAAATTGTAAGATTGCATGGAGTGCCGGTTAGTATTGTATCAGATCGAGATTCGAGATTTACCTCTCATTTTTGGCGAAGTATGCAAGAGAGTCTTGGCACCAGACTAAAATTTAGCACTGTCTATCATCCCCAGACAGATGGTCAATCAGAACGTACAATCCAGATCTTGGAGGATATGCTGCGATCCTGTATGTTAGACTTTGGAGGGTCTTGGGAAGATCATTTGCATTTAGTGGAGTTCTCCTACAACAACAGTTATCAAGCAAGCATCAAGATGGCACCTTTCGAGGCATTATATGGTAGGAAGTGCAGATCGCCAATATGCTGGAGTGACGTCGGAGAACGTCCAATTTTGGGTCCAGAGTTGGTAATGCAAACAGTGGAGAAGGTGAAACAAATCCAGAATCATCTTCGTGCAGCTCAGGACAGACAGAAGCATTGGGCTGATACACACCGACGTCCCCTGGAGTTCAAGGAAGGAGAGCATGTATTCCTGAGGATTTTGCCTACTCGAGGAACCATTCGCTTTGGGAGCAGAGGCAAGTTGAGTCCAAGGTACATTGGGCCCTTTGATATTCTGGAGCGCATTGGTGAGGTGGCTTATCGTTTTGCATTACCTCCATCTTTAGAGGGAGTGCATGATGTATTCCATGTCTCACAATTGAGAAGGTATGTGACTGACCCAAGTCACATAGTTGATCATTCTGATATCGCAGTAGGCCCAAGCCTGAGATATGAAGAACAACCGGTGGGTATACTCGGAACCAGTGAGAAGACATTGCGAGGGCAGACAATTAAACTGGTTTGTGTGGCTTGGAAGCAATACTCTCCTGGTGAATCTACTTGGGAGAGAGAAGATATCATGCGCCAGAAATACCCCCACTTATTCGAGGATGCAGGAATATCTTAAGTAAATTTTTTGTAATTCCTGTAGTTCTGTTCTATTAGTAGTTTAATCTTTAAATTGCGAGGACGCAATTTTCTTAAGGGGGGTATATTGTAATCACTTGAAAATTTAAGAGTTTTTAAATTTAATTATCTTGAATTAATTAGCATTTTCTGTAATTTTAAACCTATAAATTAAAATAGTCTGATTTAAAATGATTTTTAAATGAAATTAAATAATATTAAAATCAGATAAAAATTATATTTTCTAGTGTAAAATTAAAAACTGGGCATGGGGTATTTTTTCTGGAAATTTATTGGATCCCGGATGAATTTTTAAAGCATTAAAAACTATTGTTAAAATTAACTGATTAATTAAACCAAAATTAATTAATAAACCAGACCAGAGTTGAACCGGACCGGACAACCAACCCGGACCACTCAGGCTAGCGGGTCGGATCCGGGTCAGACCCGACCCGCCTAAACCCGAACCCGACCCGGACTCTTTCTCTTCCCCAACGGATCAAACCGACCCTGACCTCCCCGCCGTCGGTAACGTCCGTCGCCGCCACCGCTTGGCCTCCGCCGCTGCCCAGACTCCTCCGTTCACCTTCCCAAGAACCGGCGACCTTTCCCCTTAGTTTTCCCGCCAACGTCCGGCTGTTCCCATCTCTAATTTTTCCCCTATAAATACCTAGCTAGCCCCGACCGGAAATCCCCTTCAGACCCGACGCCACCGAACTACCCGCCGGACCTCCCCTGTTCAGCCTTCCAGTCTCCCGGAGCCGACAGACCCGGAACCCTCCGCCTTACTCCAGCGACTACCCGCCGAACCCAAACCTGCTGTCGAACCCGAGCCCCCAATTTCTACTCCGCCGGGCGACATCCGGCCACCCACAGCGCCGGAACCGGCCGCCCAGACTGACGACGACCACCCCACGGCTGCCCAGCGAGCCACCAGCGACTCGGACACATCGCAGAACCCTGACCTAGTGTAAACCCCCTGAATTTTCAAATTATTAAATCTTGGATTTTTTCTAATTTTCTGGAATTTTCTGGGAATTTTCTGTAATTAAAATCAGGGTTTTGAATTATTAAATAATTTTTAGTTATTAATAAATAATATTAAAATATTATGAAAATAATATTTTTGGGTGTAAAATGGAAAACTGGACTTAGGGTAATTTTTCTGGATTTTTCTGGGCCTCAGAACTATTTTTAAATGCCTGAAAACTAATTTTTATTTATTTATTTATTATTTATTATTAATTATTATTTATTTTATTTTTATTTCTTTCTTTTCTTTTCCGGCCCGCGGCCCGTTGGGCCGCGGCCCGGCCCGCCTTAGTGGGTCGGGTCGGGTTCAACCGAACCCGACCCGCCGTCAACCGACCCGCTAGCGACCCGCGCCCCGCTCGGCCACGCGCAGCGCCGCCCGCGGTTCCCGCCGCCCCGCCCGCGGCCACGCCTCCGCCCGCGTCGCGCTGCCCGCCATGTCGCCCGCCTCGCCCGCTCGGCTCCGCCCCGTCCGCGGCCACGACCACCGCCCTGACCCCTATAAAATCCCCCCCCGATCTCGATTTCCCCCTCAGCCAGCCACCGCTCCCCACCGTGCTCCGCCCTAGCCCCCGCTCCGTCGACGACCGCCGCCGGCCCTCCTCCTCCGCTGACCACCGCCGCAGGCTCCGCCCCCTTCTCCTCCTTCCTCCCTCGACGTCGACGAACACCATCAGCAGCAGCAGCTCGACGAGCCCGCCGCACCGCCTCCAGCTCCGCCGCGAGCCCGGCCGCCGCCGCGCCGCGCCGTCCTCGGTCCCCTCCGCCTCTGCACGGCCGCCCAAGCCGCCGTGTCCGGCGAGATAGCCTGAACCCTAACCCTAATTCCTTTTTGTCGTGTCGGACACAGGACACTGTGTCGTGTCGGACACGATTCGCCCCCGGTTTTCGGGTCCCCTTCAGGTGCGTGTAACTTTCGCCTCGTAGCTCCTTTTTCGATTCCGCGAATTGCGTTGGGAAGCCTGTATGACCCTCTCGGTGTCCGGACAAACTGTTCGTGGCACCGCGTCCTGTGGTGATCGCACACCGCGATCCAAAAACAGGAAAAACCAGACCCTGTTTCACCCCGGAACTGAGTACGCCCCGCCAAACGGGACGACTTGGTCGCGCGCGGTCTTCACAGATACGTGCGCAGCGTTGATACGGACGTGTGAGATTTCACGGAAGCTGATTCGGGTGTGCGTGCACACCGGAATCAACGCGTATCCGCGGACATCGCCCCGTATCCGCATTTTCTGCAATTCACCCTAACTTCGTGCACACTCGTCGGATCGAGACGGAACTTGCGCCATCGGACTCGTAGCGATACGCTGGTCCTGTGGGTCAAGTTTGGTTCGATTCTGAGAACGTTGACGAAATCGCGTGTCGTGGGCCCCACAGGTCCCGTTCGACGGGCGATTTTGTGTTCGGCTCATCGGAATCCAAATCTGGAAGTTCCGTTGGGTTCGTATCAGCGTTCCTGACCTGTTGACACTAAGTTTGGTGAATTTGGAGACCGTTGACCCGGACACGTTTTTCGGTGCAAAGCGGGCCCACCGGCGGACCCCGTTTTGACCCGAAACTGCCGTTTTTGCCCTTGTCTCCAAATTGGACCCAAGGACAGGCGTTTCTAGCTTTTTGACATCTTCTGAGCGTGATGGTAATGCCTATTTCAGCTTTTGGACTCATCTCTGGAAACTTCCCCTAGAACCTAACTCATCAGATCCAAACAACAGGCAAGTACCTGCACTTCAAGTTAATCTTTATATTGTGATAATTAAATTCTCTGCTCTACTAGTACCCTTGCTGATTACACGTAGTGTTAGAATACTGTATTTCATGTCTTGAATATTGGAATTCATGTCTTGTTTTTCGTGTCGGGTGGGAGAATACTGAAAGGCATGTAGTTTACCCTTCCCCATGCATTGTTTAATAGCTGTTGGTACACGACTGTCCATCAGCCAGATCTCGATTGTATTATTTAATAGCCGTCTATGACGGCCAGATTAGCCTTATAAACCCCTACATGCCAACTATGTATTCTAAAACAAACACAAGTTCACACAGATAGTTCTAGTCTTGTTATAGTTCTTACTGACTATTGTAGTTTCATTTCCTGTTTCACTTTAGTTCCTGCTTTCTCATATTCCTGTTTATAGTTGTGACTCTGAGATATTGACATTCTTTATGCAATTTTCCCAAAATGATACTCAGTTTAATTGTCATAAATAATTAGTTTAATCTTGTTGTGCACTGTGTACTTTGCTCCTTTCCTGACTGGATATGTTGTTTAGGCGATGATGAGAACCTTGCTCCTACCTATTATGGACCCTATGAGCCAGCAGGTGATACAGTTGCATAGCCGGTTCCCACCCAGGAGACTACTCCTGCAGAGTAGTTAGCATTAGCTACCTTTATTCCTATTTCTTATCTCATAAATCGGGTTTGTCCCCGATATAAATCTCTGGTTCTGTAATAAACTCTGGATCTGATTTTCATATTCTGGTTATAAAATCTTAGCATTCCTTTCCTGTTATTTTCTTGCCTATTTTTGTTGTGAATGAGCTAGATTTATTGCTTGTGGTCATGCCCTAGACAGCGTACTACCGCCGATTCTGCGGCGTAGGCTGGACGTGCCCACGCACTCGTGCCCGAATATCCGGGTGCGGGTCGTGACACGTTTTTATGGTGGCCCATGCAGGTCAAACGACTAAATTGTTCGGTTTCAACTTAGGACCGAACAGGCCTGCAATAAGATTGAGGAATCTAGGAAAAGCTCATTCACAGTATAGGGTCCTGATTTCAATTCTTAATATCACTTCTGATCAATTTTTCCCTATCGCCCTTGATTTCCAAGTAATCTATTCTGAACTCCCTACCCCTTCATCTTTCAGAATGGTCCAGACAAGGAACACAGTAGGAGGCATATCAGAACCAGCTGAGCAGAATGTGCCCGAGACCCTTGCACTCCCGCCGCCTCCATCTGTTCCGGCAGTTACTCTGGATGGAGCACAACTACTTGGAGTGTTCCAGGGATTAGTGGAATCCCAGAAAGAGCAGACTGCACTTCTGCGGACCAGCCTCTCAGAAGCTATTAAGTCCCAGGAGTCGCCACAAAAGAGGCCAGGAAGTGCCAAAGATTTCAAGAACCTAAGACCCCTGGAATTCTACGGAACTGAAGGCATTCTCTATGCCGATGAATGGATAGAGAACGTAGAGAGACTCCTGAAGACTGCTCGGGTTCCTGATGATCTTAAAGTAGAGTCTGCAAGCCTGCAACTGTTCGATATAGCTCGGACCTGGTTCAGAGACGAACCTCAACTATCTGCTCCCGACATCACCTGGGAAGACTTCAAGAGGCTATTCAAGGAGAAATTCTACCCCGAAGTGGCTCGGGAAGCTCTCGAAAGCCAATTCGAGAGACTGGAACAAGGTAATCTGTCTGTTGATGAATATACTGCTGAATTTAGCAGGCTAAGCCACTTTGCGGAGTACATGGTTCGTACCCCGGAAGACAGAGCCCGTAGATTCAAGAAGGGGCTGTCTCCGGATATTCGCCTTGCTGTCACCACCAGCCGAGCTCGCACCTATGAGGAAATCTTAAACGTGGCACAAGGCGTTGAGAGAGACATGGGGCATAAGCTAAAGCGAGAAAGAGATACCGGAAATGCGGGACCCAACAAACGTCCTTTTCAACAACAACAACAGCAGAGATCCCCGCAACAAGCTCAGCGTCCTCTCCCTCGAGCTCCAGCACCCCAACACCAGGCCCAGGGACAGAACCAACAAGCTGCTGCTTGTAACTATTGTCATAGACCAGGCCATACTTGGCAAGTTTACAGAAAGAGGCTAGGTGTTTGTCTACTTTGTGGCTCAGCAGAACATCGAGTGAGGGACTGCCCCACTGCTCAAGGACGCGGACAGGCTTACGTAATGACCGTGGAGAACGCGCAAACTCTGGAAGCAGCTAATGCGCGTAAGTGATTCGTAGATACCTTTTCTAGTATTGTTTAGCTCGTGCCTATTGGTTCGTGACCTCGGCCCCAACCTAGTAATTTTGAACTTGCTAATTACCTGGTATGCTTTTAAATTTAGTAACTGTTTTAGAGGCTTTTGCTATTGTGCTTATTTTGTGTTATTTTGTGAACTTCAATAATTTGCACCTCCTTTTCATCATCATCTAGCGCACTTAATTTTGCTGAACTTGACATATGCTGCTATTTTATAGCTTAGTTTTGCAAGCTTACCTTTATCGGGCTTGTTCAGGACACATGTATTACTGAGGCCTGATCAACCCCACTAATACAAGTGTCTACTCAGAATCAGTGTACTACGGTCTGATCAACCTTAGTGCATTTTGATTCGCACTTCGCACGACTACTATACGTGGATTGAGAGATATAGTGACTAGTATACTTACCCCTAAAATGTGTCCGAGCATATCGATACGAGCATACGGATAAATGATTACCAGAATAGAATCTCAATCCATAACCGCCTGACAATCCCCACTAGAATTCTTTAAACGCCTTGATCCCTATACCTCTGTCCTACCACCTCGCCCTTAAACTCTTTATTATTGATCCTCGTCTTCCCTTACTTCGGAAAGACAGAATCCTGTGTTTGGTATAAGTTTGATTTGTAGTGCTAGATGATAACCCTTTATGACTAAGGCAATACCCTAGGTGATGTGTTTTGTGTTGCAGACTTAAAAATTCAATACCATGATTTATTAAATTAGGACCTAGCTTTACTAGTTGTACAGCCTTAAAGAATATGGGTAAAATTCTAAGTTGGGTAGTGACCGCAATCAAGTGAGATTGAACAGAGAGAACCCTGCTATAATTTTTAATTTCGAGGACGAAATTTTTGTAAGTTGGGTAGGTTGTAAACCCCCTGAATTTTCAAATTATTAAATCTTGGATTTTTCCTAATTTTCTGGAATTTTCTGGGAATTTTCTGTAATTAAAATCAGGGTTTTGAATTATTAAATAATTTTTAATTGTTAATAAATAATATTAAAATATTATGAAAATAATATTTTTGGGTGTAAAATGGAAAACTGGACTTAGGGTAATTTTTCTGGATTTTTCTGGGCCTCAGAACTATTTTTAAATGCCTGAAAACTAATTTTTATTTATTTATTTATTATTTATTATTAATTATTATTTATTTTATTTTTATTTCTTTCTTTTCTTTTCCGGCCCGCGGCCCGTTGGGCCGCGGCCCGGCCCGTAGCCCCAGCCCAGCCCGCCTTAGTGGGTCGGGTCGGGTTCAACCGAACCCGACCCGCCGTCAACCGACCCGCTAGCGACCCGCGCCCCGCTCGGCCACGCGCAGCGCCGCCCGCGGTTCCCGCCGCCCCGCCCGCGGCCACGCCTCCGCCCGCGTCGCGCTGCCCGCCACGTCGCCCGCCTCGCCCGCTCGGCTCCGCCCCGTCCGCGGCCACGACCACCGCCCTGACCCCTATAAAATCCCCCCCCGATCTCGATTTCCCCCTCAGCCAGCCACCGCTCCCCACCGTGCTCCGCCCTAGCCCCCGCTCCGTCGACGACCGCCGCCGGCCCTCCTCCTCCGCTGACCACCGCCGCAGGCTCCGCCCCCTTCTCCTCCTTCCTCCCTCGACGTCGACGAACACCATCAGCAGCAGCAGCTCGACGAGCCCGCCGCACCGCCTCCAGCTCCGCCGCGAGCCCGGCCGCCGCCGCGCCGCGCCGTCCTCGGTCCCCTCCGCCTCTGCACGGCCGCCCAAGCCGCCGTGTCCGGCGAGATAGCCTGAACCCTAACCCTAATTCCTTTTTGTCGTGTCGGACACAGGACACTGTGTCGTGTCGGACACGATTCGCCCCCGGTTTTCGGGTCCCCTTCAGGTGCGTGTAACTTTCGCCTCGTAGCTCCTTTTTCGATTCCGCGAATTGCGTTGGGAAGCCTGTATGACCCTCTCGGTGTCCGGACAAACTGTTCGTGGCACCGCGTCCTGTGGTGATCGCACACCGCGATCCAAAAACAGGAAAAACCAGACCCTGTTTCACCCCGGAACTGAGTACGCCCCGCCAAACGGGACGACTTGGTCGCGCGCGGTCTTCACAGATACGTGCGCAGCGTTGATACGGACGTGTGAGATTTCACGGAAGCTGATTCGGGTGTGCGTGCACACCGGAATCAACGCGTATCCGCGGACATCGCCCCGTATCCGCATTTTCTGCAATTCACCCTAACTTCGTGCACACTTGTCGGATCGAGACGGAACTTGCGCCATCGGACTCGTAGCGATACGCTGGTCCTGTGGGTCAAGTTTGGTTCGATTCTGAGAACGTTGACGAAATCGCGTGTCGTGGGCCCCACAGGTCCCGTTCGACGGGCGATTTTGTGTTCGGCTCATCGGAATCCAAATCTGGAAGTTCCGTTGGGTTCGTATCAGCGTTCCTGACCTGTTGACACTAAGTTTGGTGAATTTGGAGACCGTTGACCCGGACACGTTTTCGGTGCAAAGCGGGCCCACCGGCGGACCCCGTTTTGACCCGAAACTGCCGTTTTTGCCCTTGTCTCCAAATTGGACCCAAGGACAGGCGTTTCTAGCTTTTTGACATCTTCTGAGCGTGATGGTAATGCCTATTTCAGCTTTTGGACTCATCTCTGGAAACTTCCCCTAGAACCTAACTCATCAGATCCAAACAACAGGCAAGTACCTGCACTTCAAGTTAATCTTTATATTGTGATAATTAAATTCTCTGCTCTACTAGTACCCTTGCTGATTACACGTAGTGTTAGAATACTGTATTTTATGTCTTGAATATTGGAATTCATGTCTTGTTTTTCGTGTCGGGTGGGAGAATACTGAAAGGCATGTAGTTTACCCTTCCCCATGCATTGTTTAATAGCTGTTGGTACACGACTGTCCATCAGCCAGATCTCGATTGTATTGTTTAATAGCCGTCTATGACGGCCAGATTAGCCTTATAAACCCCTACATGCCAACTATGTATTCTAAAACAAACACAAGTTCACACAGATAGTTCTAGTCTTGTTATAGTTCTTACTGACTATTGTAGTTTCATTTCCTGTTTCACTTTAGTTCCTGCTTTCTCATATTCCTGTTTATAGTTGTGACTCTGAGATATTGACATTCTTTATGCAATTTTCCCAAAATGATACTCAGTTTAATTATCATAAATAATTAGTTTAATCTTGTTGTGCACTGTGTACTTTGCTCCTTTCCTGACTGGATATGTTGTTTAGGCGATGATGAGAACCTTGCTCCTACCTATTATGGACCCTATGAGCCAGCAGGTGATACAGTTGCAGAGCCGGTTCCCACCCAGGAGACTACTCCTGCAGAGTAGTTAGCATTAGCTACCTTTATTCCTATTTCTTATCTCATAAATCGGGTTTGTCCCCGATATAAATCTCTGGTTCTGTAATAAACTCTGGATCTGATTTTCATATTCTGGTTATAAAATCTTAGCATTCCTTTCCTGCTATTTTCTTGCCTATTTTTGTTGTGAATGAGCTAGATTTATTGCTTGTGGTCATGCCCTAGACAGCGTACTACCGCCGATTCTGCGGCGTAGGCTGGACGTGCCCACGCACTCGTGCCCGAATATCCGGGTGCGGGTCGTGACACCTAGCCAGGATACAGCTTGGACACGGATCCAGGACACAGCCCTAGTCAGACGCGTGTCGGACACGATTCGTACTTGGTTTTCAGGCCCTGATCAGGTACCCATAACTTTTGACTCGTAGCTCTGTTTCATGTTCCGTAAATTTCATCGCGTAGCCTGTATGACCCCCTCGGTGACCGTACAACACCCTCGGGACATCGCGACTTGTGGTGATCGCGAACCGCGATCCAAAAATAGGAAAAACTTAGCCCTGTTTTACCTCGGAATCGAGTACGCCCCGTCAAACGGGACAACTTGGTCACGTGCGGTCTTCACCGATACATGCGGGTCATTGATACGGACGTGTGAGATTTTGCAGAAGCTGATTCGGATGTGCGTGCACACCGGAATCAGTGCGTATCCGCGGACAACACCCCGTATCCGACTTTTCTGTATTTTGCTGAAACTTAGTGTATACACATCGGATCGAGATGAAACTTGCGCCATCGGACTTGTAGCAATACGCTGGTCCTGTGGGTCAAGTTTGGTTCGATTCTGAGAACGTTGGAAAAATTGCGTGTCGTGGGCCCCACAGGCTCCATCAGACGGGAGATTTTGAGAACGGCTCATCAGAATCTAATTCTGGAAGTTCTGTTGGGTTCGTATCAACGTTCCTGACTTGTTGACACTAAGTTGGACTGATTTGGAGACCTTTGACCCTGACTCGGTTTTCGGTGCAAAGCGGCCCACATTTGGACCCGCTTTGGCCCAGAAATATAGTTTTTGCCCTTGTGTCCAAACTGGACTTAAGGACAGGCGTTTCTAGCTATTTCATATGTTCTGAGACTGTTGGTAATATTCATTTTAGCTTTTGGAGGAGTATTTACTGAACCCACTGTTACAGGGACCGCTACCGATATTCCAACCCCAGGCAAGTGTACCTTGCCATAAATTACAGTTTATTAGTTTATTTTGTTCTCTTGCTCTATTTTCTGTGACTAGTGTGCATGATATAACCTAGGACCGTATGACATACTTAGCGTCCGATTACAGTCGGGTGCCAACCCCGTACGCGGAGTTGTGTATGTCATTTAGTGATGGACATTCGAGACCATTTATATTCTCGTGCTTGTTTAACAAGTACAATGTAACCTAGGACACTTGACACCTTCATGAGACAGAATCTTCCTGAGATATTCGAGGTGATTCTGTGTAGGATACAGGATGGACATAGTTATTATATTCTTAGATTATGACTGTTGCATTAGCTCTGATCTCACGTGACATGGACATGAGACGTGTGGTTACATTGGGTGGGGAGAGACACACAGGCTACAGGCTGTTCTATATATATATATACTACTATTGTGAGGTTGTAGACTCTCGAGCAGAGCTAGACCATTACTAGATATTGCTGCTACCGGCTCCCCGACACAGAGCTTGTAGCAGTCTCAGCCTGAGTACTAGTGTTGCTCTCAGTTGCATTTTCACATAGATGGTTATGTAGTTACCCTGCTTATTTCATTTTCTATTTCACTGCATCTATTTTTGGCTTATATTATTTGTACCTTGCTATGTCTCCTGAGGACCTGGAATGGATGATGTCCCCAGGTTTAGCAGAAGAACATTATCCCGAGGTTTACGGGACAGGAGCTGAAGCTGTACCAGGAGTTATTGCTGAAGGAGAACCTAACATAGAAGCAGAGGTGATGGCTGAAGACTTTACTTGAGATTATGATATTTGTACTCTTCAGATACTTTATTTTTGGACTCAATTGTTCTGGTCTGATGAACCAGTATTTTAGACTCTTATCGGGTTGTTCCCCGACATACTCTGCTGAGACTGGACTTTGATGTACTTTCTTTATTTGCTGTTGTTCTTATTATTCTGTGTGTGGATAAGATTAGTTTTTACTATGGTTTTAGACCTATATTACAACTTAAGTATGCCCGATGGATCCATTAAATTGGGTTGTCCATCGGTGTGTACTGCTGGCCATTGCCACGTGTCTAGTCCCTCGATATTTTGGGACTGGGACGTGACAGTTTGGCCTCCGGATGTCAGCACTGAAAGCGCCAGGTTCATGATGGGAGTGGAGCTCATGTGGTGCAGTAGAGGTTGGAGGTGCTAATGGTGGCAGCTGGATTTACCGGAGGTAAAGGGAGGCTCGATGTGGGGATGGACATGGCGACAAAGAATTTAATGAACACAGGAATCAATTCTCAAGGGAAAAACTATGGAAGCCTCTCCAAATTTACAAGTTTTTGGCATTCATCGTAGGCTTAAATACATGGCTTTTCTTGGTGAGCATTTTTACTAGTCTACACCAGTGACACTAGTAACATTGGTCAGAGAGACAATAAGAGAAGAGGTGGTAATAGTGCTGGTGGTGGTGGTCGTCGAATGAAGCTCCGGGCGGGTAGAGGTGAAGGAGGTAGAGGCGGTTCATGATGGTGATGCTGATGATGATGAAGGCGACGAAGGGTAGAGCTGGTGGTGGTGTAGATGATGATGGTGCTGATGATGATGATGATGAGGGTGAGGCAGGATGGCCAGAGGGAAGTTGGCCGGAGGGGAGAGCAGTGGAGCGGTCGAGATGGTGGTGGTGCGGGTGATGCCTTGTTCGTGGTGGTGGTTGCTTGGCTGGAGGAGCCGACAGCGGATGGAGAAATGGCAGCAGTGGTCGGATGGGCAGTGTCAGGGCAGAGGTCGGCCGGTCGAGGGGTGCTGGAGATCCTCGCCAGAGTTAAAGTCGGGAAGAAGAAGAAGGAATGAAGAAGAAGAGGAAAAAGAAAAGGGGAGGAGAGGTTTTAATTTTGTATGGAGGAGGGAGGAGAGAGAAGGTGGGGGGGGTTCCCAAGGTTTGGGGATTAGGGCCGGCATGGGGAGATGTGAAGTGAACATTTTGTAGGGAGTTGTGTGAGGATTGTGTGGTGAGGATGAGCTCTAAATTCAAATAGATAGCTAAGATTCATCATGAGGAAATTGTGTTGGAGAGGATGGGATGGACAAAACTGGTCAATGGTTAAGAGGGTTTCTTCATTTGGGTTTAAACCAATAAGGTGATGACACCTAGTATAATATTTGTAAATAAGCCCCTTAAATTTGGGTATTTGCACAAACATATGAAATAATGGAAAATTATGGAGGAATTAGTGTTTAGTACTTTATAGGGTGGGGGTGTTGTGTGTTTTGCATGAGTTTAATTAAAGGGGGCTATTAGGATTAAATTGGAATTAAAATAGGATTAGACAAAGTTGGTATCCCCAATTTAATTAGAATAAATTGTCATGTCCTCTTAAATTAAATAGGGGTACATGGGGTCTCAATTTGGAGTGACACAAAGTCATGAAGGGTGTAGGCTTAGTATCAGTCTTTGACCTTTTAATTGGTCCGGCACAACGGGTTGAGTTGGTATCTCAAAATTGATGGCAACGACACAGGTGCGCGATACGGGATTAAATAATGGATTTTGGATACAGAAAGTTGTGTAATTAAATTAGGACACAAGGGATTATGATTTTGAGTAACGAAAAAGTCCAGTGCCTAAGTTGGCATGTCAAGTCTATAATACAATAATTTGTTAGAAATTATGGGCTAATGATAGGCTCCGAATATTGCAACAACGGTAGGGTGTACCAAGAGTTTAATAAAATAATCAGACATCTGTAACCTTACTTATAAACCCCAAATACCTGATGCTAAACCAAAAATTTCTAACCCAAAACCTGTCTATCTATAAAATAAATGAGGGAGTTTACATCCTTCCCAACTTAGAAAAATTTTGTCCCCAAAATTAAAAGTAAAGTACGATAATAGCTACGAGAATTTAAGAGCAAACTGGTAATCAAATACAGTATGCAAATTCGTACCTTGGTCCTCAAATAAATACGAGAAATGCTGTCGAATAGAATCCTCGCACTTCCAGGTAGACTCGCCTGACGAATGATGCTTCCATGCAACTCTAACCAGTCGAATAGTTTAACCTCTCAAAGTCTTCTCACTGTGATCAGTATCTCCACTGGTTGCTCTACGTAAGATAATCTGGGCCCGACTGTAATCTCTAAATGATTAAGCACGTGGCTAGGGTCTGCCACGTATCTTCTCAACTGTGATATATAAAATACGTCATGCACTCCTTCTAATGATGGAGGCAATGCAAGTCAATAAGCTACTTCGTCAACTCGTTCCAAAATATCAAAAGGTCCAATGTACCTCAGACTCAGCTTGCATCTGCCTCTGGATCTGATGGTACCACGAGTAGACGATATCTTCAAAAATACATGGTCACCTTTCTTGAACTCCAAAGGTCTGTGCGGCGCATCTGTCCAATGCTTTTATCTGTCCTGTGCTACAAGCAGGTGGCTCTGTATCTGTTTAACTTTTTATACTGTCTGTATCACCAACTCTGGACCAAGTATCTGACGCTCTCCCACATCACTCTAACATACCGGCGACCTACACTTCCTGCCATTCAGTGCCTCATAAGGTGCCATCTGTATGCTAGCCTGGTAGCTGTTATTGTAGGAGAATTCTACCAAATATAGATGGTCCTCCCAAGATCCTCCAAAGTCTATCAAGCATGCTCTCAACATATCCTCTAGTATCTGCATCGTGTACTCTGACTAGCCATCAGTCTGTGGATGATATGTGGTGCTGAACTTGAGATGAGTTCCTAGACTCTCCTGTATACTCCGCCAAAAATATAACATAAACCTGGAGTCACGATCCGATACAATGCTGACAGGCACTCCATGTAGTCGTACTATCTGTCTCATATATATGTCAGCTAATATCTTATGACAACCCAAACTGCATCCTTCCCACTAGGGCTCCTCGAGAATCCTGTAATGAAGTTCATGGTAATATGTTCCCACTTCTACTCGAGAATAGAAAGCGGCTACAATAGTCCTGCAGTCCTCTGATGTTCAGCCTTGACTTGCTGACATACCAAATATCTCGCCATGAATCTTGTAATCTCTCTCTTTATTCCATGCCAGTAGTATTAACTCAAATCTTGGTACATCTTCGTACCCCCTAGATAAATAAATAAATTGGGCTATGAGCCTCGGTCATCAATTCCTGGCGTAGCTCACCACTTGGAATATATAGGCGATCTCCATACCTCAATGTTCCATTCTCATGAATCTTGTGTCCTATCTGCATGCTGGCCTCTGTCTTCTCTCACAGTCATTAAAATCTCGTATCTGTAGGGAGGGCTGCCTTGATCCTCTCAATCAATGTAGACTGAACCTTGAGACTAGCCATCTGTCCATCCATGCCTGGCAATACAATCTCAATCCTGAGCTCCTGAAGATCCTCTAACAACTGGCACTGAGTCATAAAAATATGCTATGGGCTTCCAGATTAAGGTATCTGCTACTATATTCGCCTTACCAGGATGGTATTGCAGCTCTATATCATAATCTGTCATCAACTCTAGCCAGCACCTCTGTCTCATGTTGAGCTCCTTCTGAGTATAGACATACTTCAGACTTTTATGGTCTGTGTAAATCTTAACACGCTCTTCATAAAGGTAGTATCGCCATAGCTTTAGTGCAAATATTACTGCAGCTAGCTCTAGATCGTGCGTCAGATAGTTTTTCTCATAAACTCTCAGTTGTCTCGATGCGTAGGCTATCACCTTGCCGTGTTGCATCAGTACACATCCTAATCCGCTCCCAAACGCATCATTGTATACTATAAATCCTCCCGATCCTGAATGAAGTATCAAAATTAGTACTGATGTCAGATGCTTTTTCAGCTCATCGAAAGTTATCTGACACTCCTTAGTCCAGATAAACTCCTCGTCTTTACGAGTCAGCCGCGTCATAGGCACAGCGATCCTCGAGAAGTTTTCCACGAACCTCCGATAATATCTGGCAAGTCCGAGAAAACTCCTAATCTCTGTAACTGATGTAGGGGTTGGCCACATCTCAACTGCAGCTACCTTCTCTGGGTTAACTTATAGTCCATCTTCGGTGATTATGTGTCCCAGGAAGGGTACTCTATCCAAGCAGACTCACACTTATTGAGCTTGGCATATAGCATCTCCTGTCTCAGTGTCTCCAATACGATCCTGAGATGTCTCTCGTGCTCCTCCTGGCTCTTGAAATATACCAAGATGTCATCGATGAACAATACCACAAATTTATCTAAGTACTGGTAGAAAATATTGTTCATCAAGCTCATAAATACTGCTATCGCATTGGTTAAACCAAACGACATGACTAGAAACGTGCCCATACTTCATCCGAAAAGCTGTCTTCGGAATGTTCTCTCTCTGTACCTTGATCTGATGATAGCCAGATCTGAGATCGGTCTTCAAGAATATCCATGCGTCACTAATCTGATTAAATAAATCATCGATGTACGGCAGTGGATACTTGTTCTTTATCATTACAATATTTAATGCTATGTAATCGATACACAAACATATTATCTCGTCCTTCTTCGGCACAACTAAGATGACACTAGCCCGAGTAAAACCCTTGTCTAAGAGATCCTCTACTATGGACCTTCAACTCAACCAACTCTATTGATGCTAGTTTGTAGACAGAGAAAGTAACTGGCTCGGCTCTGGGAGTCAACTCTATAGGGAACTCTATCTCTCTATCAGGTGGCAGGCCTAGAAGATCCTCTAAAAATATATCCTCAAACTCTGATATAAAGTAAGGGTACCTTGGTTCACCTTCTATAATGTGTGTCATTAAGGTAGGTTGGACACCAGGCTCTCAGGCTCCCCAAAGAAACTCAAACTCAGGATGATCTGGTAATCTAAATATAGTGCATCCATGTCAAAAATTATTACATAGTATTGGCTCAACCAATCTATGCCTAGGACAACATCATAGTCTAGACTTATCCTCATAGTAAATTCTTTCGTTCTATTTACCATACTAATCCTCCAAAAATAAATTTTCTTTCCTAATATATAATTACTCTTTTCCTCAAAAATTTTCTCACAATTGTATTCCTCAAATTTTTTCTTTCCGTTATTTGTCTCTCCAAGTCACATAGTACAATAATGGTATCACCCAAGTACATACTAGAATTTCTGGTATCAGATCATCATCTTCCAGGTGAGAGCCTAAAATTCTATCTCCTCTAGCTTATAACATCGTTCCTGATATTGCTATTATATACAACAACTAATTACTAGCATCGGGCTATGCATTTCCATAACTTTTTCTAGAGGGTTATGATCAACAACATTTGTAGCTCCCAGTACTTCTCAAATTACTGCCATCTCAAGTACGGGTAGGGTACTACAGGGTCCAATTCTTTTGCTAACCTTCTACATTAGTTCTAGCATCTAAAAGAACCTATCAGCCTACCCTACTGAGGTAACAATCTTTTCAAATATTATTGCATAAATTATATCTTCTTCTGGAGGGAACCATCAAGCACAAGCGTTCGTCCTTCCGAAATAAAAAGGAGATGAGAACAAAGATAATGATATTGTCAAAAATTGAACGAATACAATTGGGAAGTCCAATGGCGATAATCAATTACGAGGGGAGTTTAAAAAATCGATTATGGATTGAGCCTATTCAACAATAAATTATAATATCTATTCCTAATTGCAGGCTCGCTTGGCACAGTCAGGTGACCAAGACGATTTAAATCTGACCTGCATGGGCCACCACAAAAATATGTCACATCCCAGTCCCAAAATACGTAGGACCAGAAATACGCGACACGCCAGCTACGCATTCGACCTGACTCTGGTCTGACTCGAATATGTATAAGCTGTAAACTACTAGTAACTATCTAAATAATCCAGTAAATATAAACATCTATGTCTCAATCCACAATGAATAGAAATACACAAGAATGAGCTACATGTGGTGCACAATTAGTACTAGTCAATTAGTAACCATTATAGACTAATTAATGTATATATATATATATATATATAAACTCACTTAAATTCTAGCTGAAAACCTTATCCTAATATCATAACCCTCTCTATATAGATATACTACATATATAAATTAGTATCACTATACTTAGTATCTTGGTATTTAAGATACCTTAATATAATATTTTATCTAACGAACAACTAATACTCAACTTAATACCTACCTGAGCTATTTTATCACTAACAACCATCTAACTAATATATTCCCTACCTAATTATCTACCTAAGGAGACATAGATATCACAATATAATATATAAATACTCAATCATAGAACTAAAATATGATAAGATTTCAAAGAAAATAAATATAATGCAACACAAGCCTACAAAAAAATAGTCTAACTGAAATAATAACATCCAAGTCTCAAAGTATGCCAGAAATAAATCCGGTACCAATAATCTGCTAAAAGAAACTAATTGAATAACTAGTGATCCCTGCTAGACCTCCCGGAATCATAACTGAACTACAAGATCCAAGGCTGCAGCTACCCTCCCTGTGGTCCATAATATGTCAGACACTAGTCCTCTAAGTCGCAGTCTGGAAAAATATTTTTAGTCGGGATGGAGCAAAGTATAACCACAAATAACAGTTCCAGTTAATTGACAAAGACTATAAAACAATAAATAGATGATGCTATATACTGAGAGAAGGCAATAAATAAATGCAATGACAAAATAAATAGAACATGCAATATAGGCAATATGGTACAGTCAGTGCATATATGAAATAAAGAGAAAGAACTACAATATCATATACGGGGTGATGTAGTATATGAACTAAAATAGAGAACTGTAACTATTCTAAGTGTTTGAAATAGTAGTTTTGAAATGTGATTGGCTTGGGAACTTGTACGATAGCTACATGGCCTGGCTAATCATACGCGAGATGTATGATTAATACTAACAATATTTTACACTTGTATGATAGGAATTTGATCACATCTCTCACTAGCAATTTCTTCGCCCCCAACCCGTACAGTGGATCCAACCATGACATGTCACGATACATGATCAATGTCTAATATCAATGTCGTATACAATATCAATATGATAATTAATGAAATATCTCATGACTGCAGATCCAATCTATATACTAGTCCGTGTAGCACAGTATCAAGAATCAGATGTGACATTTCTAAATACTTAAATTATAAAAATTATCAAATAACAAAAATTATCAAAAAATATACTCGCATGTGGTCCTCTGCTGGTAATACCAATGTCCTATTTTTGAGGTATTGTCTGAATAATCCAACAGTCCTATAGACATTATTTAATAATAATAAAGCATCAGTTATTACACTAACACACAATAATAAATACACTAAACTTAGAGACTACGCCAGGGGTGATACTGGTCAACTAGTTGGGTCGAATGTGCGTCTAACTGCACGGGTGTCACATCTTTAAATATTGTGCATAATCAGATAGTCAACTCGCTAATATTCAGGGTCATATGGTCATATGCAATTACGGGATATCCGCAGTTAATACCTAAGGTCATACAACATATATATTATATTACAGTTATACCTACTACTAGTAATCAATTTTATGGAATATATATATATATATATATTTATATATATATATATATTTATAACTAATTATTATACACACACACGCACGTATACGCATACTAGTTACTGGGTTCACCGATACAGGGTCACACAATGCTTATCAACTAAACTATCATGAAGCAACACGCTAGCCCTAATTACTATTAACACATTCACATACACACAATCATGAATGAAGGCAAGTCAAACCTGCGTTTTAGCGTGCACGTGCACGAGATCGAGGGTGACTGCTGTAGGTCGTCTCCGACGAGGTGGGATGGGTCGACGATAACGACGATAATGATGATGATGATGATAATGTTGATAATAAAGATTAAGGTGATGATGATGATGATGATGATAACGATGATGGTTGTAGAAGCATGAAATGTGATGAGAAATTATTCGCGTATTTTATAGTCAAAACCTCCAATATATATGAAGTCCCTATCCGCGTAAAATAGAGCTTCAAAGCTGTTTGCGTAAAATAGAGCTTCAAGGCTATTTGGCATAAAATAGGGCTTCAAAGCTGTCCGCATAAAATAAAGCTTCAAGGTTGTTTGGCGTAAAATAGAGCTTTAGAGATGTACGCATAAAACAGAGCTTCAAGGTTGTTTGGCATAAAATAGGGCTTCAGAGCTGTCCACATAAAACAAATCTTCAAGGTTGTTTGACGTAAAATAGGGCTTCAGAGCTGTCCACGTAAAGCAGAGCTTCAATGCTGTTCTGTGTAAAATATTGCTATACCTTCCTGCATAAAGTTTAAAATACATTATTTTTAATGCAGCGTAAAGTTGTACGAGGAACTCTTCGTATTCCTCAGATGAATTTGTCAGTAAAATCAGTGAACCTGATATCTGATAAAAGGACTACACGACTGTGATGATAATTTTGCACAGAGACCCAGGTTGTCATTTTGTGACATATTTTTGATACAAGTCATTTTTATGCATTCAAAGGAAGAAAAATGGAGTCTTATGAATACGCTGCCTATTCTACATTGACAGAAATAAGTTTTTACGCTGAAAACAAGACAAAATCAGACGCCACGTCAAAAGTTATTTCTTGTACAGAGCTTGAAGCATATCTCTGCATTTAATGTACGAGATTTTATTCTATTTTTTAAATTTGTCATGACTGGGAAAGCTAAGACTGTGACTAATACGCTCACATCACCATCCTTGCATTTTATGCCAACTAGGCTATTTTTAACAATAGGAGTACGCCGTATGCTATCTCCTCGAAATATGCCAACTCGGCTATATTTGTAAAGGTAAGTTGATAAGGCTATTTAGCCCAGAATATGCTCAAGACCTCAATCGTGAAGGATAATTGGCTATTTTATGCTGGTTATCTATTATTCATAAATTATTAAGTTTTATGCAGGGGCAGTTACCTACATGGCTTGCATGCCATGATCTTCGAGAAGCAGTTATACGTGTTACCTTATAAAGGGATACGTATCATACGCAGATTCAGAAGATTATTTGAACGTGGGTAGCAGTTTTTATAACCGCAGCGTAAAAGAGGCAATCTTCTTCACAGTTTGGCCTTTTACGCCAATAAGACAGTCATTTGGTTTTTATGCTAACCAGGCAGTTATTTGATGGATCTCTATAAATAAAGACCCCTGGTCACAGGGTAAGGGGAGAAATTGGTTTTGGCTGACAACTTTGGCAACAAAAATTTGACCCTACTTGCATCTTTTCTTTGGCCGGCTTTTGCCTTCAGTTCAGAGAAAGTTTGAAGCTTCTTCTACAGCACTTCTTTATCATCGTGTAGTCCAAGGAACAAAGTGATCAACTGCAGACCAGACTTCCACAACAATACTTCTCCAGAATTATTTTATTGTACTTAATATCCTCGTATAGGATTATTTATAATTTTCTCTTTTCTCGTTTATAAGCAAAAGTTTCGTATAATTATTTATTTATCCAAATAAAATGGCGACTCTGCTGGGGACGACTTTCTCCTCTGACGAGAAAGTAATTGCTCAACACGATGATGTATCCTTCGGATCGACGAAGAAGATTTTGGTCATCTAGTTCGACCAAACTGCCTATGAAGATATGCTTCGTACATGGGGTAGTTCTCATTCCTCCTCTGTCCATAACAATAGAAAGCTGTGTAAAGTGTGGATGCCTACCCTTCCTGCAAATTCTCATTTACTGATCAACAAAGTTGTGACAACACAGCTAACACGTCATGTATAAAAAAATTTGTCTCCCATCTGTGATGTGATAGACAAAACTTCTGACAATGCCTCAGTGCCAATCCAGAAGTCTCAAATACGCCCTGCGCATAAACTTTCGTCTTCCGTCTGTGATATGGTAGACAAAACTTCTGGCAATGTCTCAGTGCCAATCTAGAAGTCTCAAACACGCCCTGCGCGTAAACTTTTGTCTCCCGTCTATGACGTGGTAGACAAATTTTTTGGCAAGGCCTCAGTGCCAATTCAAAAATTTTAAACACGCCCTGCGTATAAAATTATATCTCCCGTCTATGATGAGGCAGATGTACCTTTGATCACATCAAAGGAAAACAAGTGACGAATCCTTCGACCTCTAAGCTTTTACGCCCACAAGAGAAAAAAGTTCCTACTTTACAGATTACGCGTGATGCTGAAAGCCATTTCAGGACTTTCCCTATTTTATGCGAACCTATGCAAAAATCTAAATTACGCTAGGATAGGTCTGTCCGCGTAAAGAAGACTCGTTTCACGGGAAGATACTCTCCTCAGTTAGATAATGGATCATATGCTACTCATATAGGTGGATTGTTGTATTCCTATGGCAGAGAAAGGGTTATGGTTCCTAATCTACACATTCCTACTGATGTAAAAAGGCAGAATAAGCATTCTTCTTCTTCTGGTAATCTTCCTTATTTGCGTGATTTCTTGATCCAAAAATGCAAAGACAGGGGATCTCCTAATATGTCTATCATACCCCCTAGAGAACATTGTTGTAATAGTCACAAGGTTGTAATTAACTATTGCTGTTCTAAAGCAAAACGGTCAGTGTTCAACCGATTGAACTACTCATTATCATTACAGGAAGATGAACCAACATTTGCTTCAGTAAATATGGCTTCGCATATTCCTAGAGAAAAGTCGAGTTCAAGACGTCATCCCTCCAGAACTCCAAGCCAAAGAAGATTTGACAGACTCATCGAGACTTTTAAAGAAGGTATTTTTTGAAACCCTCGCTCGAAGTCATGACAATCGGCTTCATATTCTTCAGATTCTGACTCTGGGAGTTGCCAATTTTCTGAACCAGATGCTAAAATTATAGATTCAATCTCTACAAAGATCTATACTAATCCCTCAGTGGCATATAGAGAAATAGAAGTTTATGCTGTTGGAGACAAACATGAAGAAGCTTCCCCATTAGGAAGTACTGAACAACGCATCACTGTATTGGAAACATCACTTAAAGAAATGCATACCATGATGGAGAGTATGCACCAAATGATGGTGACTCAATATATAACTGCAATAGCTCAAACTCCTGTTCCTCCGACTCAACTACGTGTGGGGATAGACATACCACCAGCCAATGCAAGCCAAGAGCCTGTTCAAAATCAAGAATCAGCTGCTCCTCAACCTCTTAACCCGGAGAATGTATTACCTCCTGTTGGAGTTATAATACATACAATCTCTCATCTTTCTACTGTCCCTCTCCTATCTGAAGATCCAATACAAGCAGTTCAGAAATTGAAAGCCCAATTTGATGCCTTGAAACATAAAGATCAGCTCAAGAAATTAGGAATTAACCCGCCATATCCATCTGTCTGGGATGAGATCCCTTTTCCACCAAAATATAAACCACAGGCTATGGTTTTGTTTGAGGAAAAGATGTCGCCAAGCCTGTATATGAACTACTTCAGCATGATGACGGTATTATTGTAAGGAAATAATACCCTTCTTACTTGAGTGTTTAAAGGCTGTCTGTCTGGAGTAGCTTACCAATGGTATCGTAGTCTATCTGACAACTGCATTACTTGTTTTAAAGATTTTAAAACTATATTCTTCGTTCGATTCTACGAGGGGGAATGGACATGTCTATGTCATCACTCATTGAAGTAAAACAGAAGGAAAAAGAAAATATTCATACTTTTATTGAATACTTTCGT
Organism: Iris macrosiphon; assembly: GCA_036927795.1. Taxonomy (NCBI): domain Eukaryota; kingdom Viridiplantae; phylum Streptophyta; class Magnoliopsida; order Asparagales; family Iridaceae; genus Iris; species Iris macrosiphon. The sequence continues at coordinate 200,032,599 of JAYESA010000005.1, forward strand.
CAGGCTACTTTACAGATGCCTCATGGAGTTCCAGATTCAGCCTTGGTAGACATTTGCGGGAAGAACCTACTCCCACTGATCTCAGTATTCACGGGACCATATCAGTTCCATGATTGGCCCTCATTTATCATATCGGCAGTAGCCGCTGAAGATAATAGTCAGAAGGCCCGTGACAACGGAATCATGATCTCTACCTCTGATAAAGGGAAGCTTTCATCCTTCAATAATTACAATACTTGTAGTTAAAAAGGAAAAGAAGCCTTGGCAATCAATACGTCCAAACAAAATACTCCGATAACTACACAGACGAATTCTGGAACTTCCAAACCAAAAGAAGAATATTCTTTTGACGACAATGATATTCTAAGCATATTTGATTGTCTAGTCAAAAGTGGTAAGCTTACTCTACCAGAGATAAAGCATCCAAATGAAGTCGACAGTACAGATAATCCTAAGTACTGTATTTTCACAGATACATATATCACCCCACAAAGGCATGCTATGTACTAAAAAGGAAAATCCAGGAGTTGATCGACGCCAAAGCCATCACTTTACGTAATAACGAGAATACGGTCACTACAAATATGATCTCACTCAAATTTGGCAATTTTGCTCCTCAAGAAGTACTGGATGGTATGGTACCTCTTCCACAGATAATGATGGATATTGTTAATCTTCCTCCTACCAGGGGTCAAAATTAAGATTTATTGCCCCTAACTACCAAGCGTGGGGAGATCATGTGGGTTCATCCTGATCTAGTATCAGAAATTAAGAAAGAAATTAAAGCTGCTAAAGCTAAGTCTAAGAAGAATTCAAGATATAAACCATGTCATATGGTTAAAATATCCCCGGCATCGAAAAAAGAGGCTTTAACAACCGGAACACGGTCAGGAAAAGCCTACCTCAAAGAATATGAAGGGAATCAGGAAGAAGCAACGACAGACACTTCAGCTACCAAACCTCTAGAGTTTGAACCTGTAATACCAGAGGCAGGTCCTTCTAAATCAACTTCTGTGGACAAAGGCAAACAAAAAGAAGTTCGTTTCGATAAACCTCTGAAGAACACTCAAAACAAAGGTTTAGAAAAATCGTATAAATTTGACATCTTGGCTCAGCTGGCTAATACTCCAGCCAGATTATCTATTTTTGAGCTACTTCGTTTATCCAAAGGCACTCATCAAGCCTTAAGTGAAGCATTAATGCAAGCAGATGTATGCTTGACTCAGCTCAAGTCCCCTGATAAAGAGCCTGTGGTATATCCTCAATGCCATAGTGTGATGAAAGTAATCCCTAACATCACTTTCACTCAAGAGGATATGTTGTTGAAGCAGAACAAACATGACAGGCCTCTTTATTATACAGGATACGCTGGCTCCATTGAGGTAGACCGGATTCATATAGATCCAGGATCGTCAATTAGTATTATCCCCCATAATCTGCTAAGACCATTGAGAATTCCTACTAGTGAATTGGCTTACACTACCACTACAATTGTGGGCTTCAATGCCAGGAAAAGCAGACCATTGGGGAAGATTCATCTGAGAATCCAGATTGGTAATCTTAGATCATTAGCTACATGCTATGTCATTGATTCAGAGGTGTCTTACAATATTCTGTTGGGTAGACCATGGATCCATGATCACAATATTGTTCCTTCAACTCTACATCAATGTTTCAAATATGTAGATACTCAAGGAACAGTAAAAACAGAATTTGCTGATCTCAATCCATTCAAAGGAGTTGAATCCTACTATTTTGATGCCATATTGTACACTCAAGACTATATGAAAGAGGTGTCAGGCAAAATAGAGGAAGAATCCCATCATAAGCCAGGAGAACCATCTGCGAGCAACCTTTGTCGATCCAAGTGAAAGGGCAGATTACCCGTCCAAAATTCTTGGAACCTATGACTATTCACTTAGGCAAAACAAAGTCGGAAGGAGAAAATAATCCTCTAGTGATCAATCTAAACAAGAAACCTCCACCTTTGGTTATTGACCTTAGGCGCAACAAGCAGTTAGCTGATGTAAATGTAATCGGGGACGTGTTTGTATCGACTTCCGAGATCGGAAGATCTAAATACGGCCTGCCCTAAAGATAAATTTTCTCTTCCCATTACAGATGTCATGATCGATAATACGTGTGGTTTTGAGTGTATGTCTTTCATGGACGGATTTTTAGGATATAATTAAATTAAAATGAATCCTGAAGATGAGAAGCATACTGCTTTTCGTACACCATTAGGAGTATATTGCTATATAGTCATGCCTTTTAGATTGAAGAATGCCAGGGCCACATATCAACGAGCTATGAGTAACATATTCCATCAAAATTTATGAAAAATGGTAGAATATTACGTAGATGATATTGCTGTCAAAAACTGTCTAAAGGATAATCACATTCAAGACTTGAAGACAATATTTGATTTGATGCGCCAATATCAACTCAAAATGAACCCTACAAAGTCCTTTCTTGGTGTATCCAGTGGCAAATTTTTAGGATTTGTCATTACTGCTAAAGGCATTCAAGTTGACCCTGATAAAGTAAAAGCTATCCTAGAAATGCGACCGTCCCGTAATCTCAGAGAACTTAGGAGATTTCAGGGTCATCTAGCTTATATCAAGAGATTCACATCCAATCTCTCTGGAAGATGTCAACCTTTTTCTCGTCTAATAAAGAAAGGTGTGTCATTTGTATGGGATAAAGCCTGTCAACAAGCGTTTAATAACATCAAACGTTATATTACTAATCCTCCAGTTCTTGTGTCTCCTGTCATAGGAAGACCATTTTTGCTGTATATTCGAGCAATGGATCATTCTTTAGGGGCTCTCCTCGCACAAAAGAATAATGAGGGTCATGAATAGGCTATTTATTATCTAAGCAGGATAATGGTCAGAGTAGAACACAGGTATAACCTAGTAGAAAAAAAATGCTTGGCCCTAATATTTGCCATTCAGAAAATGCAATATTATGTGACAGGCCAAACTATTCATATCATATCCAAAATCAATCCACTTCGGATATTGATGAATAAGCCAAGTATTCTTAATTCCTGACTCGTGACCTGGGCAATGCTATTGACACCATATGATATGATGTACGTCCCTCAAAAATCCGTAAAAGGTTAAGCCTTGGCTGATTTCTTAGCTGCCCATCCAATTCCAAAAACCTCCAATTTATATGATGACATTCTCGATGAAGTTATAGAATGTAATTTGGCAATGAAAGGTGATACATGACAGCTATTCTTTGATGGTGCTTCCAGAACTGGTCCCAAGGGAAACGTGGTTTCAAGGGTAGGGATTATTCTGGTGACTCCTGATAAAATCGTTATTTATCAAGTATATTCTCTTAGTGAACCATGCTCTAATAATATGGCAGAGTATAATACTCTATTAATTAGGCTTCAAGTTGCTAAAGAATTGGATATCGAGTACTTGGAAGCTTTTGGTGATTCTCAGCTGATCGTCAATCAGGTCAGAGGAATATATGAAGTCTAAAATCCAGATCTCATTCCTTATCACCGAACAACAATCGAGATAGCAATATCTTTTAAAGGATTTTTTTAGAACATGTTCCTCGATCTCAAAATTTGGATGCTGATGCTCTGGCCAGTCTAGCTGCAGATCTAGCTATTCCTGTAAGAAGGCAGAATTCGGTGATCTTTCTTAACAGAGATTTGTTTTATGTAAATAATAATTTTTACATAGAACACAGCTATGTTATAAACTCGGTTCCTCCTAAGAGAGATTGGAGAAGTCCCTTTATAGACTTTATGTCATATAGAATCTTACCAGAGGATTCTAAAGAAGCAGCATCTATCAAAGACGATCGCTACATTTCTATTTTGATGCTTCTTCACAAAGTTTGTATCGCCGAACATATGATGGACTATTGTTACGATATCTCTCTAGTGATGATGCAAGACGGGTTATCCGAGAAGCTCATGATAGAGTATATGGAGTACATCAACCCGGTCCTAAGTTACAGGATCGTATCAGGAGGATGGGCTACTACTGGCCTACTATAATTACATATGCCGTAGAATATGTAAGAAAATACAAAGCCTGTCAGGTTCATACAAATTTTATACATCAACCTTCTAAATATTTATATCCTACTATTTCATCATGGCCCTTTGAAGCGTGGGGTATGGATATCATTGGTCCTATTCATCCTTCTTCTTCTAGAGGACATCGGTTTATATTAGTTATCACTGATTATTTCTCCAAATGGGCGGAGGCAATTCCTCTTGCTGAGGTAAAGACATTCAATATGATCAGCTTTATCAAGCATCATATAATTTTTTACTTTGGGATACCCCGAAGGATAATTTATGACAATGGACCTCAATTCATCAGTCAAGTGTTTTACCGATTTTGTGATAATAATCAGATACAAAATATGGCCTCAACATCATATAATCCTGCTGCCAATGGTTTGGCAGAAGCCTTCAACAAAACCATCATCAAACTCTTGAAAAAATTTGTCTCTTTGAACAAAAAAGATTGGAACGAGAAATTGGAAGAATGTCTGTAGGCATACCGCACAACGGTAGGAACACCAACGGGTTGTACTCTATTTTTATTAGTTTACGGGTGTGAAGCAGTTTACCCTATTGAAATTCAAATTCTATCACTCAGAATAGCAGTAGCTAATGAGCTGACTAAGAAAAATAATGATCGTTTAAGACTTCAAGAGCTAGAAGGGTTAGACGAAAAATGCCTTCAAGCTCAATAGCGCATTGAGTTCTACCAAGCACGTATCTTCAGAGCTTTTAATCAAAAATTGATGACAGGAGTGTTCAAAGTTGGTGAGCTAGTTTTAGCTGTGAAGAGGCCAATGATCATTACACATAAAAGTAAGGGGAAATTCCAGCCCAAATGAGAGGGCCCTTATGTGATTGAAACAATATTTTCAAATGACTCTTACAGATTAGCCAAGCCTAATGGAGATTTGATAATGGCTCCTATCAATAGCAAATTCCTGAAGAAGTATTATGCTTGATCTCCCTTGCTTAATGGAGTATGATGAAGATTTTATTCTGATGATACTATGTCCAAAGATTAGTTGAATCATATTCTATTATGTTCATATTACCTCTGAATAGATATATTTAACTAATTTGAAACTTCAAAACCTATCATATCCATATTACCTCTGATAGTGTTTTGTATACAAATTTAGTTGGATCATATTCTATCATGTTCATATTACCTCTGAATAGATATATTCAGTAAAACCAGTTATCGAAAGTATATCATGTCCATATTATCTCTGATATCACTTTCATCTTAGCCTATCATTTATATTCTAATAATAAGTAATAGGTCCACAGAGTCAAAAAATGTGTCTTCATTATCTCTGAGAATAATAAATTACATGGTAAAGAAGGAGCAAAAATGTACATAATCCATCATTGTGGAGGAGCAGTTAAATCACTGATTGGTTGTGCTAAAGCAGCCATTCTTTCGTTCCTGGAGTTTAAAATTTTGGTGTGAGCCAGTTCCAGTCTTGCTTCGTTATTACTCAAGAGAGATAGTTCAGATAGAGAATCAATAAAACTTGCATGGATGACACCCACATGTGTCAAGTTCTGTTAAGCCGTATTCACTTGGCCCTCTAATACATCACGAACTAGCGATGCTTTGAGAAGTCTCTCATTTGTTTGAGCAAGTTCAGCTTCCAGTTCTTGAATCCTTACTTCATATCTCTCACATTCGGTACGGCACTGAGCTAGCTGAGGAATACTCTCTACCAATATTGCTTGCTCTTTCTCCATCTCTTGTTGCTGTTCCTGAATGGATTTGTTTAATATTTTTGCCTTCTGAGCAAATTTTGAAGTTAGTGAGTCATACTCAGCCTGAACTAAGTCATTGATGCTGCCTCTGGATAATTACAAATATTCGTTAATGGGTTGTTCTAAACCATTAACCATTTGCTCTAGCACATTAGCTCTGTCAGCATCATTAAAATTTCTAATTTGTGCTATAGTGAGCTTGAAAGACGTCTTCAAAGCATCAAAGCCTAGATTCTTTTCTAGCACCATGGATATTAATTCTTTTAAAGTGAGGTAGAATATACTAGTATATTGTTCAACTAGCATAGCAAGGCTCGAATGGAAGTTGGGAGTGGCCGCAATATCAATAAATCTCCTTTCTGGAATGACTGCAGAAGATATTGCCACAGTCATTGCTTCAATATATGGCACAACAAAAGAAGAGACACCAATAACAGTTGAAGTTGTTGGCATGCTCGACGAAGGTATATTTCCAACGATTGGAGGCACAGTCGAGGTGGTTGGTTCATCCACCTCTGATTCTATTTGAACTGATGCTGGCAGGATTATATCTGAGAATGTTGCGGATGAGGGATTAACGGTTTCAAGGTACACTTCTTTGACAGTGGTCACAGCCATTTCAGCAGCTAGATCCACAATGAAAGCAGAGCTTGTTTCAGCTCCGCCTTCCCCAGAAATATCTTTGCCTGCAAATAAAATAAGAGAAAGTTAATATCAATTTGATGTTAAATTTTTCTAAAAAAACGTAAAGACAATATTTACCCATGGCCGATGGTATGTATATTGCGTCTGCAGCCTGTATAGCTAAATTATTTCTTAATGATGCTAAATAAGCTATCAAACCTAGAGACGAGGGTACACCAACTGACGCTTGAGGGTCGTCATCCCAGTCATCACCCAAATCTACTCGAGGTTCATCGGGTAGAATCTCGCTTGAAATATTCACAGATGAAGGAGGGGCTAGTCCCATTATTTGTCTTGTAAGCGATGGTAAAGGTATAATGATTATTAAAGAGCTCGGCCTCGAAGGTGATAGAGAAGCATCACCAGTAACGGTGGTAGATGTAATTATGACAGTAGTCGTTGGCAAAGAATCTCCAGCACTTTCAGCTAAGACTGTGGAGGCTCATTCTTTAAAAGGCGAAGGACAATGAGGGAATATAGAATCCCTAATCACAGAATCATCCCTAATAGGAGAAACAATAGGTTCACTCCTGGCGGAGGCCCCCATGGTGGAAGTCTTTTTAGGACCTTTAGTAGTTTGCTTCTTCCTACGAGGGGAAGGCTCTTTTTGAGTAGAAGCCTTTCGTTTATTAGAAATTATGAGATGCTCTGCTGGTAGAGCTATTACGCCATATCAATAAATAATAATCTGCCCCAGTAGTTTTATCGCCTTCATCAGAGGAGACAGATGGTATCTACTCTCTTCCAATGGATTTATGGGAGGGTATTCTGAAACTTCCATATACATCAAAATCACGATGGAAAGTATTAATAGACATATGAAACTATGCGTATAAATGAAGAATGCGCAATTCTATGGAGAGAGAAGTTACAGGTACAATAAAGGTTGCTCCAGTACAACCCATGATAAAATAATGCCATCCTCTAGATCCATCAATAAGCCTACCTTTGAATTTAAAGCTGGTGATGGGATTTCCTATGTGCAACTGATCATATCCAAATTGCCTGGCAAAACGGCTAGGCAGATAAGGTTCTAGGTAGCAGTGATCCTCACTTCTATACAGCAGGTGTGAAGGTCTAATACATACCAACCAGTAAAATACTTCAGGAGAAAGAATAGACTTTCCTTGACCTATATCATAAAGTTTAGTCCCCTGCTGATTGATATGTACGGGGGGAATGATGTAGAAAAATTTCCAACTATGGGCAAAGTTCAGTGCTAGTCGACAATCTATGACACTAGTCACATTCCAAGAAGAATTCTTGTAATTCAACAGAAAGTTATTGCCCGAACCATTGGCAGATCCGGGAGACATCACTCTGGTGTTATGAAGGATTAACCATCCCATCAGATATAAGAATGGTAATTCCACTCTGGAATATCTTTCGCGTTGAGTAGTATTGGCCAGCAGTCCATCAGTAATAGCCCTCAGGCCAGCTTGTATCCTGCATACCATGGCAGGGAGTAGGCCCAATCTTGCTCCAAATACCAAATGAACTGTGGGCCATAGGGTATTGCAATGAATATGATCTATAGACACAATGCCAGGCACCACCCATCGGCATAGACAAATAAAAAAGAAACCAACCAGTTGAGCTTCTTTTTACAGAGGCTTTCGGCAATACCTCATATAACTGTAGGCTTTGGTCCCTGCAGGATAACTATCTATATCTTCATTAAGAACATAATCTGAAGCTTCTGCATCTTTAATAAGGTCATCTATTGTGTTGGCATTAAGAATACTCAGAGGGTTCAAAGGTTTGTCTTTGCTATCTACAACTTTGTCCTGCTTGGCATTTCTAGCCTGATGGAAGAAAAGGTAAGATACCCATTTGTTAATATGAGCTAAATCAGAAGGCTCTCTATAAAAAGTGGTGCATGCAAGATATTGGCTCATCAGTTCTTGGTATACAGCCACTACCCGAGGGTTGGTATCCTTCAACTCTCTATTGGTGGAAACATATTCTTCATAGGGAGTGTCTTCCATTGGTAGTTTTGAGATATCTGCCATCTCATGAAGTGTTAGGCCCAACTCACCTATTGGAGTGGTAAAAGTTCTAGTAAACGAGTTATATCGCTCCATCAAAGCTATGAATAAATTTATGTTGATAGGCAGTCTAACACTAGTAGCACTGGCAGCATCAAATAAGTTGATACTTTCTAGCTCCATTTGAAAGTGCTTCAGGGCCCATGCAGTTAATCTGGCCCATCAAAGATTGTGGGGGTTAAGCCATCCACTGGTGCGAGGGTTAATTTTGGGATATACTCATCCCTGCCCCATGAATTTATTGTCGAAAGTTGCTATTTGAAATGGCTGGATCAAAGAAGAGTCTTCACTAGGGACGCTGCCTGGTACTAAACCTCTGAAGAGCACAATAGGACCTAAGAGACTACTTAAGAAGGATCCTCGGTTTAATCTTTTCTTATAGAAGATCTTCCCTGGCTGGCCATGAAGATCAGGAGTCAGAGTCCATGCCATCCTTCTGGGATGTGTGGCATGGAAGAATACAAAAATGCCCTCAACAGAATATACCCAATCTTTTTTCTTGGGCTTTGTTTGGGATTGCTTATCAATAACATCTCCAAATAAGAAAGCTGGTTTCTTATACTCGGTTCCATCTATGTATGTCAAGGGTTCCCCGCTGATCATTGTTAGCAACATTCTTTCTTCTTGGGCCAAGATCAGAATTCCTTTTTCTTTAGGATACTCGTTTCCAGAGATAGAAAAAGTTACATAGGACAAATCCTCCAAGTAGTTGGAATTTAACATTCCAGCAGCAGAACCCATTACTTCAGCCAGTGGGGGGATCTGTAGGTCTACTGTAAAAAAAGTAAGAGAATAAGTCTGTTTTATGCTAGAATTTACTTTCAGTGCGTAAAAGCAAGGTGTTATATTTGCGCGTAAAATTATTGATGACCACAAGTTTACCCATAGTAAAAATCTTGCAGTATACGCCAAATTTAACAGTCTGAGTTTTTATGCCAGATTATAAAATATGGAGTTTTACGCTGATACATTAAAATATGGGCGTATTTACGCATACACGTATAACGTATGCGAAGGGTTTTTATTTCTTAAAGTTTTACCTGTGATGTTCGGTGCACAGCTAGACATTGGAGCACTTCGTTCAGAACGAGGCTCGTTTGACCTAGTAGGAGTCACTCGTACTTGATTAGATGAGCGAGATGATGAAGTAGCTTGCTTTCCTTTAGCGGTGGAGGTCGTTTTGGTGTCATGGCAGAAAAGAAAGGTTTTTCAGAAAGAGATGAAGGGTTTTTCAGAAAGAGATGAAAGATTTTTCTCTCTCATGACCTAGGCCTATTATTGAGTTCAAATAACTCTTTTAAATCTTTAACCAAATCCGATTTTATCATAGTCAGTTATGATTTGGGACCACGTCAGCAGAAAAGGAAGACAGATAGTCATGCTGTGTAAAGGATCCATCAGATGCTATGATCTATGAATTTACGCACATAGTAAAGATTCACGCACAGAGCAAGGATCTACGATTTTACGCTCAGATGCTACGGATCTATAATTTTACATGCAAAACAAAAATCTTAAATTATGCGGGACAGATCAGTTAGCAGAATACGCGTATATATCGATAATCTGAGTTTTACGCTCGAAAAAGCCAGTTATAAGAGTTTACGTAGAAAATGCTCTTTTATTTCAAAGAATCAGTATTTTTAGTTCCATATTGTTTACAAACATTACAAGAGCTTGAAATACGCAAATATCAGCATTTGCAAACAGATGACGAGTATTCAGTAACTTCTCTTCTTCTTCTGTCGAGAGGACTTCATCAGACGAAGGGCCAAGGAGTTCCCTAAAAATGTCATAGATCAGGGTGAATCCATTAAGAAGTCAAAATTTGACCATTTTATGCTTCATTCAAAGTATTTCAAATTACGGAGAATTTGAAAACTTTGAAAGGGGTCTTGTAGAAGCATAAAATATGCTAAAAATTGTCCGCATATTTTACAGTCAAAACCCCCAACATACATGAAGTCCCTGTCTGCATAAAATAGAGCTTCAAAGCTGTCCGCATAAAATAGAGCTTCAAGGCTGTTTGGCGTAAAATAGGGCTTCAAGGCTATTTGGCATAAAATAGGGCTTCAGAGCTGTATGCGTAAAACAGAGCTACAAGATTATTTGGCATAAAATAGGGCTTCAGAGCTGTCCGCGTAAAATAAAGCTTCAAAGTTGTTTGGCATAAAATAGGGCTTCAGAGCTGTCAGCGTAAAGCAGAGCTTCAAGGCTGTTATGCGTAAAAGGTTGCTATACTTTCATGCGTAAAGTTTAAAATATGTTATTTTTAATGCAGCATAAAGTTGTATGAGGAACTCTTCGTATTCCTCGGATAAATTTGTTAGTCAAATTAGTGAACCTGACATCTGACAAAAGTACTACACGGCTGTGATGATGTTTTTGTATAGAGACCCAGGTTGTCATTTTGTGACATATTTTTGATACAAGTCATTTTTACGCATTCAAAGGAAGAAAAATAGAGTCTTATGAATACGCTGCCTATTCTATATTGACAAAAATGAGTTTTTACACTAAAGATAAGACAAGATTATATGCCAAGTCAAAAGCTGTTTCTTGTACAAAGCTTGAAGTATATCTCTGTATTTAATGTACAAGATTTTATTCTATTTTTAAAATTTATCATGACTGGGAAAGCTAAGACTGTGGCTAATACGCTCACATCACCATCCTTGTATTTTATGCCAACCAGGCTATTTTCAAATATAGGAGTACGTCGTATGCTATCTCCTCGAAATATGCCAACTCGGCTATATTTACAAAGGTACGTTGATAAGGCTATTTAGCCCAGAATATGCTCAAGACCTCAGTCGTGAAGGATAATTGGCTATTTTATGCTGGTTATCTATTATTCATGAATCATCAAGTTTTATGCAGGGGCAGTTATCTACGTGGCTTGTATGCCATGATCTTCGAGAAGCAGTTATACACGTTATCTTATAAAGGGATACGTGTCATACGCAGATTCAGAAGATTATTTGAACGTGGGTAGCAGTTGTCATAACCGCAACGTAAATGAGGCAATCTTCTTCACAGTTTGGCCTTTTACGCCAACAAGATAGTCATTTGATTTTTACGCCAACCAGGCAGTTATTTGATGGATCTCTATAAATAGAGACCCCTGGTCACAGGGTAAGGAGGAAATTGGTTTTGGCTGACAAATTTGGCAATAAGAATTCGACCCTACTTGCATCTTTTTTTTGGCTTGCTTTTGCCTTCAGTTCAGAGAAAGTTTGAAGCTTCTTCTACAGTACTTCTTTATTATCGTATAGTCCAAGGAACAAAGTAATCGACTGCAGATCAGACTTCCATAGCAATACTTCCCCAAAATTATTTTATTGTACTTAATATCCTCGTATAGGATTATTTGTACTTTTCTCTTTTCTCGTTTGTAAGCAAAAGTTTTGTATAAACATTTATTTATCCAAACAATGGTGAAGGTGATGATGATGGTGATGATGATGAGGAGGATGATGATAAAAGGAGGCAGGGTCGTTGCTCCAGTGGAGAAGTCGCTGCTTGGGGTCATGCTCGGCGGAGAAGGCCGGCTACTGGTGAAAGGAAGTCGGGGTGGTTCAGGCGAATGGACGGTGGAAGGAGGTGGTTGTCAGCGGTTGGGTGTAGGGATGTTCGAGTTGGGGTGTCGAGGGGATCCGACGGAGGATGGTGAGGAGGATAAGGTTAGGGTTAGCTTTAGGGTTTGATGAAGGAGGATATGGAAAATAATGGAGAAGGATAGTTTGCATATAGGAAAAGATGATGATGCTAGCCTAAGGATTAGGGCCGGCCATGTGCCTCATTGGGATAGGGGATGGCTTTTAGAAAAAGGGTTAGGATGTGTGATATATATAGGAAAGTGTGTGTGGTGAGGATAATGCTCTAATTTGAATGGATAGCCAAGATTAATCATGAAGGAAAAGTACAAACAAAAAGGGGAGAAAGGGAAAGAGTTGGACCGATCAGTGAGGGAGGGGGGTTGGTTCTTCATGTGTTGGGTCCAATAGGATGCAGACACCTCATTGCACTTTTGCATAAAAGCCCCCATTAATTGGAAAATTGCACAAAGTAGAGTTTTTGGATTGAATGAGTGAAAATACCATATTTGGTGTGACGTAGTGGCTAAAAAGGGTGTGTGGTATTTAGTATGATCCTTGATGGTGTGAGTGGGAGTTTGGTTTGGTGTTGGGTCTAGTTTTGGGTCAAGTTGGGTTCTTACACCAATTTAATTAAAATTAATATAAATGGTGTTCTAAAATTAATTAGAAGTACATATGGTTAAAATTAGGTGGGACACAAGTATCATGGACGTAGAAGACTCAGAATAGAATATTGTCATAATTTGGGTTGCACAAAATGGGTCAAGATTGTGTCTCCAATTTTGATTGGAACGCACAAAGATACAAAGTTTAAATTATTTGGAATAAAAAATAAACTTCCACAACGAATATTGTGCGACTAAAATGAAGTACAAGAGGGCATATTTTTGAGTCATACAAAGGTTAGAATGGAATATGGACACATCTAGGACAAGGATACAAAATTTGTTGGAAGGCAAAAGCTAGTGTAGCGCTCCGAATATCGAAGCAACGGTAAGGCACAACAATTAAATAAAATTACCGTAATAAATTACAACCTCAATAGTTAATCCCGAAATAATACAAATTTAATTCATAACCCTATATTATGGTCAGGGATTCATCTAATGGACTTCTAGGTCTAGTCTACCAGCTCATGCATTAAAGAACACTATATATATATATATATATATATATATATATATATATATATATATATATATATATATATATAAATATATATATATATATATAAATATATATATATATATATATATATATATATATATATATATATATATATATATATATATATATATATATATATATATACAGATATCATACAATTATTTAAAATAAATACACACAATACTTATAATAAATAAAATGACAAAAATACCCATATTTTAGGATCTGGTAGTGACAAGTCTACCTTTCTTAGAAAAAATTTCGTACTCAAAATTTAAGATCCTCAATAGTTATATTTATTTATTTATTTATTTTTCATCAAAATTTAAATTCATCAAGCCATATAATCATGAAGTAAATCCATATTGCTATTTCACAAAAAAAATTTAAAATTCTATAATTATCATATTCCTGAAAATCTTTAAATTTAAAAATAAAATTCCATTCTTATCATAATCTCCTCCAAAATTTTAAGTTAATAACTAAATATAAAATAATTTAATATCCAATCCTCTAATTTAATCCAGTCAATGCATATTTATAAAATTTAAAATCTCATCTCAAAAATAATTTTAATTCAAACTCTAATCCATTAGTGATCTTATTCCTCAATTTTTTTCACACAATACTCAAATAATATAATACTTACGAAATCTTCATATGCAACATTCAAAATATAAACTTTAAATTTATATCTTCTAGTCAAATAAATATAATAATAATATTATTAATTCCTCAAAATTTAATGATAAATTCAATCATTTCATAATCTTTATAAAAATCCATGATTTAACAAAATCGTCAATTCTGCCATATTAAATTCTTAACTCTTTATTTAAATTAATATTTATCCTCAAAATTTAAGGAACCTTGTCTCTCTCTGTCTAGTCATAACCTCTTCATTAATCTTCACTATGGTCAAAACCACAAAAATCAAAGTCTAAAAAAATCCTACTTACAGTCATGCAACATGCAATCTAGAGAAAACATGCATGGTTATGGTCTATTTTGTCATGGTATTGTAGTCTCTGTCAGGGTGTACTACTAACTACATTTTAACAAGAAAATCACTGATGCAAGCTACGATACTGAGGAATCAATCAATCAATCAAATAGACAAAAATGAATAGAGAGAAGGAACATGACAGAATCTGCTAACCCATCACCTGCAGTATCGGTCTCCTCGATCGTCATCGCAAATGCTCCGCCCTGCTGGGGTGGCTCCCTTCACGGGTGCTAAGCAATCTGTGGTTCCACAGGTGGCCTAACTAGATCTCTATGTGCTAGAAGATAATCCCTCACTCGATGTCCCGTAGTGCCACAGTGCAAACAAAGTCCTAGCCTAGCTCTACAGATCTCCCAAAGGTGTCCTGGCTTCTTACAGAAATGACAAGTCTGCTGTGTCTGCCTCGAAGGCTGTTGTTGATCCTGCTCAACATGAACCGATGCCTGGTACTGCTAGTGGTTATACTGAAACATCCTCGGCTATTGCTGAATATGGGGATGCTTGGCCGGTCCTGTGCTACCACTCGTATCTCCAGAAATATTATGACTCCTCTTAGGCCTGAGATTCAGATCCTCTTCTATAATCTGGGCATCCATCAAGATATCCTCAAAGGTAGCGGTACGACGACCAGAAGTGCGCGACCTAATATCTCTTGTCAGCCCCTTTCTAAACTTTCGAACTCGATCTCCTGGGTTCCGAATCATAGACGATGCAAAACGGCTCAATCGATAGAATTTTGTGACGTACTCGTCGACCGACATGTTTCCTTGGAAGAAGTCATGAAACTGACTCTCCAAAGCTCCCGGGGCTACGTCAGGAAAGAACTTCTCTTTGAAAAGCTCCTTGAAGGTCTCCCAAGTAAGTCCTTGTGCAGTAAGTCTCGGCTCTGTGCGATACCACGTGAGTGCGATATCGAACATCTGACTGCCGGCCGCCTTTATCTGCAAGCTCTTCAGAATCTGGGCCAATCGCAGGTTTATTTCTATATCCTCTAACCAGTCATCAGCGTAGAGTATCCCTTTGATACCCTTAAACTCTTTAGGCATAATCCTCTTGAAGTCCACTATAGTGCCTGGTCTTTGCTGTTGTTGATGGCCAAGAAACTGCTGGGCAACTCTTTTAACTGCCTGTAGTGCCATCTGGTGAGCGTTCTCCATGCTCTCTCTCATAAGCTCAGTCCGTGCTTGGTGCGCCTCTGCCTGCACCCTTTGAGCCTCAGCTTGAACTTGCTGAGCTTCTGCCGTCACTCTCTGGGAATCTACCATGCCCTGGATCAAGGTAAATATTTGTGTCCCGTTAACGGGCATACCTCCGGGAAATAGAGTTGGTAGAGTAGGAAGGTTCTCTGCCATAGTTGGGGCAACCCTCAAAACAGGTGGGAGAGAAATTCCAGATATCTGTCCATCGGGTCAAGAGGTGGCAGACCCCTCTGAAGCTGATGCTCCCACTCTCATAGATCTTATTTTTGACGGCATCCTGAAGACAGACTGAAAAGAATCAATTATGTTAATAGATACGATATCATCAAGGGAGGACAGTAAAATTCTAAAGGAAGCAATATTCAGAAGGAATAATGATAACAAGATAAATAGATTAGAATGTTCCTATTTGTGATTGATTATTTGCTCTCATCCTAGTATGCGATATCCTAGATCCTATCATAGGCACGTAGTAGTACAACTAAGATGTCGCACTACCACGACATCGTACTACTTGTGAAGCCTGACCTGCATAGGACACCACTAAAAATATGTCATGATCTGCACCCAAAATTTGGGATACGAGTACGTGGGTACGTCTAGCCTATGCCGCAATACTGGCGATAGAACGCTGTCTAAGTCACAATACTATCTAGTAAATATCACACGAGTGTCCAACTCCATAAGGAGACAAAGATATCATAATATAATATATAAATACTCAATCACAGAACTAAAGCACGATAAGATATCAAAGAAAATAAATGTAATGCAACACAAGTGTAAACAAAAAATAGTCTAACTCAAACAATAACATACAAGTCTCAAAGTATGCCAAAAATAAATTCGGTACCAATAATCTGCCAAAAGAAACTAACTAAATAACTAGTGATGTCGTCTAAACCTTCCAAAATCATAACTGAACTACAAGATCCAAGGCTGCAGCTACTCTCCCTATGGTCCATAATATGTCAGACACCAGTCCTCTAAGTCGCAGTCTGGAAAAATATTTCCAGTCAGGATGGAGCAAAGTACAACCTAACTAACAGTTCTAGTTAATTGACAAGGACCATAAAATAATAAATAGATGATGCTATATACTGAGAGAAGGTAATATAAATAAATTTAATGGCAAAATAAAGAGAACATGCAATATGATATAGTCAGTGCATATATGAAATGAAGAGAAAGAACTACAATATCATATACGGGATAATGTAGTATATGAACTTAAATAGAGAACTGTAACTATTCTAAGTGTTTAAAATAGTAGTTTTAAAATGTGATCGGCTTGGGAACTTGTACGATAGCTACATGGTCTGGCTAATCATATGTGAGGTGTATGAATAACACTAACAATATTTTATACTTGTACGATAGGGATTTGATTACAACTCTCACTAGCAATTTCTTCGCCCCCAACTAGTATAGTGGATCCAACCATGACACATTATGATACACGATTAATGTCCAATATATCATGTATAATATCTAATATCAATGTCTTGTACAATATCAATACGATAACTAATATAACATCTTATGACTGCAGATCCAATCTATATACTATTCTGTGTAGCACAGTGTCAAGAATCAGATGTAACATTTCTAAATACTTGAATTATAAAAATTATCAAATAACACAAATTATTAGAGTATGTACTCGCCTGTGGTCCTCTGCTGTCAATACCAATGTCCTATTGCCGAGGTCTTGTCTGAATAATACAACAGTCCTATAGACATTATTTAATAATAATACAGCATCAGTCATTACACTAACACACAATCATGAATACACTGAACTTAAAGACTATGCTAGGGTGACACTGGTCAACTAGCTGGGTTGGATGTGCATCTAACTGCACGGATGTCAGTCTTCAAATATTGGGCATTATCAGACAGTCAACTCACTAATATTCAGGGTCACGTCATATGCAATTATGGGATATCCGCAGTTAATACCTAGGGTCAGACAACATATATATATTACAGTCATACCTACTACTAGTAATCAATTTCTATGGAATATATATATATATATATATATATATATATATATATATATATATATATATATATATATAAACTAATTATTATACACACGCACGCACGCACACGCATACTAGTTACTGGGTTCACCAATACAGGGTCACACAACGCTCATCAACTAAACTATCATGAAGCAACACGCTAGCCCTAATTACTATTCACACATGCACATAAATACAATCATGAATGAAGGCAAGTTGAACCTGCGCATTAGCGTGTACAGGATCGAGGGTGACTGCTGCAGGTCATCTCCGGCGAGGTGGGACGGGTCAACAACGATGATGATGATGATAGTGATGATGATGATAATGATGATGATGATGATGATGATGATGATGATGATGACGAAGGTAATGATAATGGTGATGATGATGATGATGATGATGATGATGATGTGGATGATGATGATGAAAGAAGACAGGGTCATTGCTTCGGTGGAGAAGTCACTACTCGGGGTCATGCTCGGCGGAGGAGGACGGTTGCTGGTGAAGGAAAGTCGGGGTAGTTCAGGTAAGGGCACGGTAGAAGAAGGTGGTTGTTAACGGTTGGCCGCAGGGCTGTTCGAGTTTGGGTGTCGAGGGGATCTGGCGGAGGATGGTGAGGAGGAGAAGGTTAGGGTTAGCTTTAGGGTTTGATGAAGGAGGATGTGGAAAATAATAGAGAAGGAGAGTTTGCATGTAGAAGAAGATGATGATGCTAGCCTAGGGATTAGGGTCGTCCATGTGCCTCATTGGGATGGGGGCGGGCTTTTGGGAAAAGGGTTAGGATGTGTGATATATATAGGAAAGTGTGTATGGTGAGGATAATGCTCCAATTTGAATGGATGGCCAATATTAATCATGAAGGAAGGGTACAAACAAAAAGGGAAGAGAGGGAGAGAGTTGGATCGATCAATGAGGGAGTGGGGTTGGTTCTTCATGTGTTAGGTCCAATAGGATGTGGCCACCTCATTGTACTTTTGCATAAAGGCCCCCATTAATTGGAAAATTGCATAAAGTAGGATTTTTGGATTGAATGAGGGAAACACTATGTTTGGTATGATATAGTAGCTAAAAAGGGTGTATGATATTTAATATGATCCTTGAGGGTGTGAGTGGGGGTTTGGTTTGGTGTTGGATCTAGTTTTGGGTCAAGTTGGGTTTCTACACCAATTTAATTAAAATTAATGTAAATGGTGTTCTAAAATTAATTGGAAGTAGATAGGGTTAAAATTAGGTGGGACAAAAGTATCATGAACGTAGAAGACTCATAATAGAATATTGTTATAATTTGGGTTGCATAAAATGGGTCAAGATTGTGTCTCTAGTTTCGATTGGAACGCAGAAAGATACAAAATTAGATTTATTTGGAATAAAAAATAAACGTCTACAATAAATATTGTGCGAATAAAATGAAGCACAAGAGGGCATATTTATGAGTCACACAAAGGTCAGAGTAGAAGACGGGCACGTCTAGGACAAGGGTGCAAAATTTGTTGGAAGGCAAAAGCTAGTATAGCACTCCCAATATCGAAGCAACGGTAAGGCACAACAATTAAATAAAATCGCCGTAATAAATTACAACCTCAATAGTTAATCCCGAAATAATACAAATTTAATTCATAACCCTATATTATGGTCAGGGGTTCATCTAGTGGGCTTCTAGGTCTAGTCTACTCGATCATGCATTAAAGAACACTATTATATATATATATATATATATATTCACATATATCATACAATTATTTAAAATAAATATATATAATACTTATAATAAATAAAATGGCAAAAATATCCCTATTTTAGGATGTGGTAGTGACACCAGTCCTCCTTCCTCTTGACCACACAGTACTTACTCAAATGTGTGCACACAAACATACACAATGGACTATACCTACACTATCACAGACACTTGATGCACTCTACACTAAACATATAACACTCACATACTCTCTACTGCACACCAACAGTTAACAACACAGTGTATCCATCTCTACATACAATTGCATTAATAAACACAATCCAACTGACATCACACACATACTTAGAATTAGACACATACATGACCATCCTTATTGGATGCACACAACACAGTCCTGACTATACTGCAAAGCCTACACACACACACACACACACACACACACACATACACACACACACACACACATTTACATATATCAAAATAGTATATATATTATTAAACATGACACCCACACTAATAGTCAATTTAGTGAACACTTGATAAGGATCTCATGATACACTCTAGTATCCCATATAATACTCATTAAGGGTCATGATACTCTATCAACTATTATCCCAAAACTCTCCATACTCACCCAATGTCATAAATACATATCAATACATCTATATATAATTAATATAATTTTCTATAATAGAAATTGAACATTAATTGTACAAAATATCCAAAATTGAGCCTCGTATCACACGATATTGTATCGTATCGTGATATGGCCTACTCGTGTCCAATTATGGACACGTATCTAGTCTCACAACCTCGATCTAAGTCTAATTATACATAATTGGTCTCATGACACATAATTGATATTTTAATCTTATAATTTCTCCTATTTGGACACAAATTATCATGTAGAAATTGTAATGCGCATCCAATTAGCCTAGAACTTGTTCCTATAGGTAGTCCTATGCAATGAGAGAGTTCCTAATGGTCAAATGTATGATTTGGAATCTACAATAAAGGTAAATTTAGAATTGTACCTATTGAGGGATGGATTCTCAATAAAATACTCAATGGACACGATCCGGGCATGATCTTTTTCCACAAGCTCCTCTTTATAGTGCTCCTTGCTAATCCAAGCTCCAATGCTCCTTGCTTGGTAAAATTAAGAGGGAATGATAATGAATTGATGAAGGGGTTATCATGCTCCAGTCCCAAAATATAAGAGACCAGGCCACATGGCAATGGCCAACTAATACGACTTCGAAGGATTTTCTAATTTAATGGACCCGACGAAGTATACTACGCTATCCTAAAATACTATCAAGTCCAATATACTATCATACAACAGGTAAATATCTAATCTTATCCACAAAATACAATATGAGAAGTGCTAAAATAAATTCTAGAAATAAGTGCAGAATCTGAATGTCATAATATAATCTAAATAAGTCTGATGGGGACAAACCTACTGAAATACAATAGTGAAATAAAAACACAAAAAATAGGAAGATAGCTAGACTAGAGCATCAACTAGCTAGATAAAGATGCTCTAACCCAAGGTAGCAGCATACCCTAAATCATGGAAACTCCTCTGGAAATGCCTCAAAGTCCTCAGCCATGAATCCTCTCTCTACTCCAGCTCCTTAGATGGTCGGGTACAAGTGCTCGTCCGGATCTAGAAGGGAACCAGGTCCTCAGAGGGATGTAACAAGATACAAAAATATATGCCATAAAGTAAATACTGTGTAAACTCGAGGGTGATTTTACCAGCTAGGTAAAATATTCTTGAAGACAACCTTGGTACGTATGGGTAGGTAAAAGATATAAAGTGCAGCGTCAAGCCAGAGGCTAAATACTTGGCAATAGCTGTAAGCTGGATGCTAGGAGTATATACTGACTATATCACCGATCATGATAGCATACAGCTAGTAACCTCTTCCGGATGTATCGAAAAGCATATATGCCCATAACTGGGTAGCACATAGCCCATAACCGGGTAACACTGAGGCTCACGAACCCGTAGTTTACTCTGAAACTAAGGTAGCTAAATGTCTGTCCTATACGCCTACTAATTATCTTCCCCACACAATGCCAATATACAAGTCACGAATACGATGTGGACATCTCATACTATAATGAAAGTCAGTAAAGAAATATACAACTAAGCTAAATACAGTCACATATGCTGCTCATACCGATAGCCAGTCAGGTATAAAGCACGCATCCCTACATGAACTTACTTTGTAATGTGCAACGCTAGGTGTCCAGGACTAGGGAGTCATATTGATAACTCCACAACTTTAGGTGCATCCACTAGACACTAAGTCAGACACAAGTCCTAACGTCAACGTCTCCGTTGACTGTACCCGAGTCTTTCTCGGACGTACATAGTTATATAATATTAAAATAATAAAATATGTAACTAATAATATCTGAATTTAAACATCACAACAAGGAAAGGTATACTTGCCTGGAACTTTGATGTGCACAAGCAAGGATCCCGAACCCGCAGCCAAGGTAGAATCGTCTTGGATGCCTATGAATATATAATAATAAATATCAATCACTACATTACACGATGCTAATCATGTATAAAAGTTCAACTTATGCAACTTCATGAGTTATGCAGAGAGTAAACCAATAAATTTTCTAAATAAATGCGTTGGCTAAGGTTGACTAGTCAAGGATCAATGGGGTAGGTGTACACTTAGTCTACTTCTCCCACAATATTTAAAAGTCATCCTAAGGCATCATTTCTCATATGTTATAATTGCGGTCATAACTATGATTCGTGTAGGTGCTAAGTTGCACCTCTAACACATGGGTACTAGGTATTCTACTTACTAAGATTTCTAAGACAAGTTCGATATTGGTAACCATCTAGGTCTCCAGGTACGAGTACGTCATGTCCTCAGATACCGTGCATAATAAGAAAATTAACTACCAGATACGTCACAACTCTAAAATATCTTATAACCTATCCCATGTCCTAACTAATGGGTTAGAATGCACAAATGACAGTTTAGTCTAAGCACTTAGGGTCTACACAAATGTATGCC
Source organism: Iris macrosiphon (assembly GCA_036927795.1). Classification (NCBI taxonomy): domain Eukaryota; kingdom Viridiplantae; phylum Streptophyta; class Magnoliopsida; order Asparagales; family Iridaceae; genus Iris; species Iris macrosiphon. The sequence goes on from JAYESA010000005.1 coordinate 200,054,887, forward strand.
ATACTAATAACCAAATTTTTTATGAAATAATTAATAACAATAACCACTATTCCAAAATACACACATATAAACACTAGGTACTAGGGTTCACCAATCAGCATTTATCCATGTAACAATCAAGGAAGAGAAGGAACGATGGAAACCTAGGTGTGCTCGACTAGGAGAGGGTGATGCTCATCCGCGACTCGAGGGTGGCCTACCTCCGGCGGGTGGGGGTGGTGCTCTGGCCAAACAGCAGCAACACTGGCAGTAGTTGCAGCAATGGCAGCATCTCACAGCGGCAGCGGCTACGGCTTGGTGGCGGTGGCGGGTTGCTGGTGGTGGCGGGTTGGTCGTGGGGATGATGGCCAGGGTGGTGGCTATGGTGGTGATCGTTAAGGTGGTGGTGGTGGTGATGGAGAGGCTGATGGTAGCAATGGTGATGGTGGTGATGGCCGGGAAAGGAGAAGGAAGGTGGCACTGGGGTGGTCGTGGGTGATGGTCGGAGGAGGTCGAGGGGACTGTAATGATGGCAAGAAGACCGTGGTGGTGATGATGAGGTGATAGTGGCAGTAGATAGTCGGGATGGTGAGGGTGGCGGGATGGTGATGATGGTCGAGATGATGGTGGTTGTTATGGCGATGGTGTTGCTATCGGGGAGAAAGGTCAGAGGATGGATGCTATGGCAAAGAAGGAAGTGGTGCCGCTATGGCGGCGGGGTGGTGGCTGACCGGAGGAGGATAAGGAGTCGGAAAAGAAGAAGAGGTTGGGGAAGGAGAAGAAGTTGGGGAAGAAGCTGCTATCTTGGATGGTGGTGGAGATGTCAATGGTGAGAAGGAGAAGGTCGACAGGATGGCTGCTGTCGCGGAGGAGGTAGGTCATAGAAGGAGGGTGGTCGGAGGAGGAAGGTCAGAGAAGAAGAAGGAATAGTTGTATTAGGGTTCGGGTGATGGAAGTGGTGTTGGCTGAGTGAGAAAAATGGAGAGAGGGAGGAGGTGGTTTATGTAGAAGAGAGGGAGGAGGCTTGCATTGAATTAGGGCCGACCACATGCATTTTTAGGGATGGGGGGAAGGTTCTTCATAAAAAATTGGAAGGCCAGGATGGGCAAGGTTTTGAATGGAGGGTGTAGCTGATGTAGGAGGAAAAGTTAGAGTATTGTACACACAAAATGGAGGGAAAACCTAGGAGGATCGGTCAACATATGAGGGGAGGGTTTCTTCATGGCTTGGCTCTAATAGGAGCTGGACACCTAATTGTCTTTTTATACAAAAGCTCCTAACATTTGAGAAATTGCAAAAACAATAAAAATTGGGATTGGATGAGAAAAAATACCATGTTTGGTGTGATGTAGTGGGTTAAAAGAGTGTATGTTATTTAGTATGAACCTTGATGGTATGAGTGGGGTTTGGGTTGGTGTTGGATCTAGTTTTGGGTTAGGTTGGGTCCTTATACCAATTTAGTTAAAATTAGTATAAACGGTGTTCTTTAATTAATTGAAAGTGCATAGGTTTAAAATTGGGTGAGACATAAGTGTCATGGACGTAGAAGACTCAGAATAGAATATTGTCACAAATTGGATTACACAAAATGGGTCGAGGTTGTGTCTCCAATTTTAATTGGAACAGATAATGATGCAAAGTTGGATTTATTTGAATTTAAGAATAGAAGTTTGTAACGAATATTGTGTGACTAAAATGAAGTACAAGGGATGATATTTATGAGTTAAACAAAGATCAGAATGGAAGGCTGGCACGTCTAAGAAAAGTATAAAATATTTGTTTGAAAGCAAATGCTAGTATAGCACTCCAAATATCGAAGCAACGGTAAGGTACACAAAGTGATACGAATATTATGTACATTAACCTAAAATACTATGTTCAAATTATAAATGGATCCAAACTAATCCTAGTCTCTCTATCTAAGACAGGTAGACCTAAATTTGGTCGAGGGGGTTTACATGGGTGAAGGGAATTGGAGATCTGTAAATTTGGGAATCTAAAATGAGAGTACAAATAAAATAGAGAGATAGAGAAGTGGCCCTATAGTGGCCGGCCCCCTTTCTCCCTCTCCAAGTCACAAATAATTGTCTACTATACCCCTTCCTGAAGAATTATGAAGAATAATTAAGGATGGCTATTTTAAAAAATTTCTACACTTATGCAAATTAGTCTAATCGTCCTAATTAATTAAAGAAAATGGGTCTAAAGGACCTAGTCCATGTTTGGCACAATAATTTGTCATGACAAGTCTAATTGGGTTCACTAGTGTCAAGTTTATTTAATAGGCTATCCCACTAACTATAAGTAAATAGAATCAATCATAATTTAATTAAATAGCACTATAATAATTATTAATCACTAGAAATAATAGATATTTAAAATGACCAAAATACCCTCATTTGGAAAAGTGTGGGTGACAAACTTACCCTCCGTAAAAAAATTATGCCCTCAAAATTTAAGGAAGGAACCAACTACCATAAGAAATTATAACAAGCAAGAAAAAATTATACCTCACAGCCCAAACAGATAAGGATATCGCTCTCGCATCTCAGCTTCTCGCTCCCAAATAGACTCCCTTAAAGAGTGATGCCTCTATGCGATGCGTACCAAAAGAATCGTCTGGTTTTGTAGCATATTCTTCCTGTGATCCAGAATCTTTACTGTCTGCTCGGGGTAGCTGAGAGTCAGACCCACCTCGATCTCCGAGTGATCCAATACATGGCTAGGATCTGCCATATACCATCTCAGCTATGACACATGGAACACGTTGTGCACTCCCTCTAGTACAGGCGATAATTCTAGTATGTAGGCCACTGTACCATCCCTCTCAAGAATATCGAAGGGTTCAATGTACTATGGTCTAAGCTTTCCGTCTCAACCAAAGCGAATCGTGTCCCGTGTCGGAAAAATCCTCAAGAACACCAGATCGCCCACCTAATACAAAATACAACCTTAATACTCTATCTAAAATAAGTAATCACAAATGGTGACATATCGATACTGGTCTGGTAGCTGTTGTTATAAGCAAATTATACCTCAAACTCCAATGGTCTCTAGTAGCTATCATCCTAATTGCGCTATCTATCCAACGCCACCCAAAGTCTATCCTTGATAAGCTTTACCTTCTCAGCTGTATCCACAACCATCTCTGGTCCCAATATGGCTCTCTCACCAACATCATCCCATGATAATAAAGTACGATATCTCCGTCCATACAGTGCCTCAAATGGTAAAATATTGATACTGGCCTGGTAGCTGTTGTTATAAGCAAACTCTATCAGGTGAAGATGATCCTCCCAAGATCCTCTAAAATCCAAAACACAAGTGTGAAGCATATCCTCAAGTGTTTAAATAGTCCTCTCTGACTGTCCGTCTATCTGAGGGTGATATACGATACTAAACTTGAGCTGGGTGCAAAAGGTTGCCTCCAAACTCCTCCAGAAGTGGGATATAAAGTAACTATCCCAGTCCGAGACTATGCTCACAGGAACTCTATGCAATCTGACTATCTGTTGCACATATATATTTCTACGAGTTTCTCCGTAGATGTACCCACTTTGAATGGCAAGAATTGGGACGATTTGATCAACCTGTCTACGGTGAACCAAATTATGTCTTTTCTTCCTGGAGAACGCGAAAGCCCTTATATAAAGTCTATAGTCACATGCTCCCACTTTCACTCTGTAATGCATAAAGGCTAAAGTAATCCACCTGGCCTCTGCCTCTCCGCCTTTACCTATTGACATACCAGACATCTGGATACGAAGCTCGCTATCTCCTGCTTCATACCATACCACCAAATATGCTTTCTCATATCTCTATACATCTTGTTGAAACCTGGATGCATAGAGTACTGAGATCGATGCTACTCCTAAAGAACCACCTCGTGCAATGTTCCACTCAGCACACACAATTGGGTACCATACCATAATGATCCATCCTCTGCAATACAATACTGAAGTCCTCTGCCAATTCCATCTGAACCTGCACTCTGATTCTCCTTAGAGACTCATCCTTGAACTGTGTGGCTCTGATCTGGTCCATCAACTATGACTATACCTGAAGTCCCCAATCTGTGTTGTGACTCCAGTAACTAGCACCTTAATACCTAGGCTATCAAGATCGGCCAGTAAAGGTTTATCCCTCGTCAAGTACATAGCTACTGGATACCTTCTCAAGGCATCAGTGACTACGTTGGCCTTCCCTGGATGGTACTGTAAAAAAAATATCGAAGTCCTTTATCAACTCCAACCATCGTCGCTGCCTTATGTTGAGCTCTTTCTGTGTAAACATATACTTCAAGCTTTTATGGTCTGTAAAGATCTCCACATGCTCTCCGCACAAGTAGTATTTCTACAACTTTAGAGAAAAAAATGACTGCTACCAACTCCAAGTCATGGGTAGGATAATTCTTCTCATGAGGTATAATTGCCTGGAAGCATAGGCAATCACCTTCGTGTTCTACTGCAACACACATCCCAAACCCTTACCCGTAGCATCACTATATATGGAAATTCCTCCTGTCCCTGATGGCAATGTCAATACTGGAGCTATAGTCAACCTCTTCTTCGGCTCCTCAAAAATGTCCTGACACTCCTCAGTCCAGATGAACTCTACGTACTTCCTGGCCAGCCTAGTCATCGGCTCTGCAATCTTGGAGAAATCTTGAACAAATCTTCGATAATAGCCTGCCAATCAAAAAAAATTCTTGATCTCTGCCACTGAACTCTGGGTAGACCATAACTCAACTGTTGATATCTTTTTTGGTTCTATTGAGATCCCGTCTATTGTAATCACATGCCTGAGGAATTCAACCTTATCAAGAAAGAACTCACACTTTAAAATCTTGCCATACAGCTTCTCCTTCCTCTGGGGTCTTCGAATCTATCAATATATCATCAATGAATACTACAACAACTGATCCAGGTACTGATGAAACACCTTATTCTTCAGGTTCATGAATACCACTGGGGCATTGGTCAACCCAAACGGCATCACCAAGAACTTGAACTGTCCATACCGAGTCCTGAAAGCTATCTTAGGAATATCTTCCTTCTTTACTTTCACCTGGTGGGACCCCGACCTCAAGTCTATCTTTGATAATACCTTCGCTCCGCTCAACTGATCAAACAGATCGTCAATCTGCGAAAATAGGTATTTATTCTTGATAGTAAGGTTATTGAGAACCCTATAATCGATACATATACGTATTGACCCATCCTTCTTTGGTACAAATAATATCGTAGCACCCCACGGTGATGAACTAGAGTGATGAAGCCCTTGTCCTGTAACTCGTTCACCTCTTCTTCAACTCTGCTAGTTCGCTGTTGTTTACCCTATAGACGTGCTGTGATATTGGCTCTGTGCTTGGCACTAAGTCTATGGAGAACTCTATATCTCTGTCTGGTGATAATCCTGGCAACTCATTCAGAAAGATGTCCATGTACTCTGTAATCAATGGGTGTGGCGACTCCTAATCTTCTACCATAGATCCACATAAGTCTTCCTCGCTCTGCTCTGCTACTCCTCTGACAAACTTAAACTTTAGCTCTCCTAGATTCTGAAATAAAACTATGCCTCTACGATAATCAATACTAGCATGGTGCCTACTCAACCAATCCATCCCGAGTACTATATCATAGAACAAAACTGGCATTATGAGTTAACATGCGCTCAAATCTCGGCCCCCCAAAGAAACTTTACGATTATTGCAAACATCAATAATCAGGATAATGCCACCCCTGGTCGTGATCTTGTAAGTCCTCGCCAACGGTTCAGTCTCAAGATGATGCTTCAAAGCAAAAGATACAGATACGAAACTATGTGAAGCACCAGAATCAAATAAAGCATGAGATAGAAAAAAATTAAGATAAACTAAACCTGAGATAATATCACCAATTATTTTCTTCTCCTCGACGGTCAAGGTGAAAGCTCGCCCCTACTGCGCACCTCTTTGCTGCTGCTAGGGCTGTACAAACCTCTGCTGTTGTGTCTGCAACGGAGGCCCTCTCTGCTATCCCGCTGGTGGTCTTATGGGTTCTCATTATTCCTGGGACAAGCCCTCAACTAGTGGTCTCCTGATCCATAGAATAAATATTGGCCCAATCTTATCATGCACGCAAACCATCCATGTCCCGGCTTCTTGCCAAATGGGCAAGGAGTAGCTGGCTGGGCTGGACTCTAAATTTGGTGCACTTGTTGCACTGTGCTCTAACTGGTATGGGGAACTTCTGCCTCAGCTGCTGGAAGTGTCTCTGATGTTGTTGCTGAAAGTAAGGTCACTTTGGTGGGCCCGCACTACTGTGCAGGATATCACCGAGCCAATATATTAATTACTTCAATATGATGATGGCTCATCTGCAGAAAGAAGATGCTCTCTTTACCAGATTATTCATAGCATGCTTGACCAGTATAGCCTACGATTGGTATTACAGTTTACCTGATAACTGTATATCCTCGTTTGATGACATAAAATATATTTTTCTCTCACGATTCTATGATTGAGACATGGATATAATAATGTCTTCACTCATCGATATCAAACAAAAAGAGAAAGAATCTGCTCGTAAATTTATAGAGCATTTCAGGCAAGCAACTCTGAAGTTACCCTCCAATATTCCAAACTCTGCATTCATTGATACTTGTAAAAAGAACCTACTGCATATAGTAGGACATTAGACGGGTCCAAGTCAATTTCAAGATTGGACGATATTTATCATTGGGGCCAAAGCTGCTAAAGGTAACACAAAGATGGAACGTAATTGAGGGTTATAAATGACCAATACGGAAGGAAAATATCTCTCCAACAGTGCGAATAATCACAACAACAAAGGAAAGGAGTTCTTGGAAATAAACCTATTAAAGCCACCCATATCCCCTCTAACACAAAAGCCTCTAGAGTCTTCCGTGCCTAAGGAAGAATATTCCATTAACAAGAGCGATATTCACATCATTTTTGAATGCTTGATAAAAGGCAACAAGTTGCCATTGCCTGACATCAAACGACCAAATGAGGCTCGTAAAATAGATGACCCAAAGTACTGTTTATACCATCGGTATGTACATTATCCTACCAAGGCTTGTTATGTCTTAAATAGGAAAATCCAACAGTTGATAGATGTTAAAGCTATCACCCTTCACAATGAGGAGAAGAAGTCACCCCTAATATGGTGTCTCTTCAATTCGATAATAATTTTTTAGCACAAAATATCCCAAATGGTGTCATCATAATACCTCGAACTATGATGGAAGTGGTAAATCTCTCGCCTCCTCAAAATCAAACAGAGGGATTAATGCTACGTACCAAAGATTATGGCGAGATTATGTGGATTTATCCCGACCTGCTGCCAGATTGGGACCAGGAAGCAGCATCTTTTAATGCAAAATTAAAGATGGGTCAAAAGTATAAATTACAAAATATGATTTCTCTAGATTATCACTCAGACAGAGATCAAGATTAACATCAAGAAGATGTATCTCTCTAGAGAAAATTTCAAATTTTGAATATTACCCCACCAAGCTCTACTCGCAAGGTTCGCTTGACACACAAACAATGGTCCATTATTAGCAGTGTTCCATTGTATAGGGCATAACAAATCTTTATTGCTTATGAATGTGTTCCTACACAAATTCCTCCTCCTCTTACTACAACAATTAGAGCATCAACCTCAACTTAAGTGTTTTAAGAGGATCATCCCCAATTCCATCAATACAGGCAGCAATCTGTACGCTTGATGCAAAATATGGGGTATAACTTCTAGAAAGCTGAAGGTTTAAACTTTGGCAAGGGATAACGTATTCCTCTACAACTCCAAGGAAAGTCCAATAAATCCTGTAGCGGATTGGGTTACGATAAAACTAGCCCATCGAGTTGCTCCAAGCAAAGGCACAATAAAAAAAACTTAAGTCTTGTAATATGGTGCTTCTTTCTCCGATGATCGAAGAAGAAGCCATTAATGGTACCAGATCTTGCAAAGATTATCATAAAACTCATGAATCTGTCCAGGGAGATATTTCTGACACTCTTTATACTTCGCCAACTCATGTTGCTCCGATCACAACCGAACCTGGTCCTACGAAGCCTACTACGGCAGAGAAAGGGAAGCAAAAGAAAGTATGCTTCGACAAATCCTGGAAGAAGAAAGTACTCCAAGAACTTAAAAATCCCTATAATTTAGACATATAGGCACAACTGGCCAATACCCCAGCCCGACTTTCCATATTCGGGTTAATTCGTTTGTCGAAGGAGACTCATGAAGCTTTGACCAAAGCTTTGATATATGCAAACTCATGCTTAGCTCAACTCAAGACTCCTGATGAAGAGCCATTAGCGTGTCCTCAATTCTACAGCGTGATCGAGAAGATTCCTAATATCACCTTCTAACCAAGATGACTTGCTATATTATACCGGTTACATCAGATCTATTAAGGTAAACCAGATTCACATCGACCCAGATTCTTCACTCAGCATCATTCCTAAAAGCCTACTGAGAGGATTGAAGATACCAATGCATAATATGTCTACTACTAGCACTGCCATTCTAGGATTCAATGCTAGAATGAGTAAACCATTAGAAAATATAGGCCTAAAAATTAAGATAGGCGATCTACGTACTGAAGTCACATGATATATGATTGACTCTGATGTATCCTACAATATTTTGTTGGGACGACCATGGATGCATGAGCAAAAAATGGTACCCTCCATTCTATATCAATGCTTCAAATATTTGAACAGTAGGAAAGAAGTCAAAACAGAGGTACCTGATCTCAATCCATTCAAAGGTGTTGAAGCTTATTTCACTGACTCTGCACTCTATACACCAGAGTATATGAGAGAATAAGCTAATCAGGCTAGTGATGAAGCTGAAGACACCACAAAAGAAGAGCCTTTGATAATTCGAGTCAAAGAATGTACTACTCGTCCAATTCTTTGAAGCCTCTTGACATCAACCTACACAAATCACCTCCATTGGTCATCAACCATCGATGTAATGAACATTTAATACTGGAGAATGAGCCCCTTGTTATCTACTTTTGTTGTAACAAGAAACAAACATTAGTAAATCAACCCCTAGTCATCAATCTTGCCAAGCCGCCTGTCAAGGCTGATGATTCTACTAACTATTTAGAATATGAATAAATTTTGTATTTCATGAATAAAGAAGACACTACTTCGCACTATGTTGATGTTGAAACCTTTGTTAAAAATTCTTGGAGGCTCTTTATCTCCATAAACCTCTGTCCATACCCGTGGCTTCTCTATTTCAATAAAGTTTATTATATGAATAATATGAGGATGCATAATTCATAGTTCTCGCAAGACAGGACAAGCAATGTCAGATAATTTTCGAAAAAGCTAGAAACAAATGAGCCATGTTGACTAATGACTCTGATGAGGAAGATACAACCGTATCGTTAAGCAACGTCAAATAATTTTTGGGAAGATACAACAGTATCATTAAAGCCAACCAGCCAAGAACATTATGCAAAGGATGGGCTACAACTTAAAATTTGGTTTAGGACTAAATTATGGAAAAGACAAATGAACTCCTATACATCACTGCTCTTCAAAAGGCAAGCCAAAAATATACTACCAATGGATTGGTCGTGGTTTGGGATATGTTACACCACCGACAAGTCCTGAAAGTTCAGAATCGGAAGAAGAGACACATTCTCATTCCTCTGACTCATTATTGTAGGATTCTGACGAAAGCATGTATGACATATTTAAACAGGCTTTCTCTATAAATATGGTATCAACTACCCCCAAATGATAAATACGTTGAACTATTGGAACCATTCGAGAATGATCTATAGGCACAACAAATGGATACTCAATGGGAGCTTTGGTTTGAGCAATATGAACCACCTACAGAGGATGAAATAGTCCAAATTAATGTAGGAGAATAATCTTTCCAAGACCAATCTTTATTAGCAAGAGTTCCTGAAGAAGATTAACACGCTTTACTCCAGCTAATAAATGAGTATATCGGTGTCTTCGCTTGGATTTACGAGGATATGCTTGGCCTAGATCCTCAAATAGCCATATAAAAGCTTAATATTATGTCGAATGCTAAACCAGTGAAACAACAGCAACTGTGATTCCATCGGATATGATGGATGCAATTAAAGTAGAAGTCAAGAAAATCATTGCATGTGGCTTTGTTCGAGGAGAGCAATATCTCGACTAGGTAGCCAATATCGTTCCAGTCATGAAAAAAAAGTAGAAAGGTCTGGGGCAGTATAGATTATCGAGATCTGAACTGGGCATATCCAAAATATAAATTTTCTCTTACCATTACAGATGTCATGATCGACAATACATACGAATTTAAACGTATGTCCTTTATAGATGAGTTCTCTGGACACAATCAAATTAAGATATCACCTGATGACAAAAATTATACTTCTTTTCATACACCATTGGGAGTTTACTGTTATACATTCATGCCCTTCGGCTTGAAGAATGAGGGTAAAATATATCAACGAGCCATGAGTATAATTTTCTAGAAATATTTACAAAAAATAGTAGAATGTTATATGGATAATATTGCTGTCAAGAACCGTATTAAAGATGATTACCTTCAAGATTTGAAAACTGTGTTTAAATTGATGTATCATCATCAATTGAAGATGAATCCAACTAAATTTTTTTCTAGGAGTCTCCAGTGGCAATTTTCTTGAATTTTTTATAACTTCCAAAGGTATTGACATTAACCCCAATTAAAATGTAGTGGCTATCATCAAAATACAGTGGCTATCATCAAAATGCAGTCTCCACGTATCTTAAAGAACTTCCTGGTCTGCAAGGCCGGATGGTATACATTAGGAGATTTATTTCCAATCTCTCGGGATGATGCCAATCCTTCACTCAGTTAATGAAGAAAGGAATATCGTTTGTCTGTAATAGAGCATGTCAATAAGCGTTTGACGATATCAAACGATATTTAACAAATTTGTCAGTTCTGGTGTCTCTGATCATAGAAAAATCCTTTTTGCTATTTGTTCGAGCAATGAATTACTGCCTAGGAGCTTTTCTTGCATAGAAGAGTAACAAACGCGCGCCATGAATAGGTGATCTATTATCTCAGTCACATAATGGTCGACGTTAAACATCGCTATAATCCGGTTAAAAAAAGAATGCCTTGTCTTGATGTTTGTTATTCAGAAGACACAATATTATGTGTCAGGTCAAACCATTCATGCCATATCCAGAGTATATCCTCTCCGAATATTGATGACTAAGCCAAGCACACTCAATTCCCGTTTAGCCATATGGGTAATGTTTCCTATCACCTTATGACATGATATATGTCCTACAAAAAGCAATAAAGGGTCAAGCACTAGCTGACTTCCTGACAGCTCATTCTATACGAAAACCTCCAAACTGTAGGATGACATCCCAGATGAAGTCTTAGAGTCTAATATGGCCATGGGAGATGATACCTGACAACTATTCTTTGATGGCGCATCAAGAATAGGACCCAAAGGCAATATAGTAGCTGGAGTTGGCATAGTCCTAGTATCTCCTAACAAACTACTCATTCATCGAGCATATTCTCTCAGTGAACCATATTCCAATAATATGGTATAATAAAAATTCTTTACTCATTGGTCTCCAATTAGCTAAAGAATTGGACATAGAATATTTTGAAGCCTATAAAGATTCTAAGCTGATAGTCAATCAAATTAGGAGAGAATACGAGGTTCGGCATGAAGACCTCATGCCTTATTATCAAGCAGCAATCGAACTAGCTTTTACTTTCAAAGATTCTTCATCGAATATGTGCCTCAGTTATAGAATATGGAAGCAGATTCTTTGGCCGGCCTAGCAGCATCATTGGCCTTTTCCCTAAAGAGATGACACTTAATTATGCTAACGGGATGAGAATTATTCTGTACGAAAAATAACTTGCACGTTGAACATAGTAACGTCATAAAATCAACAAGATTAGAGAGACTCTTTTATAGACTATGCTGTTTAAGAAATTCTTCCAGAAAGTTTGAAAGAAGCCACTTCTATTAAAAGGTATTAACTCTAATTCTACTATGATGTTGCCTCATCCAAAATATTATATCATCGTTCTTATGAGGGATCACTGCTACGTTATCTTTCCAACCCTGAAGCTAGATAATCATTCCATGAAGCTCATGATGGCATCTGTGGAGAACATCAACCATGTCCTAAATTACAAGATTGCCTCAAAAAAATAGATTATTATTGGCCCACCATGGTGGTAGATACCGTAGATTACGCTCGTAAATGCAAATCATGCCAAATCTATGCTAATTTTATACATCAACTTGCAGATTTCTTACACCCTACAGCTGCCCCTGGCCTTTTGAAGCTTGAGGATGGATATTATTGGTTCGATCATCCTATCTTCTTCTAGAGGATATCGGTTTATACTTGCAATAATCGATTACTTTTCCAAATGGACAGAAAGAGTCCTGCTCATCAAAGTTAAAATGTCCAAAGTAATTAACTTCGTTAAACACTATGTTATCTATTGTTTCAGTGTTCCCGGAGGATAATACATGACAATGGCCCATAATTTTCCAGTCAAGTATTTTATCGATTCGAATCTAGAATGTAGCATATCCAGCCTACAATCCAGTAGCCAACGGCTTAGCGGAAGCCTTCAACAAGACCATAATCAAACTCATTAAAAAAATTAAATTGTGTAATAAACATGATTGGAATAAGAAACTCTGGGAGTATTTATGGTCTTATCGTATAATGTTTAAAGTCCAACTGGTTGTACACTATTCTTTTTGGTCTACGGATGTAAAATAGTTCTTTTGCTCAAAATCCAGATACCTTCTCTTAGAATTTTCATTGCTAATGAGCTAAAAGTAGAGAATAATAATCGATTGCACCTATAAGATTTAGAAGTATTGGATAAAAAGTGCCTACACGTTCAACGATGTATTAAACTATACTAAGCACACATTTCTAGAGCTTTTACTTTAAAGGTCAAGGAAAGAATATTCTAGGTCGGTTAATTGGTCCTTTCAGTAAGGAGACCTATGATCACAACCCATAAAAGCAAAGACAAATTCTGAGCTAAATGAGCAGGTCCTTATGTGGTGGAGACAATATTCTCCAAAGGAGCCTACAGGCTCGCTAAGCCTAATGGAGATCTGATAATGATGCCTATCAACAACAAATTTCTCAAGAAGTATTATGTCTAATCACGACATATTCTTCTCCATCTCCAGCAGATTAAAATAAGATATACATCAAATATTTTTTTTTAATCCTCAGCAACTCATAGCCTATACAGCTTCTTGAACTATTACCTATATATATTTTTGAATAAGACATGGGTAATGGGTAATATGTATAGGAAAACTCTTATTGAGATCATCTAAACAATTCTTTCCAACAAAAATATTTTATTCTTAAAATCCAGTTGTTTTAAGGATATCCTATCCCTAATCCCCAGTTGGGTTGGGAATAATATCATATATTTATTCACCAGTCAATAAGTGTAATATGATTCATGTCCATATTATCTCTGAATTATGTTTCATTTATTATCCCCTAAAGAGAAGACAATAGTTCACCCTTGAACTACTATTTATTCTTTTCTCTGGTGGAGTAAATTAGCGAGCTATCACGTCCATATCACCTCGGATAGTATTGTATCATATAAAATTTGTTATTTGTACTCAGCATGAGTATGCCACGGGTGAAAAATCTACTTAATCCCCCACAGAATTATATTTTTCTATGTCCATAATACCTCTAAGTAGATATACTCGATGGGATCCTGTTTGAAAATATATCAATCTATATTATCTCTGATTTTGTTTTCAATCTAACCTATTATTTGTATCTAATAGTAGATATGTAGTAAATAAATGGGTCTACAATAGACAATTGTTCTTTAAATTTTTTAATTTATTTTCATTAAAAAACTTAGAAGGAAAAGCATAAGATAGGTTTTACTTAGGTAGAGTACAAAGATCAAGAAGGAACTGTGTCAATCGAGCTAGTTGCTGGTCTTTATTCAAGGTCGCTCTCCTACGTTCCTCGAGCATTCTAGAGTTATCTGTAGCAAAAGGAGCCATAGAAGCATATAACTCTATTATCTTGTTTCGAGCATAGTCAAGCTTGTTCTTGTTATGCTCAAGCTCCAAAAGTTGTTCTCTTGCTAAGTCATAATGTACCAGCTTTTCCCGACATCGATCCATAATCACCTTTAACTCCTCTCTCGCTTGCTTAATCTAGGATTCGAGTTCTTGGATCTGAGCATTGAGTTGTATCGCCATGTCATTATGTTTATTATGGGCAAAATAATGAAGAGACAAAGAAGTAGTTACCTCTTTCACATATGTTTTTATTCGGACAGTCTTCTCTGTATGGATCCTCATATGCTCTTGAAAAATGGACTGACGCTCCATGAACTCAGCAGTAATTGAATCATATTCAGTCTAAATTAGAGCTGAGATATCCCCACTATTAAGATATAGATATTCATGAATAGGCTTCTCAAGGCCTATCAAGATTTTCTCAAGAGTAGCAGCCTATCTTCATCGTTGAAATTTCTGATGAGATGAATCATGGTCAAGCTAGCATCTTTTACATACTCAAAAGATAAACCTTTCTTAAGTACCAGGTTTATCAACTCATTCTTTGTTGTGTAGCAGATGTATAAGCTTCTACTAAAGCATTAAAATAAGTGTTCGAACTTAGAGTCACTACAATTTCAGCTAATCCTCGACCATAATATAAGAAAATAGTTGTCGTGATAGTTGTGGCCTTAAAACTAGAGAAAAAAGAGAAAGAAACCGCTGCTCGTTCTCTTAGGCTAATAGTGGAAGCAATTTTAATATCACTGGTCATTTCTACCACAAGAGCAGTTGAAGGTACTCGTGGTATTGACTCGATATTCGCAGCCAGAATCGTGATATCAGTAACATTAATTATTTTAGCATAAGAAATGACCATCTCTTTGGCCCTCTCCGGAGCCACTCCTACCATAATTTCATTAACTAAAAAGAAAAAGCAAACAAAAAAAATGATCAATAAATAATATATTATAATTAAGATATATACACGTCTAGCTAAGGAAAGGAATGACACCTTGGCCTGTGCTAGCCGGAGCTATCACCACATGAATTCATGACAATAAAGAATGCAATGCAAGGATTCCTGGTATAGAAAGAATAGATAGACACAGACCATTACCAGCTGCTACATACTCATCTTCAGAAGTTAGCCCCTCCAAAGAATTCCTCAAGCCTGTCAATGAATCCTCTACCTCAGACGAATCGGCATAAAAGAGCAAATCATCATAGTCACTCATAGTCATGCTCGCTTTTGAAACTACAATTTTAGTATCAATCTGGTCCATAGCATCTTCAAGCCCAGCTGTAACTATAGTAGATTAAGGATGATCCTAAATGTCTTATATCTACAGAGGCTGTAGCGGCAATGTCAGCTTGTGACTCAATCTGCTCACCAACTTCAACCCGAGAAGGTAAAATTATTTCTACATCAACGTCTTCTCCACTATCACTGACCTTGGAATAAGAACTTTCTAGAGAAGGTTGAGCCTTTGGATCCACTGATGGAGCAACCTTCTTCTTTGGATCCATCGACGGAGGAGGTATAAATACAATCAACATAAAAAATTAAGCCGCATCATCAAGGATAGGAGCTAAAAAACTCAACTATTATAGCAACAGGGATGATACTTATTCCTGTAGCAATAACAGGGGAGGGATGGAAGTTCTAATCCTCCGTACCACTGGAGAAGAGACAGACGATCCAGGCCGCTCCGGCGAACTAATCAGTTCGTCAATTAAATTCCTTCTTGAAGGTGCAAAAATCTTCAATTTTGGCTTTCGTGGCTTTACAACAACAGCCCTCTTCTTGGCAGACCGGCCCTCAGTAAGGGATGTAACTTATGCTTACGAGATTTGTGAACTACTATGGCAGGGGCGGCTGCATCTGGTTGTACATGTGGAAGAGCTTCCAATACCTCATCCTGTGGCGCATCCTCCTCCTCTTCGACTAAAGAAGGCCTTATTGGTTTCATAGTGACTCCTTCTATCAGAGTTCGAAAGCTAACCCATATATCAAAAACTTTGTAAAATTGTTTGATATAATAATAAAACTGGTCAAAGGAATGTAATAAACGTAAATGAGGATTGGGTGCAGGAAGAGTAAAAGTATCTCATGTATAACCCATGATAAAATATCTCCATCCTCGGGCGCCGTTGATTAAACCTCAAGAGTTTGCAAGACACAGAGTAGGATTTCCAATATGCATTTGAGCATAACCAAATTATCTTGCAAAGCGGCTAGGTAAATACGGTTCAAAAGTGCAACCGTTGCCATTTCTATATACCAAGTGGGATGGCCGGATAAACATCAGCCATGAAAAGACCCCTGATGGTAACCTCGATATGGTAGTTCCCACATCAATAAAACTTGACCCTTGATGCTCAGTTGCTACGTCGGGGACAGCGCAGTAAAATCTCCAACAGTTCCCCATGTTTAAAGCTTGCCTGGTCTAAAAATGTCTAGTATAGGTCCATTTAGAAAGTCTATATTTACAAAGGAACAGGTATTTTTTTCTGTCAGCCTGAGTCAAGCTAGGAGCCATCAAACTCTGGTTCTATAAAATCAACTAACCCATCTGATATGTAAATAGAAGCTCTGTTCGAGGAAATTCTTTTCGTCGAGGATCTACAGCCAAATTTTGATCAAGTTTTTATAAACCAGCGTTCAAACGACACACCATAGCTAGTAAAAATGCCAGTCGATGCTTAAAAACTAGACAGACTACAGGGAATAAAACATTTCTATGGAGACAATCCACTGAGCCCGAACCTCCAGGGACTACCCATCTTCGGAGCCATAAATATCCGGCCAATAAAGCTTCAAACGATATCTCAGTACGAATATGTCTAAGATAGCTATAGCCGATATACCTACTATAAAACTTTCCACAAGATACTTAAAGGACTTATCTTCAGCATTATGAATTGCCATGAGTTCTTCAACTATAGTAGAACTCAAAGGTCGAAGCGGTCGAATATCTGTGCATTCTTTCTCACTTCTATCATTGTAGAGGTATTGAAACCACTTCCTGATAAAGACAATGCTAAAATTAGTGTTATAGTAATGGTTGCAAGCCAGGTAGTAGCACATTAGTTCTTAATATACTTCAACTAGATGCGGCTAAGTCTTTTTTAAATCTGCCAGTTTCGTGTTTCGCATTGGTAGGCACATACTCCTCATAAGAAATCTCCCCTGTTGGCAGTGCATATATGTTTTTCATCTCGTACAAGACAAACCCCATCTCGCTACAAGGAATAAAAATAGTTCCAGTACTAGAGTTATATCGTTCTAACAAAGCCAAAAATATATTGGCATTAGGTGCAATGTCGTAGCAAGTCGCTAACAAGGCATTATGTAAACCCTAAGATACGAGATTTTTGGTATATTAATCCAATATCCATATCTTTGTTCAACACTAATAGATATTTTTTTGATCAACCATCCTGAAAGTCGAACGTTCTTCTAACAATAAATGCCTTCAGTATCAGTATAAGTTTTGGCGAACAAAAGAGACTGAATAGGTTGAATCAACAAAGAATCTTTACTTGGTACATTCCTGGGATGAAGTCCTCGCATTTGAACTGAATGTCCATTGCTGAAACTGAAGAAACAACCATATTTATAGCTAATCTTCCCTGGCTTAGCTCTATTAGTAAGGGGAGTCAAATTCTACTCCATCTTTCGTGGATAAGTAGCATGGGAGAAGGTAGACAGAGAAAAACTTCTTGATATCTTTGGGAGATACATGACCCTGTTATGGATATTGAATAACTACTTCTCCTTCTTTTTCTTAGGCTGAGATGATTGATGAATAGCATCACCAAACAAGAAAGTTGGCTTAGAATATGTCTCATTTACAAAGGAAGTGAGAGGACCGGTTATCAAAGACATCAACATATATTCCCCTTGCCCGACTATCATTAATTGGCGTGTACTGGACATCCTCTTATCAGATTGGAAAAACTCAGTGTGTGATAATTCTTCCAGATAATTGGTGTGTCCAGTAGTGGATCCCATCAGTTTAGCGAAAGGATCCATACCCAAGTCAACTATAAAAGCCATAAAATGAGGGGTCAACAAATCTAATAAAGAAGAGAGATAAGAACATTTTATGCACAAATCTGTCAAAATAGAAGAAAGTGTGCTGACTCGCTAATAATTGAAAAAGTCCACCGACTTGCCAATAATTGGAAAAGTGAGTCGACTCGTCAATAATTAGTTAAGTGCGCCGACTCGCCAATAATTAGGAAAGTGCGCCAAAATGGCTGTTTTTACTCTGAACGAGAGAAAGTGTGCCGACTAGCCAATAATTGGAAAAGTGCTCCAAAATGGCTGTTTCACTCTGAATAAGGGAAAGTGCGCCAAAATGGATGTTTTTACTCTAAACGAGGAAAAATGCGCCAAAATGGATATTTATTCTCTGAGCGACAGAAAAGTGCGCGTGTGCACATCTCAATAATCTATGTCTTTGTTGTTTTTCTTTCTTTTATCACTCTGCCATATAAAAGCTTATATTGTACATGTAAAAGAAAAAGAAAAAAATATAGGGAAGAAGAAGACAACTGCCATGCCTACCAGAGGAGGATGTGCTATATCTCCTTATGTGAATATCGACGACGGCATATTGAGCCGTTCTCTAGCAGGCTGAGTCACTGCCGGCCTCACCGGTGACTTCGTCGTCGTTACCCGAGAAGAAGAAGCTGCTCCTTTACCCTTGTTGTCCTTGCTGCTCGTCTAAGGTTTTATTTGGGTCATTGCTAAAAGCTTCAAAGGTAGAAGAAAGCTAGGGTTTTCTTAAGGAAGAAGGAGACGAAGAGATTTGAGAGCAGTAAAAAATTCTCTCTCCTCAACCCTCCTATTTATAGATTTGGGGGGGGGGGGAATGATTCGGCTGCTCTTCGGGATTTGAGCAAAAAATCATGACCTACAGCCACGTCAGCAAAACTGTTGGGATTCTCTTTTGAGTGCGCTCATAAATATCTAAACAACTCTTATGCTTCTTATTCAAAGTATTTTAAATTCATTTGAACAAATTCAAAAACTTTGAAGGGGACCATGTAGAAGAATAAAAAGTATGCCTTATGAAGATGGCACAGTTTTCTACAAATAAACTTAACAAAGGAAGAATGAAGTACTTTCTCTCTATTTAAAGGATGGCACACTTTCTTTCTTTTTCAAAGGGTGGCGCACAATTCAGAGAAAATAAAAGTGGCGCACTTTCAAGTTGCTTTTATTAGTGCAGATAGGAGTACAATTTATATGTCTGCTTTTCTCTTGAGCATTAAATTTGATGAATCTGACAGGATTGAACAGAAATTGAAGAGTCAAAAGTTGTTATTACAGCTGTGCTGCGGCACGCAGACCCAGGTTATTGTTTAGCGACCTAGACGTTTTGCTAACTTCATCAAAAGTGCATCGCTGTGCCAATTTTATCAAAAGTGCATCGCTATGCCAATTTCATCAAAAGTGTCCGTTGTGCCAATTGATCAAAAGTTCATCGCTATGCAAATTTCTTCAAAAGTGCGTCGTTGTGCCAATTTTTTTAAAAGTGCGTCGTTGTGCCAACTTTATCAAAAGTGCGTCATTGTGCCAACTTCTAAATAATGTGCCATCACGGCCAATTTTATCAGAAGTGCTCCATCACGGCAACTTCTTTAAGAGAGAGCTTTTATAGCCAATCTTTCCAAAAGTGCGCCAGTCTCTAGACCGCTTCTAAAGTGCGCATACTATTCTAACTAACATTAAGCAATTATGAGTACGTGTCTTACATGACATACTTCTCGTAAAAACTATATAAATAACTGTTTCGCACGATATATGCTTTCCTCGTATAGGAAGCTACGTGTCAAGCAGGCAGCGAGTTATGCACCCATTTATTCAAAATATGGGGTATTAGTACACCAAAATTGCGCAAACAATGGTAAAATAATACATATTGTCCAAAGTGTGTGCATACTCTCATAACTGCTCCTAAACTTTATAAATACGAAAGATAAGGAATGAGAGATAGGGACAGAGAGAGATACAAGAACAGAAGGGGAGAAGTAGAAGCTTATTATGTCGTTGTTGCCAAAGCTTTCTTATTGTTCAACTCTCCATGTTGTTCACATAATTTACTGTATTTATTTAACGTCGAGTGGTCTAAGGAGTAAAATGATCATCTGCATATCAGATTCCCACAGCTATACTTTCTTAGAATCAACTGTATTTAAATTTTTGTTTAGGAACTTTTTATACTTTTCTTTCTTTTCAATAGCTTGTAATACAAAATTTTCGTATAAACTTTTCTTCGCAAATAGGTACATCCATCATCCCACCAAGGAATGTTACATGTTGAAGGGACGTATCCAGCAGTTGATCGACTCCAAGGCTATCACCGTTGATGTCGAGGACAAGATTATCACTGCCAACATAGTTTAACTCCAACTTGGCAATCTTCTTGGGGTCCAGGTTCAAGATGGCATCTTTCCCATTCCTAAGATGACATTAGAGGTTACTAACCTCCCACAAACTCGGGATCAAATAGCAGGAATGGTACCCCTTACCATCCCACGAGGTTAAGTCATATGGGTCCATCCTGATATTGTTAAGACCTGACACAACAAGCAACGCCCTCAACTATCAGGTAAAAACGTAGAAAGTCAAAACTATTTCACATGGTCTCTCCTGGGACTGATGAAGCCTTGTTAGAAGGAACTAGGTCTGGCAAGACCTATTTAGGCAACTATGAGATGGTACATGGGGATGTTGCACCTTCAACAACCCCTGCTACTCCATTGGTATCTGAGGTAGGTTCGTTCCAACCTCCTGTGATGGACAAACAATAGCAAAAAAGACTCATTTTGACAAGTCTCTGAAGAAAGATGCTATGCCAGGGTTGGTCAAACCCTACAACTTTGACATATTGGCACAACTTGCCATTATACCAGCAAGATTGTCGCTCTTTGAGCTCCTCCGTCTCTCTAAAAAAACTCAGGATGCCTTGAGCGATACGCTCTAACATGCTGACACCTATTTGGCCCTAATCCAGGAGCCAGCTAAAGATCCTACGACGTGTCCCTATTTCTATAGCATTATGGGAAGGATCCCAAACATAACATTCTCTCAGCAAGACATGCTACTGAAAAATAACAGGCACGATAGACCTATGTACTATACAGGGTATATCAGTGCCATCAAAATGGATCGGATGCATATTGATCCTAACTCATCCGTCAGCATCATCCTATAAAGTCTGCTTCAAACTTTGGGAATTTTAATGCATTAGTTGGCTGCTAGCAACATAACCATTAATGCCTTCAACATAGAAAAAAATTACCCCTTGGGCAAGATACGTCTGAAGTGTCAGATAGGCGATCTGTGGACTAAGGTTATTTTCTACGTCATTAGCGTAGAAGTACCCTACAATGTCTTGCTGGGGTATCCTTGGATACATGAACATATGATTGTGCCATTGATTCATTATCAATGTATGAAGTATGTCGATTACGAAAGAGTCATCAGAACTGAGTTCGCTGACATTAACCCTTTTAAGGGTGTGGAAGCCTATTACTCCGAATCTGTAATCTACAAGCGAATACAACAGGACAAAGGAGATGTGGATGCTGACGACAAAGCCGAGGTAGACTCTACTTTCGAGAATCTAATTTAAAGGACGTGTCACAAACACTCCAGCCCCCTTGGTTCTCAAGATTCGCAGGAAAGCCATAGGGCATCCTTCAATCAATACCACAGAGGAAAGTCCGTGCTTCCACCAGCAATGAGCCTACAACCTTTGGTTATAACCTCCGTCGGTCCAATAAGAAGGTTTCTGATCCACCTCTTGCATTGACGGCAGGTACCAAATATGACGAACTTGAAGAATATGTTAGCACCCTGACTAACGCGCCCTCTTTTGATGATTTAATCCCCAATGAGGTGATACCTTATTTTCTGAATAAAGGAATATTTTTGACCTACTCAGATATCGAATATATGAAGACTATATACTCTTTGTAATGTAGTCTAGGTCCACAAATGCATATGCCAATAATGACAACCTATGTGGTCAACAAAATACTCATGTATGGGGTAATTTATCCATAATTCTAGCAAGAAAGAGGGAAGAAAAACCTATCATCTACGGTAAGGTGAAAGGCTATCGTGACTTCCTCCCAAATGAACCAGAGCCTGAAGGCATTAAAATGCAGCTTTACTATTATAGCTCGCAGGCCAAGCACCTCGTCCAAGCGATGGTCTATGACCTGAAAAGAAATAAAGCCTAAATTATGGCAAAGGATGACGTCGTCCATTGTGCCACTTCGCCCTAAAGGCAAAATTGAGTCATACTATCAACGACCTGGCCATGGTTTGGGGTATGTAACACCTCCAACAACCCCCGAGTGCTCGAAAGCAGAAGTTGAGATGCATTCTAACTCTTCAAGGTCTTCTACCTGGGACTCTGATACAAGCATTGGAAAGATATTGAAGAAAACATTATATGTAAACATAATATCAATTGATCAAGTTAAGAATAACGATCAAATACGAGAATTCTTCGAACTTGAGCCTTGGGCTCAGCTGTTAGAATCTTAGTGGGATCGATGTTTCGAGCAACGGGAACCTTCCACCGAAGACCAGATAGTGCAAGTCGACTTAGGCAATGAATCCTCTTCCAAACCTATATTTATCACCAAGAGTCTGTCCACAGAAGATCGTGAATCCCTTATACAGCTCATAAAGGAATACATCAATGTCTTCGCATGGAGCTATGAATATATGTCGGGTTTGGATCCTCAGATTATAATGCATAAGCTTAATATTCAAACGAATGCTAAGCCAGTGAAGCAATAACAACGAAGATTTCGTAGTGACTTTATGGATGCCATCGAAGCTGAAGTAAATAAGCTGATAACAAGCGGCTTTTTGTGAGAATTAACATCCAGACTGGGTAGCCGATATCGTTTCTTTCGTTAAAAAGTATGGCAAATTTTGAGTATGCATATACTTTCATGATTTAAATACTTCATGTCCAAAGGACAAATTCCCTCTTCCGGTCACAGATGTGATGATCAAGAATACTTATAGCTTGAACGTATGTCCTTTATGGATAGGTTTTTTTGGTCAACCCGATCAAGATGTTTCTAGATGATAAGAAACATATATCATTATGGACGCTATTTGGGGTATACTGTTACATGGTAATACCCTTTGTTCTAAAGAATGCAGGTGCAACATATATACCAACGAGCTATGAGCACTATTTTTTGCGAGCATCTGGGCAAAAAAGTAAAATATTATGTTGACGACATCGCTATCAAGAGTCATTCTAAGGACGATCATCTCCATGATCTGAAGACAATATTCGATTTGATACGAATACATCAACTCAAGATGAATCCAACCAAGTCCTTTCTGGGAGTCTCCAATGGCATATTCTTGGGTTTCATAAGTACTTCGAAGGGTATCCACATAAACCCTGAGAAGACAAAGGCTATTTTTGATATGCACCCCCTAAGAATCTTAGAGAGCTTCACAGTCTGCAAGGAATGTTGGCATATATCAGGACTTTTATATCCAACCTCCCTAGGCGATGTCAACCATTCACCCACCTCATAAAGAAAGGAGTATCCTTTGTTTGGATAGAAGAATGCCAGTGAGCGTTCGATGACATCAAGAGGTATCTCACGAATCCACTAGTGTTGATGGCTCCTGTCGTGGAAAAGCCCTTCTTGATCTATGTTCATACAATTGATCATTCTTTTGGTGCTCTGCTAGCTCAAAAGGGTGACGCAGGCCACGAGTATGCCATATACTATCTCAGCAGAATGATGGTCGATACCGAGGACAGGTACAATCTTGTCGAGATGGAGTGCCTCACCTTAATCTTAGCCATCCAGAAGATATCACATCCCCGGTTCTGAAGAACCGAAAGTAGCCAAGGACGTGATGTCGGACAAGCCAAGATTATACTTGTACAAGGCAAGAAGATATACAAGGCATGGTATATCTCAGAAACAACAACATCGCAGCAGAATTAAGCAGACAAAAAAAAGTCATAATAAATATAATAAAAAGTTTCTCTTTATTGATAATGATAATTGAGCATATAGTTTACAAAAGATTTATAAAGCTCTCAAATACAACTGATACTTGGACAAATGTCTTATATTAATATTTGTCGCCTTGGCTTATAATCTCACTGATATAACTAAATTATACTATTTCATACCTTATGCCATTTATAACAGAAGATGACTCTAATAGAAGAAGAGCTTCTGTGCGCCCAAACAATGCTTCGATGCCTTAGAACAGTTTAAGCCACTCCCTAATATTGAATACCTAGGGATGCCCATAAATGTGGGTCAGTACATATCGCATACTGGTGAGCAAATATTAGCCTACTCACCTAAACCAATACTAAGTATTCATGTGAAAAGCATGTACATTTATTTAGTGATCTTTCTAATAGAGACTAGGTTTATTTCAATGTAATCAAGATATCTTAGTAGCACAGTGAAAGAATCATTAACGGTTCAGCAGTATAATGGAAATATGCTATAGATCATCAGCATAAATTGAATAGGAGAAAAATATTACATATCGTTATCAATGATTCTTACCAAAAGCCCACTCGTCGTATCCCTACAAAAATAAGGATTAACGATACAATGATTATTATAAAAAAAAATTGCGACTGAACTATTAAGCAAGCATAATTTTTCTCGTCAGCATGCAGCCTAACAATATTAGGTTTATTAGTGTTATTTCACCATATAGGACTTTTTCATGGTATGTAGTGCACCTCCTCAGGAAGGTAGCTAGACTCTACTGAGAATCCCGTAATACCTCATGCCTAAAGGCACATACAAATTATTTTCCCCTAGGACGAACGATCTCAGTGCATCTCATTTGAGAAAACTTACTACCTTTCGCATAAGTTGTCCATGACTATGCAACGTCTATGCAAATAAAATTTTAGCATAATTATATGGTATAAAGAATATAAATAACGGATCTCTCGATCATGCTCGCGAATTCAATATTCTCATTTCTCATATGGGTTGGTGACCCGTAGGTCCCAACATTCTTTTATCTTAATTTCTTTCATGGGGAATCATCAGTCCATACTTTCTTTCTTGTGTAGTTTTATTCTCGGTGTTACAAGCAGATAGAACATATTGTACAATATTTCTTCTTTCTCATGTAAGACTTACTTTATTGCATTATTGTGTGGATAATACTAGCAGTTATCATTCATATATTTCTTGGTTTATAGCATCATTAAATATAAGGTATCACTATCTTTATGTGGACTAAAGCAACATTTAAAAATATAATACAATAAAGCAACAGTAACATGCATTAATTTTATTAGACATGAAAAAGTAGACGAGAAAGCATAGATCCACTCACTTATACAAATATTATTTTCATGCCACGATCCCACATTCGCCTACGATTCTCCACGATTGATCTAATGCGATGCACAGTCTTCTAACTTGACATAACAATATCCTCGAACCACGCTCCATAAAATATACCATCCGGCCAAGATTAGCAAGACTGAAATTATCACACAAAATATCTCGATTTCCCATACAACTTGTATCCTATCTGTCTATTCCATCTAGAACTTCAGCTTAATATCTTTTCGTGAAGTGGACCATTATATAATATACCACCCAGAAAAAATAATTCCTTGAAACTTAAAGAAATAACTCAATTTATCATATTACTTAAGTCACCAAGAAAATTTTTAGGCTACTATAATTCAATATCCTATTTCAACCTCTTATCAATATTGCTTATTCATAAAATTTTGAATACTTATGCATTCAATCCCACCATATCTTTACTTTCCAAATAATTTGTTCATGTTCTTCCATTATCAATACTCTCCTACAACTATATTTGAATTACGTTCACCACTTAGTCTGGATCGTACATACATTTTTTGCGTCCCCAAAATATAATGCACTCAACCAATGCTAATGGTTAGAGAAACCAAACGGCTATAGAGGTAATTCAATTTCTCATTTTATAATTTAATACTTTCAGCCAAGATGTTCTTTAACATCGATTTCCCATAACTCTAATTTCTTGTAACACTTATTCGGTCAATCTTATCAATATCTTTCCAACACATTATAATCAAATTCTAGTCTAAGTACTTCTCAATATTTACTGTCATTCTCTCGATCCAACATATGTATAAATTTTTTATCTCGATCATAGTGTTCCTTCGTATAACCATTTACCACAATCACTATCTTCCAATTCTGCCAAAATATAAAAATTCTTAGGGCCTGCCCAGGTTAAACCATTAACCCATGCATGATACTTTAATCATTTCGAACAAACCGACCATAATAAAAAATTTATTAATTCTGAATTGTAATATTCCTTCTTTCAATGTCAATTTTATCATTTCCATCTCTTTTGAATAATTTTATCTGTCGTCATATTATTTTGATCTGCCCAACTTTTATCAATTATATTAAGAATATCACCAGCCGTCTCTTTATTATGACCCAAGTGTATTTATATTCGTTTCGACCATTTCCTTAATATTCTAATTTTATTAATTCAAACTTCTAGCAATCTTTTTTCCAATATTTGTAGCATCAAAATTCTAATGAATCCAGAGTTCCCTTTGCTCATATCACGGTCCATGCCACAAATTTTTGTATAGTTTAATGATCATAATTTGTTCTCGTACAATAGTCGTATTAGCCACATCACATATCAAGTTTTTTTTCCCAACGTATGAAATTTCCATCCAAAATCTCAAACGATATTTCTATCTTTTATTATGATTTATTTCTCATTCCAACTTGATTTCAAAGGAACTATTCCCGAATAATCTAGCCAACCGAATCCACTATTGATTTTTTCCATTCCAGTTAAGGCAATCAAATCCAACTCAAGTAACCGTCATTTCTCAAATTTACTTATCCAACAGTTTAACCATTCCAACATGACCTGCCATTTTAAAATACTTACTTCCAAATCCTGCAATAAACCATCCAAACATAGGCTATACACAGGCTGACTAACAATATATACTATTTAAGCCTCACATCATATTACATTACCCATGCATAATTAATATGGTCATCCTATGGGTCTTCGGCTAGCTATACCAACAGCTAAATCTAGTGTTCATAGGCAACTCATCTCATGCTAGGCAGCTGATAGGGACCTTACTCATCTCTCTTCTTAGGGCCAACTGAAGTCAGAAAAGTCTAAGGTACTTTTACCCAATCTTATTACCAACTCAAACCATAATTGCACTACCATTGACCTACCCACAATTAATGAAATGTCCAACAGTCTGGGTTGGATCTTTCTACCCCCAATCAATTCTTATGGGTCTACCTTAAACAAATGTTCATTCAAGACTTAACCAACCCGATTAGGTCAATTTAGAACTACATGCTCAAATTTTATATCCATCAAGTAAATCATCAACATTCAAAAATTTGAATTGCTATCACATGTTGTTTCAAACTTCTGATTTCATAGTCATTCTCTAGTTGTACCAACATATCATTCTTGATTTTTCATGCGTCTGATTTATCTATAGGACAAGGCTACTAACCCAAAGTTCAAATTTTGATCAGTCATATTTACTAGTATATTGGCCATGATCCTTGCTCTCAATTCTTTTCCCTTACATAATTTTACCCACATAATTTATAGTCGATAATATCATCTAATCAACACGTTGAAGATATATTTTCTTCTGATTCGTTCCATCATTCTTACTTTTAACCAAATTCATTACGATAAGGGTCAACTTTTATTTGCATTAACTGCCAACTCAATTTGCATCACAACTTTATTGCATCGCATCATCAAGGCCTTAATAAAATTCCATCCACTAAGCCACATTCGATAATTATTCGCATATTCGATATATCGATCATACCCTAAACTAGAGATTACCCACAATATTTATAGTTTGATAATTTATATCTGTCATCCAACTGTCATCAAAGCGATTAAGTTTTCTGCCAACTAACTATTTTAAATACGATAAAACTTTCCCCAAATGTATCTATCCCAACTTGATATACTTCAAACTTTATTTGTATTTCATCCATCGAAGCCTCTTGACAAACTTCCATATATTGCCAGAAAATAAGGTGTAGAAGCATAGAAAATATTGATCCATGCATCCAATAATCATGCGCCCTACATTCGACTCAAAAAAACTAGGCTGCAGGATAACCATGACGTAGAGAAAAAGGTGCATCCATGCATCCCAAATAGTGGCTGCCTAAAGGCCTGACACCAAGATTATGTCTGACACAAAATCCTGACAAAAAGGATTTTCTAAACGCTTCCAAAAATATGAGCACACTAAGCGATAAGAAGCTCTCGTCAGACTAATAATGACTTCTGACAAGCATGCAACACCACATGTATAAGGTATCATCATCCCAGACTCCATGTGCTTTATGCCACTCTGGCCCTATGCGTTCCCGACTTTATGTGCTCCATTCGACATCGGTCCTCTGTGTTCCATACTCCATCTATTCCATGAGACTCTGGCCCTCTATATTCCAGACTTCATGTGTTCCATGCGTCTCTGACCCCATACATTCCATATGCATATGGCCCTATGCGTTCCAAAGGCCATGCGTCCCATGCAACTCAAACTCATTGCATCTAACGTGGCAAGGTTCCCTGAGATAAAATCTTTATAATATAATTTTCTCCAACTGAATACGGGCAACGTGTCAAGCTAACCAAGTCACGCAAACAGAAGACGAGAACTGGTAGGATCTCCAACAAATATCAAATCCTAAAAAAAATCTATGTGGCAGCTTGCCCTGGATTCAATCCATACTATGCGCCCATAGTTGAAACCATATTTTTTTGAAGGATACCCCTTGCGGCCACTAAACAGAGGAACATGCGATACCTATAACCCATCAGCATGATGGATTTAAATAGGAATAACTTGGACGTTCCCAAGGGCTGGCTATTTCTACTTTAGGAGAAAGAAGGGAAGAGAGCATTCTCATTCCCTCGTCAGACCGTCAACGGAGTAAAGGAGCCGTTATAGCACTCGATCTCCATCGTCACACTACCCAGATTAAATATTGTACTTAGATCTTCTGCTTAGGACCTCTTTATATATTTGTTTGTTATTAAACGAAAGTGTACCTAAACTCACTTGTAATGGCGAACATAAGGGTCATCGGTTAGTTTCTTATAATCTCACAAGTTCATATGCTAACTAAGTATTATCTATCAACCGATAAGTTCAAGTATTCCCATCTCAAGGCTGCTACCCTTTTGAGTTAGGCCTGTAGAAAATACTACACACCTAAGGTCAAAGGAAGCAGTTTCCCACATACTCTGTCCAACTAAAATATATTTCCAAAAACTTCCAACTTAGGCAACCGAGATTATATCCTGGATGTAATTTCTATTCGATTCCAGCCAATCTCATTCGATATGCGATCCAACTTTTTTTTATCGATAGTAACATTTGATCATTGATGCAAAATTGGAAACTTTTACCCAACCGATTTCAGTCATTGTCTAATCGTATAATCCAACTCGTTGTTTCCAACTAAGGCATTCATCTCATGCCTTCGTAGTTTCTTCCTACCCAATATAACATTAAGCTATCGAGGGTATAATATTGATAACTCAAATCCAACTATCCAGGGTCCGCTGCTGATACACAATCCAAAATACCCAAGGGACACTAGTACTATAACATAACCAGGCATCGATCCTAACAAAGTTTTGACACTACCCTATTGCTACTGATAGGCTCAATACTATCACTATATAAGGGTCACTGCACAAATATTACTAAGAGGGTAGAGATATATACCACTCAACGATAAAGTCATTACTGGCAATCAAATTATCCTTATATTAGTCAAAATTTTATTTTATACTACCTTCATATGATAGCATTACCAGTCACAAATTTGATTCCCATACTCAGATGTAGTACATAATCTCGCCATCACACATGAATCGATTTAGCATTCCTATTGATTTCCTTTATTGAAATTACTCAAGCAAAATTTACATGATTACAACACACACATTGATTCTCTTCATTTCCATATGCAAATTATTAATCATAAGTTATTCTTCTATGGCATCGAATCATTGTTGGGTTCTTGGTATCTTTTATAAATCAAGAATCACAACTTAGGGCAATTACCATATTTAGGCTTATTATATGGAACATTCAGTGAGTATAACCAAGAGGTTAAATATTTTGATGGCGGAACCATATTGAACAATAACGGAAGCAACACAGAATGATCACAAATACAAATTTGATGATCGCAGAAGCAACTTTGAATACTCGCAGAAGAAAAATTTAAATACGCACTAAGGCGACTGTAACTAATCACGGAAGAGACTTTAAATAGTCACCGAAGTAACTTTGAGTATCCACAGATACATCTTTGATTAATCATGGAAGCAACTTTGATTTAGAACTTGCCGAGTCCAAGGACGCATGACCGTGCTCTGATACCAATTTGTCATGCCCTGGTTCCAAAGAACCAAAAGTAGCCACGAACGTGATATCGTATAAGCCTATATTGCACTTGTACAAGAAAAGAAGATAGGCAAGCCATGATATATCTCAGAAATAATGACATCATAGCAGAATTATGCAATCAAATTGAAGTCACAATGAATATAATAAAAAGCTTTTCTTTATTGATAATGATAATTTAGCATATGGCTTACAAAAGATTTACAAAGCTCTCAAATATAACTAATACTTAGCTAATTGGCTTATATTGATATTTGCCAACTTGGCTTACAGTCTAACTAATATAACTGAATTATACTGTTCCATACATTATGCCCTCCAATGGAATAAGATCTTCTATAAGCCCCAACAATGCTTTGATGCCTCAAAATAGTTCCAGTCACTCCCCAATGTTGAGTATCTGGGGATGCCCATAAATGTGAGTCAATACATATCTCGTACTGGTGAGCAAAAACTAGCCCACTCGCCTAAACTAATACTACGTATTTATGTGAAAAGCATACATATTTATTTAGTGATCTTTCAATTAGGGACTAGGTTCATTTTAATGTAATCAAGATATCTTAGCAGCACAGTGAAATCATCATTAACGGTTCAACAGCATAATAAAAATATGTTATAGATCAGCAGCATAAATTGAATAGGAGAAAAATATTACATATCGCTTATCAACAATTTTTACCAACAGTCCACTCGTCGTATCCCTGCAAAACAAGGATTAGCGATATAATGATCATTATAAAGAATTTGTGTAATTGATCTGGTAAGCAAGCATAATTATTCTTGTCAACATGCAGCCTAACTATATAAGGGTCATTGGCATTATTTTACTATATAGGAATTTTCTACGGTACGCAGTGTACCTCCTTAGGAAGGTAACTAGCCTCTACTGAGAATCCTCCAATACCTCATTCCTAAAGGCACCTACAAATTATTTTACCCTAGGATGAACGATCCCGGTATCCCGGTGCATCCTAGTGTACAAGTTGTCCATGACCATGCAACATCTATGCAAACAAAATCTTAGCATAATTTTATCGTACAAAGAATATAAATAACTAATCTCTCGATCATGCTTGCGAATTCAATATTTTTATTTCTCCTATGGGTTGGTGACTAGTAGGTCCCAACATACTTTTATTTTACTTTTTTTTATGGGGACTCATCAGTCCATACTTTCTTTCTTGTGCAGTTTCATTCTCGGTGTTATAAGCAGATAGAACAGATTGCACAAAATTACTTCTTTCTCATATAAGACTTACTTTATAACATTCTTGTGTTGATAATACTAGCAGTTATCATTCATGTGTATCTTGGTTTACATCAGAATTGAACATAAGACATCACTATCTTTATGTGGACTAGAGAAACATTTAGAAATATAATACAATAAAGCAATACTAACATTCATTTATTTTATTAGGGATGAAGGAATAGAGGAGAATGGACAGATTCACTCACTTATACAAATATTGTTTCCATGCCACAATACCACATTCGCCTAGGATTCCCCATGATTGATTTGATATGATGTTCAGTCTTCTAACTTAATATAATCATACCATCGAACCACACTCTATAAAATATCACATTCAGCCAAGTTAAGAAAGACTGAAATTATCACACCAAGCATCTTAATTTCCTGCATAACTTGTATCCCATATATCTGATCGTCTACAACATTAGCGTAATGTCTCTTGGCAGAGTGGGGCATTACAGAAGATGCGCCATTATGTGACCGGACAGACAATTCACGTCATTTCTTGAGTCAACCCCTCAGAGTTCTTATGACTAAGCCAGGGGTACTAAATTCTTGCCTAGCCACATGGGCAATGCTGCTCTCGCCATATGATATGCTATTTGTTCCTTAAAAGGCAGTCAAAGGCCAAGCTTTGACCAAATTTTTGGAGGCTCATCCTAGATTAGAAACGTCAAAATTCTATGATGATATTCCAAGTAAAGTATTGGAGTCCAATACAACAATGAAAGAGTTTATTTGGCGAATGTTCTTCGATGGTACTTCGAGGACAGGACCCAAGGACAATATTATCATAGGAGTTGGGGTCGTGTTATTTTCTTCCGACAACTTGGTAATCCACCGCGTATATTCTCTCATAGAGCGGTAATCCAATAATATGGCAGAATACAACAATCTTATCATCGGGCTCCAATTGGCTAAACAGTTAGGGGTGGATTACCTAGAAGCCTACGGTGACTCAAAGATGAGAGTCAACCAGGTCCAAGGTGAATATGAAGTCCGACACGGGTATCTGGTCCCTTATCATCAAACGATGATTGATATAAAATCTACCTTCATCGGATTCTTTATAGAACATGTACCCCCGAACCAAACATTCATTCACAGTGATTGGTCAAGAACTGGTTTGGGTCAAAGATAAACTGCGTGGTTGTCATAGCTATACCACTGACACGAGCATCGACAAGGATTAGAGGTTTCTATTTATAGACTACGCTATCTATGAAATCCTTCAAGATGACCCGAAGGAAACCACTTCTGTTAGGAGATGCTTCCTCAGGTTCTACTATGATTACAGCTACAAAAGTATTGTATCGTCGATCATACGATGGACTCCTACTACGATTCCTATCAGATATAGAAGCAAAACAGGAACTTTGTGAGGCTCATGGTGGAACTTGCGGTACAAATTAATTAGGTCCTAAGCTGCAGGACCGTCTCTGACGCATGGGCTATTATTGACCCACTATGGTAGTAGATGCCATAGAGTATGCAAAGAAATACAAGATGTGTAAAATCTACACTGACTTCATCCACCAACCTTCGGAGTTTCTACACCCAATAGAGAATAAATAAATTGAGTCTCGATCAGTTGGATACTTACTATGATGCATCTTGACCGTTCGAGGCATAGAGGATGGACATCATTGGTCCGATCAACCTACTATCAACCAAAGGGCATCAGTTCATTCTAGCCATAACTGATTACTTCTCTAAATGGGAGAAAGCTATATCACTCACCGAAGTGAAGGCGTCAAAAGTGATCAGCTTTGTCAAGCATCACGACATCTATTATTTTGGCCTGCATCAACGGATAATCTACGACAATGCCCCATAATTCGTAAGCCACACTTTCTATCAATTTTGCGATAAAAATCAAATCCAGAACATAGCTACAATAATATATAATCCAATAGCGAATGTATTAGCGGAAGCATTCAATAAGATGATCATTAAGCTACTAAAGAAATTTGTTTCGTCTAACAAATATGACTGAAATGAGAAGCTTAGAGAATGTCTCTAGTCCTATCGTACGAAGGTCCGAACCCCAACTAGCGATACACCATTCTCCTTGCTTTACGGGAGCAAAGTAGTACTTCCCCTAGAAATTCAAATTCTCTCTCTCTCTCACTCCGGGTAGCCCACACCAATCAGTTCACAGCTGAAGACAATCATCGTCGACGGTTGTATGAGTTGGAAGTACTCGACAAAAAATATCTCTTGGCCCAACAACGTATTGAGCTATATCAAACATGCAATTTTGGAGCTTTTAACAAAAGATTAAAGGAAAGGGCATTCTAAGTCGGTGACCTCGTCTTAACAGTAAAAAGATCGATGGTCATGATGCACATGACATCAAAGAAATTCTAATTCAAATGGGAAGGCCCATTTGTCTTAGAATCAGTATATTCCAACGGTGTGTACAGGCTCTCAAAGCCTAACGGAGTCTTGATAATAATGTCGATCAATGACAAGTTTCTTAAACAGTATTATATCTAAGCTAGACTGGTACTATCCTCAACATAATGGTTTAACCCCATCAATAAAAATATACAACATGACATTTTTCCCACAAGTGCGTCATGAAATCTATTATCTGTATTCGAGAATCTTGAATACGTTATAAGTAATAGACCCTCCTAAGTTCCCCAGTGGAGCAACCTTTAGGTCCAACGAAACACTCTCGTTGAGACCACCCAAAATTGATGCCCTTAAGCAAATAAACGTGTCCTCAGAGCCTAGTTTCTTTCAAGATGTCTCATTTACGATCTCCAATAAAGATCAGAGATGCTCTCTCCTAGGAGATTTCTTCCCCAGTTAAGATGCAATCACCACCAATAGTAGTTCACATCCATACTACCTCTGTACTATACTCGGTTTATTATCCCAGTAGAGTGAATTTAACTTCAGAAGAAAATAGTTGTCCATATCACCTCTGCCTTGTTTTCTCTATTCCTACATAATTATCTTACTATGCCTATATTACCTCTGAAAAGGCATTTTTAGCAGGAATCATGTGTTCATGAAAGTTTAGTAGGTCCACATTACCTCTGAACAAATATTCTTACCTGTCGACTTTCTACCACCACGTCCATAATACCTCTGATGGTGCTTGTTATTTTAACTTATTATCTGTACTTAGCCTTAAGTATGTCGTAGATGATAAGTCCACAAAATTTTTTCAACAAAATTATCCGAACCTATCACATCTATATTACCTCTGATAGGGTCTCATTTTGAACTTATTATTTGTAATTAATTATTAAGTATGCCTTAGATAATGGGTCCACCAAATTTTCCTAATAGAACATCCTTAACGACTGCTATATTATGCTACGTCCATATTATCTCTAGTATAGCATCCCATCCCACATAAAATTTTAACAGAAGGAAAATATTCATTTGTTTTGCATAAAGAAAAAGAGATACAAAGGGTTTACTAAAACCCTATCAAAAAAAGAAGAAAAAGGGGGGAAGAACTAATGCAATTGGGGATCCTCAGTATTGGCACATAGCTTCGTAATCCGACGCCTTAAAAAGTCCTATCTTTGCTTGACTACTAGCCACCGCCCGACGTTCGACTTCTTGCCGAAGAAAAGCTTTATCTTAGAAGGCAGCTAATCTCCCATGCTTGGCCTCCAACTCAGCCATTTGAATACTTAGGCTTGCAAGATATTGGGTATTATCATTAGCATGTTGGCAGAGAGTTATTTGTTTTTCAACCACGCGTCGTGCGTCAGATTCCTTCGTACTCAATTCAATTTGGACTCCTTCTCCTGGAGCTGCCTAATTTTTGCTCGAATCTTTGTTAGGTGCTTAGCCAGTGTCTTCTAGGTAAACACATAGGAATCCTCAACAGTGACAAACTCCAGTTCCTTCGTACTCGATTCAATAATCTTGCGATTAAAAATCTCTTTGCGAGATGCATAGGTGGACCGATCAACGGAGACTTCGGCAGCCAGTCAGCCCTGTTCCTCAATGACCAGGAAAAGGATGTCACCCGTATGTAGCTGCCTAAGGTCCGTAAGACACTGTTCCAGCTCACCCATGGAAGCTTATAAAGAGTCAACAATAGCCTAATATCCCTGGTAGGACCTGATCATCTCTACTTGAAGCAGTATCGAAGCCTTGGCCAAAGAAAAGGGTCGGTTGCTCTCCAGGATACTTGATACACCCCCAACCTTAGAATGGTGTTAAAGACAACGATGTAGATCTTGCTGTGTCCATCCATATCGACGAGGTTCAAGGGCATCATCTGAGGCATCATCGGCGAGAGTCTGGATTAGGATGGGACCGTGGTAGTCATGGGGGTAGCTGCCATAAGACAAGAAGACTGGGTTAATTAAGAAGGAGTCATGATATAAAGTATTAAATGCTTGGCCCATTGCTTATCTGAAGAAACCAAAGATTGAGCGTCCATGACTTATGGTGTTGTTACTGTCCCAAACGGCTGCACAACCATCACCTTTTCAACCACTAAGGGCACTTTCCAACCAAAAATGCTTCGGGAACGGCTCCGTTAGAACGAATTCTAGGTCAGGCTCCCCCATGACTAGAGTCTCTGCCGATACCACAATTTTTGTGACATGGCCAGAAGGTAATCCAGCTACGGGTGACACCTTAAAAGGGATCGTCTCAGTGCTATCTCTTAAGAACACAAGCGTTGCTCCAGTTTCCTCCATGGCCCATGATTCTTTACTTTTGAGCCATGTCACCTCTAAGACAAGATCTGGGCCTGATGCCCTCAAAAATACAAAAAACTCTCCTCTCACTGCTGCTTCGATAGGATCTGAGCCTGACGTCTTCGGATGAATGGAGGCCTCATTTCTTGCCACCTCGGTCTCGACGATAGCTTCCTTCTTACCTCCGAGCGACTCTTCTCCTAGAGCGCCTACAAAATTAGCTACAATTGTAGTCACCTTCATGAGAAGTATAAAAAATAAAGACAAAAATTCTCGTCCCGTATGTAGTGAAAAAGAGACATACTCGAAGGAGCCATTCGTGCTTGAAGCCTGTTGTCGTCACAAAATAGGGCCATTATATTGAAAAAGTCTCCCGTCACGAGGTCAAAAGGAGAACTGCCATCAACCCGGACTTCCTCGTCCCCCACATTATCCCAGTCCTCAAATTTTATAGCCCGGGGCACCACAGGTGTGGGTTCCTTGGGAGTAGTGATATCCTCAACATCTTGGTCAGAAGATGGGTAGGCTCTATGAAACTGCCTCTTGGAGCGCTTGGTTTTAAAAAAAGTCAATAAAGAGAGTATCGCAAAAAGAATCTACAAACCTAGGATACAACATTAGTACCAGCGAAGCTGGTACAATGGACTGTTCCCCTTTTCCCCCGGTAGGTTGAGAGACAGCCTGTACTATCCCTATTGTCTTGGATATGACATATTTCTTTATTCTTTTCGGAAGAGGAGAACTCATCTCCGTCAGAGCTTTTTGCCTCAAAGGAGCAACGTCTGGCTCTGTTGATGGGTCTTCTTCTTAGGAGGTCAGGGAGCACTCCACTACCACTTCGACCCCCGGAGGAAAGTATGATCGAGTTTTCATGATGACCTCCTGTGATGAATCCAACTTGGTGCCCATAATAAAGTTTAATTCCCAGTTATATGTTGTTCACTAAACAGTAAAACTTGATGGCAACATACAAGATATGGGTTTCAGTCCTCCGTGTGGGCACCGTAAAGAGGGCTCGGGTACCTCCGGTATTGTAATACTGCCACACCCAGGCTCCGTCAAGAGGGCCTTCTTCATGTGCAAGGCCAGAGCTCAAATTTCTCAGTAGAAATTGACTATAGCCAAAATAATAAGCAAATTGACTCGACAGATACGACACATAAAATACCTGATTTCTATTCTGATATACCATATGGGAGGGCCGAATCGACAACAGCCAATGAAAAGCTTCCTCTAGCAAGCTAGAAGCGTCGGTCCCAGCGTTCATGAGATCCTTATCTTCAATAAACCCCACATAAAAAGGGGGTACCTTAAAAAAATTGTATCCATTCATATAACTTAACACTTTTCGGCAGACTAGCATACCCGTGTGAAGCCACTTCATCCTGCGATAATAACGAATGAAGGTGTCTCCCTCCAGGGTGCCCTCCTCTATGCCATGGTTCATTATAGATTGGTAATAAAGTATTAACCAACCCATCAAATAATTATAGGGCAACTCCACCCGAGCGAATTTGCCACTAGTTCCTTCATACTTAATCACCTTCCCTATAAATTCTCGTAAACTCCGATGGATCCTGCTGACCATTGCGGGAAGGAGAGCAAGCTGGTGACTGAATGCGAGATTTATCGCTAGTAGGATGAGGTTCCTACTTACTCTTTCAAGTGAGCCAGACCCTCAAGGGATAATACAATTGAGAAGCCATATCATCAACTAACCAGCTAATACCGCATTCAGAGATAGCTTGAACATATCGTGGCAAAAATAAGTATAAATCTCAGGGTCCGACTTGTTAAACTCATCGAACTTGGGATTCTTCTTTCCTAGAGAGATCATCAGAGCGGTAACATCAACCGGGGAAGAGGCAGTGCGGGTGGTAAAGTAAACCTTCTTTGGTGGCACTTTGTGCTCTTCAAAAATATGTCTTTTCCAAGCAGTGATGCTGGAAGAAGCCCTTGTTTTGTCATGTCTTTGACGCATATGATGATGGTATAGCAGCTCCTTATATACTACGATCATCTCCAGCTCCTTCACCTCCAAGGCCCTGAGTTCTATGTTACAGGAAGACTCGTACGAATTCATATCCTATGGAAGCTTCGAGACCGCATGCATCTTTTGGAGATCCAAGCCCTTTCTTCTACCGGACGTAAAGAACATCCCATTATGGAAATTGTACATCTCGACCAAAGC
Source organism: Iris macrosiphon (assembly GCA_036927795.1). Classification (NCBI taxonomy): domain Eukaryota; kingdom Viridiplantae; phylum Streptophyta; class Magnoliopsida; order Asparagales; family Iridaceae; genus Iris; species Iris macrosiphon. Next base: position 200,093,602 of record JAYESA010000005.1, read on the forward strand.
AAAAAATATATGATGGTTCACCTCCAGTCCGTAATGGGTAGATCTCAAAGCATATTACAACCCCAACTCTATAAAAACTACCTTATTCTTTATAAGCATCCATAAAGTCAGGTCATGCCACTCACGGTCACTATGAGTCCATCTAGTAGCCCTAATGGTACCAGGAGGATACACAAGTTTTTCTTCCAAAAGGCATTTCACAAAAGTAGTTGTGCCAAAAGCCAAGAAGTCAGGACCCACGACACTGACCAAACTGCCAGGACGTAACACCCGCAGCTTATAAGATGGTCTATCCCTAGTGTATCCGACAATATCTTTCTGATAGGTGCTGGACTTGATCTTAAAGTGCCCAGTTAACATTCCACTTTGGGTGGGAGTAAGCTCCTAGTCCATCTTCCTTTTTGAGGTTAGGCAGGTGAAAGCAGAGAGCGGCAATTGGCGCTTGGTCTTGGGTACGTGCATCTTGAGGTCATTCACCTCAAAGTATCAATCTTCCTTGATCATCATGATCTGGTCACCAATGGAGACTACTTTATCCCCAAACAGGAATTGGGGCTTCTTAAAATATTCTTCGGAACCATCCCCCACTGGGATCTTGTTGTAGTCCATCAATCATTGAAGGAAGACATAGTCTTGTTCCTCGATAAGATTTATCCTTCTTGGGGGATGGCCTTGCATGATGAGAGCTTTCACAGGATTAACTACCTCTTCGGTAAAGTCCACACCCAATATGCTGAAGGAAGAACGAAAAAGGACTTCGCCTAGGGAAGGCACGACCATGGATACTACATAAAGAAAAAACGAGGATTAGATCTCTGAAAAACACAAAAAATCATAAAGTCCTAAAGTGCATGCACATAACTCAGCCATGCGCATCATCTTTTTTGGGGGAATCAGAGGTAAATTTCATGCGCAGTATGCCATGCGCATGATTAAACCGCCTTGAGTATATGTGCGTGTGAGTTACAGCACATGTTCATAATGCAGTGCCTCAAAATAAGACAGCTGCATCCACACGAAGAGCGGTCGGGCATAAATTTTTGGTGCAGTTTGCAACCGGCATCCTGAGATAGTCGCATCCATCTACAAATGAAAAGTATGGTGAGCCATCGGCACATCTTCTTGACAAAGTTTTTTTTCAACGTCTATGCAGATCGATAGTAGGTGCACTAACGCATGTTCTAGATGGTCACCTATCCATGCAGCAGATTGTGTACAAAGTATATATATATGTGTTCAAAGAAAGCGTGAATAGACGTAGAATATGACCACCACATCCCCTAAATACTAAGGAGAAGATGGGGCTCCTTACCTTCAACCTCCTTGCAAACATCAAGGTGTGTCTCATCAACAATAATGGGCTCAGTAGAAGCCTCGCCCGCTTTGGCTTTGGCCTTGGCCTTGGCCTTGGCCTTGGCCTTGGCCTTGCCCTTACCGACAACATATGAAGAAGCTTTGGGAGCCATTTCTCATAGAAGTAGAGAGGGATCGAAGAATTTTAGAAATGCTCAAAGGAAGAGGCCAAAAGAATAAAATAAATTTTCACTCTCCACAGAGGCACCTATTTATAGAAGAGAAAAGGTCGGTACGGCAAATAGACTGCAGTTGTGGCTCCTTAAAATTTGCAATTTGATGACGACGACTAGAGTGACATACGGCGGTGAGAGAACTGAAAGAATGCTTCAAATCCTGCAAACAAGCCACTTCGGGGTCCTGTATTTTCATAAATCCAAGAAGGATTTGACAGCATGGCAGCCTCGCCCATATGACAAAATCATCTTGTAGCAAACGCTGAACGTAAACATGGTATGTGGCTTGCATAAAGTCTTTTTAAAGTATTTCAAAAAATTGTTAAATTTTTTGAAAACTTTAAAAAGACTTTGTGCAAGTTATTGTTAAATATTTTGAAAACATTGAAGGGGGTCTTGTAGAAGCATAAAAAATTCTATACGCCCGCACTACAAGCCGCATATAGACAGGTAGTTCAAGGGCATTGATGCGGCTTGAAAGTCATGTGGCGCCAAACCGGTTCTTCATGTGACATAGGCAGGGAACCTAAAAGTAGGCTTCAGAGAACCCAGGTGCAGGCAAGCTCATCGCATAAAGATCACTTCTACTGACATGCATTTATTGCCCTAAGAACTTCGTATTTTGTGCGGACAACAGACGTCAGTGAACTCGTCACTATAATAATAACGTTCTCATTCATAGCCAACAGTGCCACATGTTTTATAACATAAAGAGCCTTCATGCGGCAAACTTGCATGCGATAAGACTCTCATGTGGCGAATCTTCATGCAGCACTATTTCATCGAATCTTCATCAATTCCCTATGCGGCTGAGGCATCATGAGGTAGCAACCCTCCATGCGACAAAATCTTTTTATTGAACCAATAAAAGATCTTCAAACAGTCAGCGCATGCCACGTGTTAAGTTGACCAGGTTATGCACATAACAAATATAAACAACCCAGATTACATGGGCACATTCGAAGATCTCAACAATATCCCATGCCACGTGGCAGCAGAACCACGACATGCGCATACAGGTTGCAGTTATATTCTGTTGAGAATGTCATACAACAGCCAAAACTCGCACGTATAGACTGAGAACAGTAACTTTTTAGCACATGCGTGCACATGACCATTCGGTGTAAATGACTATAAAAAGTAGAAACCTGTACGTTCAAAAGACACACACACACACATAGAGCAAAAAGAGCCCAATTATTGTCCTTCTTGATACTGAGCTAGAGACCTTGTAATTCTCTTTCGTCGTTCGATCATCTACGAAGTAAAGGAGTCAGTTGCAGTACTCGATCTCCATCATCACACTTCTCCATATCTTAAAATCTTTACTTAGAATTTTCAGTATTAGGATTCTTTTGTACTCTTTAATTATAATTTGATTAATACAAAAGTTATTAAAACTTTCACATTTTTGCAATGGCAATACTATTCTCCCTTTGTTAATACAAAACAAAATCTTTTAATCCTATTATACAACAAAGACAAGCTCCAAGACTTTGATTACTATTTTGCATATGTACTATTATAAAAATGGTTTCCCTTTTATCTCTATCATTCTTTGGAAGATCAAGCCAATACTACACTACCAGAAAAAGTCAAGTTAGCGACGTCTAAAAAAGTCGCTAAATAACTAAAAATTGTCGCTAATTTGGTTTAGCGACATTTTAAAGTGGTCAAAAAAACTAAGTCTCTAAAACAAAAAACGTCGCTATGCCGACATTTTTTAGCGACTTTAATGTGTCGCTAAATTTAGCGACGTTTAGCGATGCCGTATCACTAAACAGCGACATTTATTAAAGTCGCTAAACATAGCTGTTTAGCGACTATATTACGACGTTACACCGATGTCTTTAATGACCTGACAATACTGCCATGTCAGCAATTTATGACGTACAACAAAGTTTTTAGCGACGACATTAGCGACGTATTTTGCGACTTGTTACAACATCGCTAATTAGCGACGTATTTAGCGACGTAAGGAACGTCGCTAAACGTCGCTAAAAAATCGCTAATTTTCAAAAAAAATAAAAAAAATATTACATTTCTGGGTTTACCAACCCCCTTGGGTTCATTATCAGGTATATGATGGTAGTAAAAATAATTGAATAAAGAACATAGTAGCAGCACCAAGGAAGAAAATTCTAGTGTACTGGGTAAATACAGGCCAAGTATCAGTCATCAGTTGTAAACTAAAATATGAATAATATAATAAAATTTGAAGAAAAGAAAGAATCCAGCAAATCTCATCGTAAACGTAAAGAATATGGCAAATTTATGTCCATACAATTGCATCCTAAATAATAAAAAAATATAAATATCCAGTAACTAACTATACTACTGTGGATCTGTAGGAGGCTGACCACCGACGCGCTTGAAGGATAAGAACTGCCCATACTCGTCCCGTGGAGTCGACACCGATGTCGATGGAGAAGGCAGTAACGTCGGTGGATTCTGTGTCGATATAGGTGCACAAGGAGGCTGTGCCCGCTCTAAGTCTGTGAGTCACTGGTTGTAAGAATCTATGGTAGATAACAGCCTCGTACTGCTATGAACCATTGAATCCTGCATCATCGTCAGCCTCTCACCCATTGATACCTGTGACGCCTGCAGCTCCATGATGTTACGGTCATTGGAGGCTCTAATATCATTTGTCAAATCCCGGAGCTCCGTCATGCTACGGTCGAGCATATCGAATAATGCGATGAGCATCGAATAGTCCACCTGCGGCTGGGACCGGGGATGCTCCTCTATCCTTTGCAGCAACTCGTCACGGAGAGACACAATCTGACGGTCAACGGCCTCCTGGACTCTGCCCGATGACTGCGAGGGCTGCGACTGTGAGGGCTGTGTGGAATGCACAGCTGTCAGGGAGGCCCTAGATGACTGCATCGCAACCAGGGCGCCAAAGGAGCCCATACCGTAGTACGTACCCCTCTGGAGACCACCAGCTGCGGTCACCCACAGGTCGTCCGTCGATGGAGCTGGAGCGGGCTGCGACGAAGTACCAGCCTCTCCAGGTGTAGGTGCACTAGCAGTCGCCCGCTCACGCAGCCTAAGATACTCGGCCTAGAAAAGTTTGAAAACTCGATAATTGCCTAAGTTATATTAAAATTAACACAAAGTAAAGTAATATTTACATAGGTCTGCGAGGCCCTCTCATCAATGAGATTTTTGTCCTTGCGATGGGTGGCCAAGAAGACGGTCACAATGTTGGCATCCTCATCCCTCTGTACCTGTTAAAAATATATTATTTAGTACTAAACTTAAACATTTTTTTCTACTACCATTTTATGGTACTTATATTAAAATAATATAATTTAAAAGAAAAAAAAATACCAAACGATAAAAATGTTCCGTCATCGAAATTGAGCCACCACACCACTTGACAGCATTCCGCCTAGCCGCCTTGGCCTTCTCAGACCTTTTCTTGTAGCTCGGATCGTCGAATCTAGCCCTCATCGTAGTCCACTGCTCAGGCGTGGTCCAACCTTAGATCAGTTTTCCAGCACGATCACGAGCCTTCTGGTCATCCAGAGCATCTCGGATAAGCTTGGCGACAACGGTCGAAAAGAGCCGCTCGATCAACTCGGCCCGGTACGGAGGATAAAAATATGTTTGCTACAATAAATAATTTAGTAAGTGAGCATCACGGATAAGTTATATAATATGCATAAATTAGAGAATTTATTTAATATACTTTTACCTGGAAGTACGTAAACCAGAATGCCTTCCTCTCCTCCGGAGCCTCAGAGCAGTTGATCTAAGGGCCACCGTAGTTGTTCCTCAGAAATTGGCCCAGGCGTCTCTGAACCGACGATGGACGATATCTATACAGAGATAATAATTTAGAATACTGAAAAAGTTAATATACGATGAAAAAAGAAATATACGATATATATTATACTAAACTATCTAATTGACTTACTTTGTACCGTCGGCCCAAATCTCTGTCCTCGTCTCCTCCGGAGGTGCGCATGGAGGATCTTGCTGATGCTGGGACAACGTGGGCACGACCTCCTCGACATGCTCATCTGTCTCCATGGTTCCGTCAGCAGGAGGAACGCTGGATGAGGGTGTACTATCACGCCTAGAACTACTCGTCCCAACAGTCGAAGATGTGAGTGATCGATATACTGGAGTACTGGGCGATGATGATCCGGAATCCACAGTAGGCAGTACCGGAGGAGCACTCTGTCTACCTCAGGACCTGCCGAATCCTCCGCATCGCCCTGTCATATCTGATAACAACATATGATGAATATAGAGAAACACAAATATATAGTACATTCTATAGTCGAAATGTGATGCATATCTCAAAGCATTCTACAGTCAAAATATAATATATATATTCGTTAATGGAATATATTTTATAGTCAAAATATAGTTATATTCTACTTCGTCAATTTTCTAACCTTGATCTACATTCTACAGTCAAAATATAGTTACATTCTACATGCAATATATTTTATTTTCAATCATCTTCAGAAAATTTATCTTATTTGCCTTTTTCGTCCTCCTCTTCCTCTTTCTCGTCTTCACTTTTATCTACTTCATCTTCCTCTTTGGATAATTCTATATCTTCTACATTCTACATCCACCTACAAAGTCTACCTTTATCCTCTTTCTCCAGTGAGAAAACTGACTTAGGTTGCTTTAACTTTTCATTCCCCTCCTCTATCAAATGCAATGCAGGATGTCTACATATTTCTTCTAAGTCCAACCTGGCCTTCGGATTATCTTTCGTCTTCTCTTTGACCTCCATTATAGTATTAATTATGTTATCAAACACATTCTTCTCGATATGGATGACATCAAGGTTATGTCTGATCAGATTGGTGCTCCAATATGGTAGATCCCAGAATATACTCCTCTTCGTCCAGTTATGGGTGCGACCAAATCCGTCACACTTGTACCCCTTAGCAGGCTCTTTGATAACACTTGGTAAATCTTTTACCTCTTCCCATATCGTGCATCCGGGCCACCTTGGCGGTGGATTGGCCTTCTCCATAACTCCCGCACGAAAAGCATTCCAGTTCCTCCGGTATGGATGATCTTTCGACAAAAATTATCGATGATAATTGAAGAAGCATGGTTTGCCTCCGTGTTTCAAATGAAAAGCCTGAGTACGGTCCATACAATACGGACATGAGAGACGACCATGGGTGCTCCATCCTGATAATATTTCATAGGCCAAAAAGTCGTTGATGGTCCACATAAGTGCTGCCCTCATCTGAAAATTCTGCTTTCTAGAAACATCGTACGTGTTGGCACCTACTTCCCACAGCTGATTTAACTCATCTATCAAAGTCTGTAAATACACATCGATATTCCTCTTCGGATTGTTCAAACCCAGGATAATAACGGTTAGGAACATATACGGAGTCTTCATGCACATCCAAGGCGGTAGATTGTACGGAGTGACGATCACAGGCCAACACGAATACTGGGAGCCCGAAAGTCCGAATGGGGTAAAACCGTCAGAGGAGAGCCCCAATCTGACATTACGCGCTTTCTCGACAAAATATGGATACTCTTGATCAAAGTGCTTTCATGTTTCTCCATCGGATGGATGATCCAATACTCCTTCGATCTATTTTTGCCTGTGCCAACTCATATTTTCTGCAGTCTCCTTAACCATAAACAACCGCTGCAACCGCGGCGTCAAAGGCAAGTAGTGCATCGAATCGGTATGCTTCCTTGTACCGACAGACTTTCCTCTAACAGTGGCCTTGTAGCGATCAGCACCACAGAATCTGCACGCATCTTCATCCTTGTCGTCTTTGTAGTACAACATGCACCCGTTGTGACATGCATCAATTTTCTCGTATCCCATCCAAAGCGATCTCACCATCCTCTTAGATCGATAGAAGTCTTTAAGCAACTTTGCACCCTCGGGCAAGATCTCTATAATCAAATCGAGTAATCGATTATAGCGTTCTTGCGACATGTTAAAATTGGACTTGATGCTCAATAATCTTGTAACCACCTCCAACGGTGAATGATACTCACAACCAGGATATAGTGAAGTCCTTGCATTCTCCAGCAACTCCATAAACTTTGCAGCATTGGCATTCGGTGCCTCCTCAGTTGCATCATAATTGTCCAGATTGAAACTAGGTCCCGCCGTATCATAATTGTCCGGATTGAAACTAGGCCCCATCGCATCATAAACCATGTTCACCAACCCGTCGTCGTAAGCATCATGGTCGTAGACATCCATATACAGCTCCACATAGGGCTCCGACTCTGATGCTAGAGATATAAGTTCTCCGTGTGCGGTCCACTGATAGTAATTCGGCGTGAAGCCCTTCGAGTATAAATGATATGTAACTTCTACTTCTGGATGATATTTACTGTTGTGATATCTCACACACGGACACTTAATTTTGGTATTGTCCATGTACTGAGGGAAAGCCTTGGCGAACTGTAGGAACTGTTGTACACCCTAAATGAATTCATCCCGCACACCGCACATGTCATCAGGATGACGATTATACATCCACGAACGATGACACAGATAGTAATTCATATCCATTTCTAGATACTTCTGCAAAAATGACAGTATATATCATATAAATTATTACATACAGTGTTTTATCACCTAACTTTATAACTTAACCGTACTATAAAAATCATAACTGATATAATACATACTTTCATTTATCAAAGTCTAAAGTAAGCAATATTCAAAACAACTGACCATTTATCAAAGTCTAAAATAAGTAATACTTTTATTTCATAACTGATGTAATACATACTTTCATTTATCAAAGTCCAAGAGCCCTTGAAATGATAAACAGGGTTAACTAGTTCATGGTGATGTTTCTAAGCCACTTCTAGATCCATACTAGTTTATACTAGTCAATAGTAGGTTAATACCTTGCTACACTATGTCTTCTAGGTCATACTAGGATATTCTGATTTGAAATTAAGTACTCTACTATCCACACTGAGAGCCTCTTACCCTTGGCCTGGCACCTTGTACTTCATCCTTATACTTGCTCACTGGACTATAACCCATAGCAGTCACTCTATGATACCATAGTATCAGTTCACTTCCAGTACTTTTGTGCTCTAATTGAACTGCACTGCACTGATCACTCTTGCTAATTAAATCCCTGATACCACAGTATCAGTTAAGGGTTGTATTGACATGCAATAAGTGACTAGTGAACACCTACCCGATACTTGTCTATATCTTAACACAAACACATGCCTGCAGACCCTAACTAAGTCTGCAACCTCTGATACTTTGTACTTATTCTACAGTGGCTAAATCTTTCCTTCACTTAGTTGTTTTCAACTGCCCTTAGCTACTGCCATGGCTCACAGCAGTGCTTGTTGCTGCCTTGCCATTGCTCAAGCATGCATGTGTTTTATGCTGCTCAAGTGTGCACCAACACTCTTCTACTACAGAAGATGATAGGAACCAATCCCCTCCTCATAGTGCTAACCCGACACCACTGCAACACATTGCCAGCTTGCCTAATGCACTAGGCCAAACTGAATTGAGTTCAGTTCCTGAAGCCTCATAGTTCAGTAGTGACACCCACATACAACTCGACTCTTCTACCCTCTCCCACATCAAGCATAGCTAGAAGACAGTATGAACACCAACACAGATAACAGTAGCTATATACCTATCTATATATATATATATATATATATCGAGATACACCTATATATGCATACACTCTCTCATATGCAAATAGATAATACACCAATTTACATATACATATCATATGATACTCTAAGGCATAAATAGACACACACACACAACTACTAGTCCAATTCACAAATATTTGGTGTGCAACACCAAGATACTCTAGGATACATCCTCCATACACCACACCACTATGATACCAACCCTCAATTCATATGGACACATACAATAGATCAAATATTGTGTGTGTGTCAGTGTGTATGTGTGTGTGTGTGTGTCATACCTGTGTCAGTGTCAGTGTGTGTGTGTGTGTGTGTGTGTGTGTGTCTGCGTTTGTGTGTGTGTGTCGTATGTGTCGTGTGTATCTGTTAGTGTCTGTGTGCGTGTGTCGTGTCTTTGTGCATGTGTCATATCTGTCAAGTGTGTCTTGTGTTAGTATCACATGAGAGAGAGAGAGAGATTACCTAGAGCTCGAGGAGGAGGAGGGGGATGCCGGAGTAGCCGCAGCCGTGGAGAGCTAGTCGCCGGAGATGGGAGGTAGGGGAAATCGAAAACTTTTAAATTTTTTGACAGATGGGGGAAAAGAAAACTGAGCCCTAATTAACCAAAATTTAGCGACGTTTAGCTACGTCAAATAAAAATATCGCTAAAATAAAATTTAGCGACGTCAAAGATTTGACGTCGCTAAATACGTTGCTAAATATTTTTGATACATACTTCGCTAATTACGATGCCAAACGTCCCTAAATCAGATATATTAGCGACGTTTAGCGACCTGAATTGAACTTATAGTGACTAATCTTTTAAAATCTTAATAAAAGTCGCTAAACGTCGCTAAATGTCGCCATTTAGCGATGTCTAGTGATATTTTTTATGGAGTCGCTAATTTAGCGACGTTTTTACTTGGAGTCGCTAAAATACGTCGCTAATCCCGCTTTTTCTGGTAGTGCTAAGAGTATATGTATTCATAATTGCCTATGAAAAGGTTTCATTTCCATAGATTTTCCTCGTATTATTTTTCTAGTTTTCCTAAGGTGGTATTTTAGAATTTTGCAAAAGAAGGAAATTATAGACTCCATTCATTTATACAGGGTTTAACATACCAATTTGGATTTCAATTCAACTTCCTCCAGATCCTAATTATTTGGCAGTTTTAATTTGTAAATGCACGCCATCGAATGATATGTTGTGAATACCTGAATGAAGGACAAGCATCTCAAAAACTATTAAGTGAAACTAATAATGTGCACGTGCATCACACGTGCATAAAAAAATATTGAAAATAAATATAAATTATTATAGATACCATTGTCCCTAAGAATTAAACTCAAGTAACCAAGAAAAATGTCTTCCATCTTAACAACTTGAATTAGAGATGCTTTGTTATAATTAGATCATATTAGGTAGTTAAACAATTAGTACTTTTACTAATTAATGGAGGATTTATAAATGGCTTAGATGACTTAATTTTGGGCCATTTCTAAGCCACCTTATATTAGTAAAGATAAGTAAATAACTAGGCACTATGTACCTGCTAAGATACAACTTAACAAATGACTTGGATAAATCATTTGTGAGCTCATGTGCTAGGCTTACCTAAATTGATTGCACCTGAATTTACAGGAATGTGAGTCAAATGAACTGATCTCGTGCCTCATCCTGCTCCTCCTTGGGCATTATGAAAGGAAGATACAAGAGGGGCTGAATGATATGGTTACTTCTTCTCATCTGGAACCTCATTTGGTGCCAAATACAATATAGGTATCGAACTACTTGCATTTCATATGGACGTTTGGTTAAATTCATTTAGGGACACAAATAAACATTTTCGAAAATCCCATCCAACAAATTTACCAATATAAATGTCCCCAAACTATAATCCAAAGTAAATATTAATCTTCAACATGAAAGTAGCATAAGAGCTATGAGTGTTGTTGGAAAATGATTGGCAACGCATTATATACCAAAAAATTGATAACATATTTATCAAGGGCTTGCTAAGATTTGAATTTACCACGGGTTGAACCTAAAATGTAATAATTTATTTTAACACAAAAAATATTTCTTAGAATGCCATCATAATCCAAATGTGTGAATCAAATATAATTTTTAACAAAAAAAGTTATTAAATGGCATGTGATAAATTTCAACAAAATTGGCATGATTGGGTTCCATCCTTAATTGTGTCATCTATAGGAAAAAGGAATATGTATCTTCTAATTCCTTTTAAACAACTATTTTGCACATAGTAGCAAATGACTTGCTTTGATAATAAAATCTCTTTGAGTTATTGACAGCAGGACAAAAATATGAGTTAATATTGAAGAAAGACGAGATACACTTTGTAATATTTTTGTCCTCTGAACTCGTTTGTGTATGCATGACTGTTATAATAAACACTAAAAAATCTCTAATGTTCTTAGAGGGTCATGAATGAATATCTACTTCTATTGCTCCAAATTGTTAAACTATAAACTGGAATTTGTTAAACTTAAGTCTATGTTAAACTGGAAATTATTAAATTAAAATGTGTTAAACAGGAAACTAAAAATGGTTAGACTGAAGCCAGTCATTTAAATACATAGGTCAAAAATAAATAAAACAAAAGTAGTTTGGCATGCACACCTACAAGAATAAAATTAAATTACTGAAGTAATAAATTATTTAAATAAATAAAAGATATGGAAAAAGTGATCTGGGAAGAAGTTTGAAAGAGGGATGATTATCACCATCAATTTGTTGTAATAATAATAATAATAATGAAAAGATTAAAAAAAGGAAAGGGAGTGACATGAGTTGCTTGTAGGCACAACAAAATTAAATTACTTAAGTAATCAACCATTTAAATAAATAAAACATATAAAAAGAGAGCGATCTAGAAAGAAGTCTGAATGATACATACCCAATATAAACAAGATAGATAATCATCCCATACATACATAGATAAAAAAGATTGTAGTAGTTTAACAGAATGATACTATCGTCATTCCTTCGTTCATTCATTCATTCATTCATTCTTTCTTTCTTCTAAAAAAAAATACTTCGCAAATCCAAATTAACAGTCGGATCTTGGTTACACAACTGAAATTAAGTATGATAGGACATGTCATAAAAATTAAAAAAAAGAAACCCTAGCACCAGTGCCTGTGCCCCCTCATATTAAAAAACGCAAACTCTAGTGCCCCCTTTTATTTTGAGTATGATTATTGATGTTGTAAAAATTAAAAAAATAAATACAATAGGATTAACCAACTCCAGTTGCTGAGGCTCTGCCAAGTTGGGGATATAGGCCTTACCTTCGTCATCGGAGGAGCGAAGGCCGTAGGCGGAGAAAGATGAGGAGTGGGCACGGTCACTGGAGTGGACGGAGGATGGAGCAAGCATGGGTAGTAGAGTGGAGGGAGGGCGGAGCTCGTAGGGGCACTGGAGTGGAGACCAGAGAGAGGAAACGAGAGAGAGAGAGAGAGAGAGAGAGAGAGAGAGAGAGAAAAGAAATGATCAGGTGGGCTAATTTTGTAAAAGTAGGACATATAACCGAACGACAGCTAGGTGATGCACTGACCGTTGTCTAGTAAAATACAAGAAGTGAAGAGGCGTCTCTAAACTTTGTATAGCATTTCCACAATATTCTCGCATTTAACTACATAAAATAGTGATGCCTAGCTGACAAATTGGCGATGCCTGAACAATTATTGTAAGATATATCTATCGTTGGTCATCCAGCCGCCGTTTGTGAATCGCTAAATGGTGACCTATGGAGGCTGTCGTCGATAGTATGTCGCTGATAAACATTATTTTTGTAGTGTCTATATACACACTTATCGCCAATCAAGTCTCTTGCACACTACATCTATAAACAATATTCGGGAGGAGTGTTTGCCATGATCACAAGTTTTAACAACTTTTATTACAAACTTTACAATTGCTTTCACAAAATAAAAAGAAATATAAGAATTTCAAAGTATAAGCAATAAGAATCTGGGGTACTAGTAGCTATGGAGACATGATCTACACTCGATCACTTTACTCCTTGGACCACCAGTAAACGAGAACATGAAGCTTGTCAAGTCTCGAACAATGGAAAACTGATAGCAAGCTGGCACAAGACACGATGCTCTCGATCCTTTGGAATGACGTTGATCCAAAAGTATTTATAGCCATTGAATACTATAACAGTTAGGTTAAGATTATGCACAAAAAATAGGCAATATGCACTATTTTTGTCCTTTCTGCACAAAATCATGGCTAACTACCACCCACGTTACACTTACTATTCGTGCAAAAGAATGCCTGCTTGGCACGTGAAAACCAGTACGAGAAAAACTTTGATTGTGCAGACAACTATCTCTCCACGTTCATCGAAATCTCAGCAATAAATGTACGAGATTTTCTTGATATCTCAACCATTCACTGACAGTTCAAGAACTAAATTTTAATTTGTAAAATGCGCATAATTCTTCCCCTCTGAGAGAAAATTTGACTATGTGCGCACTTTTTATGATGACCTATGTCATGGACTGCCACGTGGCCCTTCTCCTCGGAGAAAGAGTTAAAGAGTCATGATTACTCTAATGTGGTTAATTACTTTTATTGTATTTTTTTATATTTTTTAATTATGTATGAGTATCCCATTTTAAAAGTTCGTCTCGAACCCCAATGAGCTCAGGGTCGGCACTGATTATTTTTTGTGTATCTTTGATGTAATTCATGCTTACTTATACAAACAAATCCCCGTGCTTGTTGAGTGGGCATATTTCTACAACCTCCTTGTAGAAGCATAGAAAATATGCGCATATAACAACCCTATAAACAACCTAGAAGAAAAGAGCGCACTTTTTATTTTGCATAACTAAAAAGAAAGCGCGTATTAGTTTCTCGCTTTCAGCAGAGGTCCAAACACACATTTTAATCGGCAAGTCAAAATATGTGCACAGCCTTCCAATTGATGACAAGTTGTCATTAAAAGACGTACTCGACCCGTGACACTCACGCACGACGTACGAAGAATAGGTAACACAAAGAATTGAACTAAGGACCTCTGGTATACAAGTTTAACATAATAACCACTACACCACATTTGGTTTGTGGTAATGGGTGTCCATGGTACATACTAGTTGTATTTTAGATACAATCTTATTAATATATTTATGTTTAAACTGATTTTTGGACCTTCCTGGTTCATGGGTCCTAGACGATCGCCCTGCCCGCCCTAGAAAATAATTAAGCAAAAACAAAATTTGTGGTAGAGATTTTCAAGTGACAAGCACTCAACTGGTCCATGAACGCATAATTGTACAAATAAGAAGAGTTTATTGAATCCAAGTCTCTCTCTCTCTCTCTCTCTCTCTCTCTCTCCCTCCGTGGTTATAATTGTGTATATAAACAGCTTTGGAGATTCCATGAATGCATGCATCATAACTCTTTGAAGTAATATTTATAATCTTCCCCTTATTTTGTTAGCTTAATTGAAAACAATAATTGCCGTGTCGTAAACAAAGATTACATGCTAACTCAACTTTCTCCTCCTTTTTTTCTCCCACAATCTAGAGGGAAAAGAACACACAATATATATATATATATATATATATATATATATATATATAGAGAGAGAGAGAGAGAGAGAATAAGGGAGGTGAGATGACACCTCACCCTAAAAACAAAGGTGGCGGTGACGTGGCACAATCTCAACCACACAAACGAAGGAAAGGGGTTAAGTGCAAATTGTCAATTATGAAATGTGTGGTTGGGATTGTGTCACGTCACCGCCACCCTTGTTTTTAGAGTAAGGTGCCATCTCACCTCCCTTATTCTATATATATATATATATATATATATATATATATATATATATATATATATATATATATATATATATATAAAAGACAGATGAAGTAGCTTCATCATTCAAACTACATACAAATTTAGTTTCCAAAGTACATGCGTTGTATCGTAGATATCTCACTAAGAAACACATTCTTATCGAGGAGGAGGAGCCACATAATAAGCTAACCCCACCATTTATGACCGCGAGAGCTGCGGATGCGCTGGAACCACCTGTCCCATGCTGCGTCCTCCGGGCCTTTGGTACTGCAAACGTGCACGGAAGAAGCAGCAAGAAGGGGGGTTATCGAAAAATACATCCACTTAAGAGTACTTATGTTTTAATGATGTGGATCAATTGCATGGTTCAACTCACACTGGGAGAAGGGGATCCGGCAAGCGTTCGGTACCGGCAATCACTCTGTACAACAGAACCAACAGACAGTTAACTTTGATATATATATATATAAAGCCAGCCGACAACTTAATTGGTTTTATTATAATGGAGAGAGAGAGAGAGAGGATCAAATCTCTAAATTACTTCGGGCATAAATATATATATGCTTTATACCGAAGAGTGGTGAAAAAATCAGTGTCATGTCCATATCGCTTCATGCCGGATATGATACAGAAACTCAAAAATATATATAGTACAGACAGCTCGCGGTACATGCAAGAATAGATGGATTATTTACTTCCAATTGATCCTTGGGTGAGACGCATAAAGACAGACAGAGGCAACATAGATTGTGAATAAGGAAAGGATAGTAGTGTGAGCACTTACTGCTTAGACACTGCTGCTGCGGACTCCAACGAGTCCAGCTCTCCCAGTTCCTTCTACATGTATTAATTATTACGCACATAACAAGGAGAAATTAGCAAGCTAATCAGTTGATATATAGCTCGACGGCGTCAGGTGGAGCAGATACCTGCAGAAAATCGATCTCGTTGTCGAGCCGGGCGAGGGCGGCGGAGAGCCGGTGCCTCCCCATCAGATCACCCCCGGTCCTCCTCCTCCTCCTCGGCTCTCCTCCTCCACCTCCCACTTCTGCAGCTGCCATCCTATAAAATCTGGTGATGCAACAAAACAAAAGAAGAGAAGAAAGGAAAAGTATAAGCGGGGAAGTGGTCAAAGAATAGGTGCGGAATGTGAATGTCATGGATGAATGCATCACTGCTTACTTTTGTTATGTAGATGTCATGTCAGTCAGTCAGTCTCACTGGCTGCAGAAATAGTCATGATTATGTAATCAACCAATACTTAAATGATGTGGTCATGATGGGGCCGGTCATCTTGTGTTTCCTGACAAAACACATTACACATATGCTTTACTTCTTGGGTTCCATAGTTGACCACTGACAATTCAACGCACAGCCATTGCTGGTTGGCTTGGAGGATCATAACTCATACTAGGGTAAACACGTAGAACTTCTAAGTAATATATATCTAATTGTGTACTATATAATATTTTTAATGTAAGATTGTAAGTCTATATAACTGGTTCAACCCGGAGTAACCCCCATGTTGGACCTATTTGACCTAACCCAGTGTCATGACCGATCGATATCTGTTCCGATCATTTTTAAAACATTGGTTTAGATAGGTGTTACACAACGGAGAAACCATACAGGGGCAGGGTTGGAACCCCAAACCCCCCCACCCCTCTCTCTTTTTCTTTTTTTCTTTTTTCTTTTTGTTTTCATATGAGTCAGCTAACTCTAACCCATCCGAGCTCGAATTTCTGATTCCGCCCTTGAGGTAACCAATAGAAAAACATATAAATAAAATTTTGATTTCATCCTAGTTCTTGTCCTTTGAACTACTTTCAATTTTGATGGATGATATTTTATAAGTAATAGAATAGTTCATAGTTCTGTATTTGATATCTACGAAAGAAATTAAAAAAAAATATTAAAATTAATTATCTAACAAAATTAATTATTTATTTACCTTTTTATTATGTAATTATTTAACTTAAGAATTAATACTTGGTTTTTATTAGATAATTATATATTACCTTAAGTATTATATAGTTTAGAAAGGATTATATTAACTTAAGTATTATATAGTTTTGATAAATGTATCTCTTTCCTCTTTTATTCATTTTCGAAAAAAAATTGCCTTAGCAAATGAGGAGTTTGCTTGCCTAAGGACTCTCCTTGAAGGAAGTGTTGGATGAGATTCTCAACCTATATATGTGGAGAACATCCCGAAGTGGATGTAAGACATCCGTATGTCGGAGAAGTTCGGGGAGTCGATGGCGACAAGGGTGGCTTATTTTGGTGAAGAGCAGTATTAAACTGGGTAGTACATCGATAGTTAAGCAACGACATACTAATATCAGGGCTGAAAGCCCAATTCGAGTGTTTAATCAACACCCTTGGATTTGTTAGATTTTGAATCTCTCTTTATTTATTTGTGCGTATTTCTCATGTGTATAAATATAATAGTTGGAAGATCTCCTATAATAGAAAGTATCATATAATTATGTAGGTGATAATTACAATACAATTGACAAATCTCCTAAAATGCTAGGTTTCCTATAATTATAAAGATGATAATTACAATATAGTTGGTAATTAGCAAATCTTCAATAATTGCTAGATTTTAAATCTCTTGGTTGTCATATAACACCTGTCCACAAGCTGATGTGGAAATAGAGTGAACATGAAGCTTGGAACGAAGAAAGCGAAACCGCATGTGAGGCAATCCTTTAGTAAAGAAATCAACAACTTATTCATCTCTAGGAATATATGTCTGATTGTCAGGGTGTTAGAAGCCAACTTTTTCCTAATGAAATGCACATTAATTTTGATGTGCCTCATGCGAGCATGAAAGATAGGTTTGATGCCATATATGTCACGTTCCAGTCCCAAAATATACGGGACCAGGCCACGTGGTAATGGCCATCTACGTATCAAGTTGACTCCAGTCCAACTCAAATATGTATAAGCTATACAGTGAGGGTCACAAAATAAACACAATAAATATATCTGTCTCAATCCACAAGTATACAAAATAAAAGAATGGACAACATGTATAATGGTGTGCACCACATACTACACATGTCTGAATAGACTCGAAAAAAATAACATGAGTCTACAAACACTAGGCTATAACAGCAAAAAAATAAAATAATAGATGAACACGAAAGACATGATACAAATATCTAATCACGATACATGTACACCGTGGTGATACTCATTAGCAGCTCCAGAAAACTCAATGAGAATCAACTTTATAATTTGGTAGGGAACCAGGTCCTCAGGGGGACGCAACAAGATACAAAAAGTACATACCAAAATGTAAATACTGAATAAACATAAGGGTGAACTAACCAACTAAGTGAATGCTCTTTGAAGACAACTTTTGAGCGTATGGTTAGGTCAAACCTAAATAAGGAAACTGGCATAGCATAGAGCTAAAGGACAAATATATATGCTGGCATATATCATCAACCGACATAGCATATAGCTAGCGACCATCGCCTGATATACCGACCAACATATATGCCCATAACCTGGTAACAATCAGCTCATAACCGGGTAACTCTAAGACTCATAATCCGTAGTTCCTCCGGAGACTACCATAAACTAATATGCCTGTCCCATATGCCTTCTAGTTGTCTTCCCCGTCCAATGCCAATGTACAAGTTATGGCTACGACGTGAACATCTCGTAACTAAAATGCCAAGTCATAAATAAGCTAGAGCTATCTTAAACTACGCGATATACCGTTACACGGGCTACTCGCACCGATAGCCAGTCAAGTGCGTAAGCTCGTGTCTTAACATGAACTCTCTCTATGCCGTAAATAGTACATGTCTAGGTTTTGGGAGATATAATAATAACTCCATAAATTTAGGTATGTCCACTAGTGACTAGGTTAATACACAAGACTAAGTATCGATACCTTCGTCGACTGCACCCGAGGCATTCTCAGACGCGCACAAATATATATGATAATTAAAGCAGAAGCATATAAACAATATTAATTAAGTTTAAACAATAAAATATTTTTACTCTCTATTCCCGATATATGTATTAGAACACACTATTTCTTGCTAGCATGGTTGTCATGTTGCATGGAGACTAGACCCATTTCTATTTTGTCATGAGATTCATGGTTTATTTGTGTGGATAGGATTGGTCATGACTTGATCCAATGGCCAAGCATCCAACCATAGCCTATATATGCCCTCTTCGTTCTCTTCCTTCATTCTTCACTTTCTTTCTCTTTCTTCTTCTTGGAGCTAGGTAAGTTCTCTTGCATGACATGAAGAAACCTTGTATTTTCATTTATTTGTTTTTCTTGCATATTATTGGTCTATAATGTGTTCTATGACTTCCTCTACATCTTTAATACCTGGTGTTTTTTATTTTGATGGATAGATTAGAGTAGATCTACATTTGAGTAGATCTACATTTCAAAGTTAAGATTTTTATGGGTTGCATAGTTTTTCTTGGTTTTGATCTATTAAAACTTGGTATCTTTGAAAAACAGTTGATCCACATGGTAGAGAATTAAATTTTAGGCAATTTTGGCTTTTGTTTCACTTGAATTGGTGTTAAAATAAAAAATCTATGAAGAAAACAAGTTTTTTACGTTTTTGGAGCGTTTTCCCATGGTATTCTTGCTGCTGTGATGATGGAATTCCATGAGGCATGGAGGCCATGCGACATCAATGCCATGTAGCAGTAATGCCATGCGGTACAAACTCCTTGTCGCAGACCCCTACACAGCAAGTGTATATCTTGTTATGCGCATGATTGTTTCGCATATGCGTTTTGAGCTATGCGCCTGACTGAGCCATGCGGCAGATCATGCTATGAGCTCGATATCTCCTTGCACCTAAGGGCACATGCGGTAGGATGCTATGCGCCTTGCATTCAGCTCATTACTTGCTTGTGTATGAAATGTCATACGGTCACTCTTGTACGTCTTTTCACGTACGTCTTTTTACGCATAACTTTCTATGCCTTTTACATGCATTTATGGTATGTCACTTCTCTATCAGTACGTGTTTACGATGTGGCACACTTCCCTAGGCGTAAACATTTTCCAGTTCATGCGGCATGACTGGCATGTGCCAGCCAGTGCATGCGATAACTGTTCTTTGTAGCAGTTGAACTCATGCATGTAGCACACGGCGGTTATTTTTATGCCGCTTGTTCTTATGCGGCAGCCCCTCATGCATGCGTTTCTCATTCGCTCATTCTACCCTATGCGATCATATCTGCTTATTTTGCTGATTTGCTTGATTTTGAAGTTTCATTGGATTTTGTGATTTTATGTGTTGATCTTAGTAATTGCAAGTGTAATGGACTACGTATGACTATGTGCTAGACCTGACCATGTGCTAAACCCGACTATGTATTGAACTAGACTATGTGATGAATGACTAAACCGACTATACGCATGACCCGATCTAAGTATTGCAATATGATAAGAACTCATGTGATTAACTGATAATTTGGTAACTTCACTCGACTACTTGTATTTGTGCTGATACACTTATTACTTGCTATGTGTTCCTACGTGCTAAGTGTTCTCACACATTATATCTTACATGTTTAGGTTGTGCACCGAGGTGCTCCTATCCTATGCGACATATGATATCATATAATTTCCTATCAGGGGTATGATAGTTGATTAATAAATAAAGTATGGTTAGGAATTGTTTAATTGTTACATCACGCTCGGGTGAATCCAGATTGAGCTACCAAGCAACAAAGTAGATTCGTATCTAGTGTGGCCGTACTGCAGTACGACATATCAGAGGAATGATCATGTAATCATGCCATATGATTTTAGCTAACCGTAGGGTTAACTAGGCAATTAAATTTTTTAGAACATTGGGAGGGACAAAATTTCGTGATCGTACATGACAACCACCCTTAGATATCCATTTGGGGAGTGCAAGGCTGGCCCTCATGGATATTTTTTTAAATCTGCACTAGTGGATTGCAATATCTGTCTACTATAATGTACTATATATTCTATGCGATCTTAGTATGGTGGCCATACAAGGGACCGGTGCATATACTATGTACTATGCAACAATTATCATGGCTCGGCTATCCCTGCTAGTATATGGCATGACCTGAGGATTCTTATTATATGCATTATAATACTAGGATAACCCAAACTCTACCTAGAAAGCCATAAAATTGATTGGTCGGTCATGTAACTAAGTTTGATTATGTACTGTATCTTCTGTTAGTAGTTTAGAAACATAGATTGTCTTTGTGTGATGGTTCAACCATTGTCCTTGTTTGGTTGTAGGGTTAGGCTATTGCGCTACGATAGGCTATGGATCGAGCCTGCAACGCAGAATCCGATAGCTTGACCTGAATCAGATGATGTACATTATCTCGATGTGGTACGATACTTCTTGTTCTTGTTTGGTTGTAGAAGTGTCACACTACCTCGAAGATGGCGTATACACCTATGGTTCTTGGTTTAGGTATTATATATATATATATATATATATATATATATATATATATATATATATATATATATATATTGATTTGGGTTTTGTTTTCTTATTTGTGCTTCCTTGTGGTACTTGCTATTTGGGGTCTAACCCTACTGGTTTTGCATTGCGAGGTTTAGAGCCCGAAACCGATGATCCAGTTTATCTCCCCCTGATCAATGACGCACACCTGATGGATGGCCGCTGAGGGATACAAGTGGGTTTCTTCTCCACCACTATGAATATCACTTTGTATTCTCTTGGGCATTTAGCCAACGACATATGTTTGCTGGTATGTCTGGACATTAGTTTTCTTTACATAGTTGTAATTAATCATACTACAGTTGATCATGGTCATATACTTTTGTTGCTCAACTAGCTCCTCATTTTGTACAGCTAGTTCCCAGAATATTTTTATAGAGCGTTTGGGATGCCTTTCTGCTTTATCATACATGTTCTATGTTTATTGCTTCTTGTTTGATGGATTGAGACATAGATGCTCTGTGTGACCCTAAGTGATCTGATTATAGCATGCGCTCCTGTCACGACCCACACCCAAAATAGGGGCACGAGAGGTGAACAACGCTCAGCCTACGTCGCGGCATCGACGGTAGAACGTTGTCTAGGTCAACCATACTATCTAAATATCTCATACGATATACATAAGGTACCTGTCAATGTCATCTCAACTCCAAACGGAGGAACAAATATAATAACTTGATAAAGATATCCATACTCAATCACAAAAATCAAACAAAGGAGGATAAAGAATGATATAGAATAAGAAATATGGAAAATAAAACACAATACAAACACAAGTCCACAATACTAGTCTAGACATAATACATCTCCAAAATAATATACATATCAAATGTCTCAAATAAAGTCTAATACAAATTTTAAACAATAAAGTATAAGCCTCCACGGCCACTAGCTCTAGGTCCTCATGTTCTAGTGGAGTATCCTCTAATGGTTAGCTGTCCTGCGGCCTGTAGTAAGTGGGACACTGCTCCACAAGTAAATCATCTTAAAAATATATCCAATCAGGATTGGAGCAAAGTATAAAACTCTGGAAGTAGTTCCAAATACATGGTAGAACATATATGACAAGTAATAGAAAAAAATACAAGATAACTAGCAATAGAAAATAAAAATAAACTATAGTAAACATGTAAAGTACTAGAATGATAGAACATGCAATATAAAATAACTATAAGTAATGAGAACAGATAAACTAGCTAATGTCTTTACAGTACAAGTTCATTATGTTATCGGGTTAGGTTGAACACGAATATAATATGGTAACTCGATTACATGTGTGATATGTAATTGACATGTAGACAAATACACTTGGGCTTGATCACATAACCAACTCCTACTCCTCCATCCCCAACCAATACTTATGGATCTAATCATGATACTTTACGAACACGAATATAAGCACACTGAACACGAAGTACTAATACACACGATAAAATACATGTAAAGGAGTACCCGCTGAACACGGTAAGGGATAATATCCCATGACAGGATCCATTTAGTACCAGTCCATGTAGCCACTGTGCCGGAATCAAGTATACAGTTCTAGAATATATGATATATACACTATCATAAAATAAAAACTAACAGAGAGATGTACTCGCCTTGGGTCCTGAGAAAAAAGGTGTCTCTCGATGCCCAAGCTGGTGTCGTACAATCCTATTTAGGAAATTTTAAATTAAATGGTGTAATGAATGAGAAATGGGTTAAAAAGTACACTAATGCATGCTTCTAGGCCAATTTTTGAGTCATTCTAGCTCCTCTAAGTTATACTAGGTCTAACTAAGGTAATTAGTCTATATTGGTCACTAACAAGTCAATACTAGCTTGTACTTCGTATTACCTTAGTTATACTAAGTCATTACCTGGGTGTATAGCTAATACCTTAATTAGTATTTATGTATAACTAACTAATGCTAACAGACATTCCTATATATACTACTACTAACTGATAACTTAATATATCCCATTCTCTAGGTATCAAATTACTTCCTTCACTATCTGTTACCAGAACCCTTCAGTTTTGTGTGCCTTATTGCAGTCCTTGCACACCTTATTCACTCAACTACTGCTAATGCCACATATCCCAAATCCCTCATATTGCTGTGTAATCAGTGCACTAGGTAAAATGCTACATGTTGATGATATTCCTTCTTTCTGGATTGCTTGTTGTAGCTACTTCATTGCTTAAATTTTAAGGACAAAATTTTCTAAGGAGGGTAGACGTCACTACCACATTTCTGGAATATGGGTATTTTGGTCATTTGTATTTTTCATAAAAAATTATGTTATTTTATTTAATTAAATATGCATGTTATATATATTATATATAACTATATGGTTATGGTTAGTAGTAGACTATTTAATTAGTCATGACCCTAGTGGACCTAACCAACTTGTCATGACAACTTATTAATTATTTTGGACTAGCCCAAATAGACCATTTAGTTAATCTTGTGCTCTAATTAGAGGATTAGGCTTAACCATCATAAGAAAAGAAGTTTTTACCTTTTATTATTTCTTCATGACAACCCCAAGGGGGCATCCTAGGTATTTTATATTGCTTGGAGAAGGAAAAGGGGGTGGACCGCCTTAAAAGGAGGTTCTTTTTCTCCCTCCTCCCCTCATTTCATTCACTCCACTTTCCTAAATTAGTTCTTCCCCAAATTCCCTTATTCCTCCACCAAATTAATCCTTATCCCTCTCATTCCAATCACCAAGGAGACTAGAAGCTATTGTTGAGTAAGAACATTGGAGAAGGGATCTTTGGATCTAGAAGTTGTTGTCATTTAGAGTTTTCTTGGCTTTGCATTAGGAATCCATCACCCAATAGGTAAAATCTGAGATTAACCTTTGTAGTTGTATCTAAATAGTGTAATTAGTCATTTAGAATCCACCCATATATTAGGGATACCCATGGGGAGAAGCTTGGGCTTCATTTGACCCATTTGGAGACTTTTACATAGAATTTTGTGTCAATTTTGGAGAAAATCCGATATTTGCACACCAAGTAATTGTCATTAGGTTTAGAGGACCTAATTAGGTTTGTTAGAGTATTGTGAGACTAGACACGTGTCCATAATTGGATACGAGCAGGCTGTATCATAAAACTGTGTGATACGGATGATTTGGTGATTTTTTTCTTCAACATGGGTGCCACACACATGTGAATTTATGCCATGACACTTGGAATGGCTTGCTAGCACTTAGAATAGGTTCTAATTGCTATTTAAAATCTTTGGGTAGATTTTGAGTTGATTTGGATAGGTTTGTGAGCGTATCCTAGCGTTTCGCTAGGGTATACCCCAAGTGTTTGTTAAAATGATAATTTAGTCATTTTTGGCTTAGCATTCAGTTTTGCACCAAATTAGTGATATGTATACCCATTAGAGATATTTATATATGTTTTTAACTATATATATATATATATATATATATATATATATATATATATATATATATATATATATATATATATATATATATATATATATATTAGTCATTTTTGGCTTAGCATTCAGTTTTGCACCTAATTAGTGATGTGTATACCTATTAGAGATAGGTATATATGTTTTTAACTGTTTATATATATATATATATATATATATATATATATATATATATATGTGTGTGTGTGTGTGTGTGTGTGTGTGTGTGTGTGTGTGTGTAAATATATATATACAGGTATATTGTGTGAAGTGTGTGATGTTTGTACACTATGTACTGTGATTTGAGTGCAGTGCACTGTGAGGTATGAGAGGGGGTTTAAGACTCGAGTGTTGTGGGTGCAGTCTTTGCACTGTCATATCAGTTGGGAAATGTCTATGCTGTGTGTGTGAGGAGTTGGTGATGTGCTCGAGACTGTGTGGTCTGTGTGTGGTGCCAGGTTAGTGATGTATCAGATACAGAGTATCAGGTAATTGGAGAATAATGATCAGTTCTTTTAGTGTGTGTGTGTGTGTGTGTGTGTATGTGTGTGTGTTTTATGTGTGTGGTGGCAGTTCAGTAAAGGACTTACAGGTTGTTCACTAGGAAAGGTTATAGGATTTAAAGATTTGGGGAGGGGGAGGAATGGTTGATACTAAGTATCAGGGCAGCCAATGGGTTGTGTATAAGGTGTGGTAGTCCAGATCACTGGATTGCCACTTGTCCCTTGATGTAGAGGCCATGATGGCCAATTCAGCACTTCCCGACATTGCCAGTACCAGGGGCAGTGCAACACAGAGGGTTAGCATTAGCAGTATGACCATTAGCTCAGCGTCGATTGCCGATACAGGCTCAGATATTCCAGTAGAGGAACCAGCAGCAGGGTCAATAGAGGCCCCCACAGCATTTCCAAGGGAGGCAACAACAATGAGTGCAGTAGGGCCAGGGGGATGCATTCACTTTGTCTCTGGAGGAGGCTTTGACATCGGGCGATATGGTGGCATGTAACATTTCTGTCATAACTTATCCTGCTGTAGCTTTGTTTGATTCGGGTGCATCATATTCATTTATATCTGCACGATTTACGACACGCATTGGATTAGAGTTTTAGGTGTTGCCAGAGAGGCTGAATATAATCACTGGTAATGGACTTGTAGGAGGCAGTAGAGTGTGTATAGCATGTCCGGTCTGTAAATCCCCTAATTTTTAATTTTAGTATTTTTATTAAATTATTGGATTTTTTTTGGCTATTTTGTTGGTTAATTAAAAAATAACTTCTTTGATTTAATTACTTATATAAATACTTATTTAAAATCATTCAGGCTATTTTAGAATTTCTTGGATTTTTCTAAAATTTTTGGGTAATTAAAACCTAGAAACGTAATTTTTTTAGGAGTTTCATGATTACTGTGAGACCATACTGATATATTTTTCTACTAAACATTTATTTTAGGATTAAAATATTTAAATATATTTTTTATAATTTATTTGAAATTTTAAGGAATTTATTTAGATTTTTAGAATTATTTGAGATTTATTTGGATATATATAGTCTAAATATTAGATAGATGCTAATTTATTGTTAATAGATATAAATAAGATTATATATAAATTATTTGTATTATCTTTAGTTCTATTTAATATTATAAATTATTGAGATAAACTCAAACTCTTTTTAAATTAATTATAATCCTAAGTCTATTAGGAAAGTAACTTCATTCATATCATATCCTTATTTGAACTGATCATAATCCTATCCAAATTAGACAATCCTAGCCGTATTCAAATTAAGTAGTATCTACTATTATAAATACCTACTAAACTTATGAACTAAACACAAATTTTATCTTTTCTTCTCCAACCTCCTCCATTTTCGTCAAAAAATAGTCCAAATTCGTCATAAATTCAGCCTCATTTTTTAGAAGTTTTGACTACTTGAAAAGACCATATCTCCTAGCTTCGGATTCCAAATATGTACCTATTTCTTGTGTTGGAACTATATCGAGGTAAGAATTCTGAATATGTAATTTTTCACAAAATTCTAAATATTAAATTCTAAAAAATTCATAGAGTACGGCATGTCCGAAAATATATGCGTCTGGATGTTTTCGTGATTCTAGGAGAACCAATAATCCAAATCATGAACCGTTTAAAGTTTCGGAAAGCTAACATCGATAAATTCAACATATTTTTTTATAAGAATTTATT
This sequence comes from Iris macrosiphon, assembly GCA_036927795.1. Lineage (NCBI taxonomy): Eukaryota > Viridiplantae > Streptophyta > Magnoliopsida > Asparagales > Iridaceae > Iris > Iris macrosiphon. Next base: position 200,120,766 of record JAYESA010000005.1, read on the forward strand.
ACAAATTATTTTTGTACTTTTAATTTTGTAGAACTTCTAGGTTAGCAATCAACCCCTCTTGCACAATACAATTTTGTATGTGCAATAATTTCTTAACAATTTCGAATACGGATGAGCTATAAATTCTAGCATACTTGTGACACTAATCTACATAAAATTATACACTAAATTTGAGTTTGCATTGGTTGACTTTTCGGTCAATGGATTGTCTCGATTTGTGTGTCATGGGTCCTGAATTTCGTAAAAATAAATATATTAGTTTTAAATTTTAACAATTACTAAAATTTTAGTATTAATGATTAAAATAGTATTTTAGGGTAAATTATTCTGAATTAAAATAGATTAGAATATAAAATCTATTCACCCACTTTTGTAGATTTAACTTATTTTAATTTATGTGACGAGGTAGATTGAACGGCGTCTTGAGTTGCGAGTTCATCCTTTTTCGGAGCAGGCAAGATACCTTGCCAAATTTTATACAGTATTATGCATGTTTACTTTCGCTCGTTCTTATTTATGTCTATTTTTTTGTACGTGTTCTTGTACATGGTTCATTTTGCTTCTTTATTGATTCTATATATGCAGCTAATCTCTAGTTTTTTATCACATATTTGATATATGCTCCACTTTGTGTGTCAAGTCCCGATCTACCGCAGGAATCAGTCATCCCCGCTAGGCGCAAATCACCTCTCCAACGCTCCCGCAGGATAATCATTTCCATCAGGACGTGATATCGCGCGAGCCTGGAGTTGCGCCCGCATGAGGCAAATACCGAAACGACCGTTGATAACTAGTTCGCAAAGTCGTCATAGCGGAAACATAGAATAAACACAAGTGTTGAATCCAAAACAAGCTCTTTATTGATATGAAGTAAAGATTACAAGCGACACTAGGCTGAGATTACAAGTCGCTCGTGCTCTCTCTCTCTATCTCTCTCTCTTTACAATAAATATGCCCTTAGTCTTACAACTGAATCAAACACTCTGGATGATGATATTCCCATACATTATGTCTCATATATGTGAGCTCCAGGTCCGTGCACCATGCTCCAAGATGCCAAGTGCAGTCCGGTGCCTCAATGCGTTAAGCGATCTCTGAATTTGTACGAGTTCTCCCTGCACCCTACATGTAATATGGTTGGGTATCAGTACATTAAATACACTGGTGAGGAGGCCTCTCGCCTATGCCAAAAAATAAGCAAGTTCATTAGTTATGTGCATCGACTGATTATGTTGTCTTTCTAATCTTTGCCTTAGGATCAGTTTCATGGAAATATAATAAAAGTAATACTCGTATCTGAGGCAAGAGTGTCTACTATAATCAACTGAGTTTGTTCTTACCTTTTTTCTTACCCTTTGGCCTTTTATGTCATTCATAACAATAAAATTAGTAATAAGTAATAAAGAATATCTATGTAATTCAAGTGTTATGAATGTGTCTCTATCTCAGACAGGTTCTACACGAACTATGTTATATACTGTGCATACATTCTAAATGTGCAAAGTTTCATGAATTATGCTCTTTTATGTTACTCCTCTTCTGGATGCGGATAGCCTCTATTCATACGTGACTTATCTATATGAAGGTCACTGGCTCTGTTAGCCATATTGGACATAATCTGGGATGGAATGACTGTCTTTCCAGCTCGGTTGTAAGCCTTACTGGGCGTCCCGAACCATCCGACGAGTTGGCTATCTTTACAGGTCAGTAGCAAGCCTTGCTGGATGTCCCATACTCGTCCACTAGTACTTCAGCTAGCGTATTACCAGGACTATACTGGCATTGTCCTCCCGGGCTGACACGATTCAGATGTCTCAACAATCGTGTCGAGGACTCTTCTCTAGCTTGTGAGGAACCAGTTGTCTGTGACCATGCAACTATACCTCCACTTCCAATCCTAGCCGAGAACTTCCTGCTCAGTTTCTCTTATCCAAGGACATCGGCTCGGTTCAATCTTGCCGAGGACTACACTCAAATCTTTCTTACTTGTGCAGCTCTCGGATTATAGACAGCATCGGTGATCTAGATATCCCGAGTACTTTTATTTCTTTTTTCTCCTGACGATGGTCTTACTCGTCTATGTATGCAATATGATTATACTCTATCCCGTGTCATATTTCGTGCGGTTGCGGTGCCATGATATGAACTCAAAACTACTTTTGTGGCAGATATAAGAAACTACTACATTTTAACTCAATAAGCCCGATTACGCAAATAGTAAGTAAAATCTCCATGTTTTATGAAATAATAAGGCAGGGTTATCCCCTTAGCTATATGCGTTCATCTCTTTTTATTAGCATGCAAATGTTATCGCTAGAAACTAGCATGTACCATTCCTTTCCTTAAGTGTGCAGCTAAGCAGGGACAGGTTTACCAGGGCAACCCATCTTAGCGATGAATCACATCGACCGAGCAAGACTTCGAGCGCTTCTCTGAAAAATCTAAGTCTGAACTCCATTCAAAGGTCCTAGTCTGAATTTCTTTGCATCAAACGAGTTATCTCACTGAGCAAGGCAGGTCAGTTCACTATACTTGTGCCATTTGAATCGGCCCTCCGGGTTGAGCGGAGTAGGTCGTTACATTATACACCACTCAGAACAGTCTCGTCCTCGAGACTTCCTAAGCGCAACTCGTACTATCGCACAACTTCTAAACCAAAATTTATACTTTTCGTCAAACTTCCAAAGATTGTTTCATCAGTACATTCATTTATTTCCTCACCTCGCGCTATGCACGTGGTTAGCCAATCTCATCGAACAACTCTATCGTTCAATGCTATCGAACTATACTCAACTTAATTATTGCATTCTCCGATTCAAACTCTACCGTGCTTGGCGCAGGACTGTATTACTTAAATATGGGACATTATATAACTCAATGCGCACTAGAAAACTCAGTCTTTGGGTGAACTTGCCCAATTGTTATACACTATCCATGCGAACCCAACACATCCGACCGATTACTCGATGTTTCCTATCGAAACCCATCATTACGTGTAAACCTAAAAGCTCGAATCCCATCTATTCTTCCAATTTTGTTTTACATCAATATCTATCTGAGTCACCGTCCATTCTCGCTAAGTAAATTTACTATTACCCAAAGTCATTGTATCAAATTGCCTACGTTTTCTGACTATGTCTTTATTGCGCCTTAGCGTAGAGCTAAATTGCCCAACACAGGGTACATTCTAATCCTTCGCGTCTTAGATCCGATCGAACCTAACTTCTTATTTGTTTTTCTATTTTATTTCGCACATGTGCTTAATTATTTTATCGAATGATTCTATCGTTCAATTATTGCGTTCCCAGACTTAGTCTTTTACTGCGCCTTAGCACAGAACTATCTCGATCGCATGGGGCATATTACACTCTTCCACTTATGAAAGTCTAGACTGAGGCTAACTTACTCCAATTGCCACACTCATCCATGCAAATCTAATATTTTCACTTGCAACTGCATTCGAGTTATGCATATCGCTAAGTCTGGATCATACCCATATTCAATGTGTCCCCAAAATATGTGTATTTCAACCAAGCTTAGTGACAACTAATTCAGATAAGCTACTCATAAAAATCTTTCAAATCGTCGATCATTTCGATACTCGACTAACCGAACTCTAGTTTGTTTAGTCATCATCGACCCCAATACCTTCTTGTTTCTCTCCATCGCATAATCTATCCAATCAATCAATTTTCATCCAAGTCCTATCGTTCGTTGCGTTTATCTCAACGCTAACGTCGCTAGCGTACACCCAGTTCCAAGTCCTAACTCTAAGTCTTGTTTCCCCAGTTCTATTATTTTTTCGAATGATACTTTAAAGTCAGTCACTCCAGTTCAACTCATGGCATAGGATCGTCTGCCTAGCCACTAGGTCAGCTCGCAAGGTCATAGGTACAAATCGAGTTTGTGACTCACCATTCAATCGTGTTGCACGAACCTCATCCCAAATATCCTAAGGTCAAACCATTATTCTTTCGTACGGGATATTCTACCCAAACTCGTTTTACTCAGATTTCTAAACATCGAGCACGGATCATCCTATTATATCAACACGTTCATTCAACCGAATCTATGATATATCCACGTCGTATGTCCATCCTAATAATTTGCATAATCTATCTCCTCAAATACCTGATAGGATCCATATATCCAATCTTTTCTAAGTCTAGACCATGAAGTTACGATTCAATTTCTACCTCTTCGATCTCAATCATAAATTTAAAGTCGTCCAATATGATCTACGTAGCCGTTCACAAAACCATCAAGCATATCTTACTTCACGTTCTAGGATAACTCCTCCTCAAAATACTTTGATTCATTTGTATCGTGAAACTCGTCTTATCGTGTCGACCCCCAAGTGAAGACGATCCTTTAATTATCACGCTCCGGTCTCCCGTAAGTTCAATATTGGACGTAAAATCACCATGCCAATGCTCTCGCGGGATAACCTTTCTAATCCGGGCGTGATGCATGTACGAGTATGGAGTTACACTCATACAAGATATGAACGTCAAATGTTATGGTTATCATCGAACGAACAGACACCTTATCGTTATACTTTATTTTATCCAAGTTGTATACTAATCTCATAAGTCATGTTCATCTAATAACCGTTCATACCATGATCAAATTTGTCTTGCCAAATCATTCAACTTCAATGTTACTGTTCAATCAATCCGTAGTTTACTTTTAGCATTCCAACTAAGTTCAAATCCATAAGCCAAAATCTATCCAACTTTGTTACGATCTATTTCATCGAGTTCCTTTGTATAATCTTCGAACATGTTTCCGCAAGTTCGATCATCCCTGTCAGACGTGAAATCACCACGCCCGTGCTCTCGCGGAATAATCGTTCTCATTTAGGCCCGATGTCGAGTGTTACCTTCAAACTCGATTCAAGATTGTTCGTTCAAATTCATGATTAAGTCCATAATCGCCTATCTCAATCATTGAACCAAAAATTTTCTAACTTACATCAATCTATGCTATCTTCCAACTATTGATATGATATCAAGTCTTCCAAATTTGAAATCATAACATTCGTACACAAGCTACATTCTATCGAGCGATATCCTACCCGATCTTGATTTTTTATACGTGCTTTCTTCTATCGCTCTAACTCCTAATCACATCCACGATTATTCTATCTCAAACTCAATTTTTAATCCATTTGACTCAATTCAAAATCGCTCGTATGATTTACTAAAATTTTTTTGACCCAGATATTAATTCCAACACTCTGAATTCCTATCCAATATATGTCTTCTCCATTATTTAACTCATTCTAACTCATTCGAATCAAATCTTGCGTACGATTCCTTCAAATTCTCTTACTTTCTAGATATATAATAAGGCTTTGAACAATCACGTCACTTGCTACTAGGCTTGTTTGCTATCCTGAAATCCATAATTCGTTCTAACCCTTCTAAGACGACCAATACACCACTCAGGGTTTGAGCTATACCCTATGGAGCTTTAAATTGCTTATTCAATCCTGAGACTATCACATATACCACTCAGGAATCGAGTTATCCTATTAACTTCTGAATCGTGTTTGCATCGTTCACTCGTATATCCAATTTGTTCCTTAGAACTCCAGTATGATCCCTATTCGCTGCCTTGACGATCTTAGTCTCGTATGTACCTCTATCGATAGTCCTACATACAAATTATGTTTTGAATCGTAATTTATCGCTATGAATAATCGTCCAAACTATATCTCAAAATCCAAACACGATTCTCATTATTCACCTTAGCGGTACTCCGATAACGTCTCTATCAATTTCCATTCTAAGTCCGAATTTATTCTTATCCGAATAATATCCAAATCTCGCTCGCAACCTGCTCGCACCAAAAGGTCTAGGTGCACAATACTCAGTACAACTTAGCCGAAGGGCTATGTGCATAGCTATCATGTCCGAACGATATTCTAGTCTCATATACAAACCCGCTAGCATTAGGGTAAGGTCATTTTAGTTTGCACGTAACTTACAATTTTTAAGCACGAGTCTATTCTCATAAAGTCTGACATAGTTCGGCACAAAGGTATTCGCATAACTATTTTGTTCAAGTAGATCATATCATTCACATGCACTTTTAAAAATATTTTGACTCATTGTGTGGAACATTCATCAAAGCATCGAGAGAGAGTGTCTATCATATTATCAATAAACAAGTTTAAAACTGAGATAATCGATACAAATTCTGAGGACGTAAAGTTGTGCTCTGATACCAAGATGACATAACTTAATCTCCTGCAGGAATCGGTCGTCCCCGCTAGGTGCGAATCATCACGCCAACGCTCCCGTAGGACGATCGTTTCCATAAGGACGTGATGCCACGCGAGCCTGGAGTTGCGCCCATGCGAGGCAATTACCGAAAAGGCCGTTGATAACTAGTTCGCAGAGTCGTCATAGCAAAAATATAGAATAAACAAAAGTATTGAATCAAAACAAGCTCTTTATTGAGACGAAGTAAATATTACAATCGGCGGTATGCCGAGATTACAAGTATCTCGTGCTCTCTCTTTCTCTCTTTACAATGAATATGCCCTTAGGCTTTCAACTGAATCAAATACTCTGGATGATGATGTTTCCATACATTGTGTCTCATATATGTGAGCTCCAGGTCTGCACGCCACGCTCCAAGACGCCAAGTGTAGTCCGGTGCCTCAATGCGGTAAGCAATCTCTGAATCTGTACGAGTTCTCCCTGCACCCTGCATGCAATCTGGTTGGGTATCGTTATATTGAATGCACTGGTGGGGAGGCCTCTCGTCCATGCCACAAAACAAGCACGTTTATTAGTTATGTGTACCGACTAATTATGTTGTCTTTCTAGTCTTTTCCTTAGGATCATTTTTATGGCAATATAATAAAAGTAATACTCGTGTCTGAGGCAAGAGTATCGTACTATAATCAACTGAGTTCGTTCTTACCCTTTTTTTACCCTTTGGCCTTCTCTGTCATTCGTAACAATAAAATCAGTACTAATTAATGAAGAACATCTATGCAATTCAAGTGTTATGACTGTGTCTCTGTCTCAGACAGGTTCTACTCGAACTATGTTAGATACTGTGCATCCATTCTAAATGTACAAATTTTTGTGTATTATGATCTTCCATGTTACTCCTCTTCTGAATGCGGATAGCCGCTATGCATGCATGACTTATCTATATGAAGATCACTGGCTCTGTTATCTATATTGGACATAATCTGGGATGGAACGACTGTCTTCCCAGCTTGGTTGTGAGCCTTACTGGGCGTTACAAACCATCCGACAAGTCGGCTATCTTTTCAGGTCGGTAGCAAGCCTTGCTGGACGTCCCGCACTTGCCCGCTTGTACTTCAGCTAGTGTATTACCAGGACTACACTGGCATTGTCCTTCCGGGCTGACACGATTCAGATACCTCAGCAATCGTATCGAGGACTCTTCTCTACCTGGTGTTCAACTAGTTGTCTGTGACCATGCAACTACTCTCCCACTTTCAATCATAGCCGAGAACTTCCTGCTCAGTTTCTATTATCCGAGGACATCAGCTCAGTTTAATTTTGTCGAGGTTTACACTCGAATCTTTCTTCCTTGCGCAGCTCTCTGATTAGAGACTGCCTCGGTGACCTGGATATCCCGAGTACTTTCTTTTCTTTTCTTCTCCTGACTCGAAATGACTACTTGATAGTCTTACTCGTCTATGTATGCAATATGATTATACTCTATCCCGTATCACATTTCGTGCGGTTGCGATGCCATGATATGAACTTAAAATTACTTTTATGGCACATATAAGAAACTACTATATTTTACCTCAATAAGCCCGATTACGCAAATAGCAAGTAAGATATCTATATTCTATGAAATGATAAGGTGGGGTTATCCTCTTAGATATGTGCGTTCATTTCTTTTTATTAGTAAGCAAAGGTTATCACTAGAAACTAGCATGTATCATTCCTTTTCTTAAGTGTGCAGCTAAGCAGGGACAGGTTCACCGGCCACCCACTTTAGAGATGAATTACATCGGCCGAGCGAGACTACGAGCGCTCATATAAAAAGTCTAAGTCTGAACTCCATTCGAAGGTCTAAGTCTGAATGCCTTTGCATCGAACGAGTCATCTCTTTGAGTAAGGCAGGTCAGTTTGCTACACTTGTGCCATTTGAATCGGACCTCCGGGTTGAGTGGAGCGGGTCGTTACATTATATGTATGACTTGACGTGAAACTGTATCCCCGTATTACTCGTACTCGACTTGGACTTGATATGACTTGACGTGAGTACGACTTGACCATTCTCGATTGGGAGTTACTTGTATTAAACTATAATTGCGATTGACTTGACCCTTAGGAGAGGAGATTGATACTAGGATTTGCTATCTTTACCACTCTCGATCGAGAGTTCCACGCAGGGCTACAATAGAGATTTACTATAGTTTGGGAGTTCCACACAGGGCTACTCTCTATAGGACCGTTAGCATCACTCAGGCCTGCGGTTATCTGATTTATTTGTTAGACACGTCTAGTACTATGCTTCTCTATGGCATATGCCACTGTCTTAGATTATCTTCATATATTTTCTTGCTTTCTTCCATACATGCTATTACATGTTGGCTCACATTATTTTTGTGTATCTTGTTATGTCCCTTGAGGACCTGGATTTGTTCTCCATATTTAGCAGTCGAGGAATACTCACAGATTTACGGACCAACACCAGAGGAGGGTCTGACAGCAGTTGATGGACCTACAAATGCTTAGTTTACTTTCTAGCATGGATTCAATTTTATTTTATTATTTTATTTTTATGTCTGCTAGTAGTGGATTTGTCTCCACCGAACATCTTTAAATTCTTAATGAACTTAAAATCTTTCGTATTTATATTCATCATTATCTGTTGGATTTAGTTGATATTTATCTACCGTGGATGAAATATAGATTGCCTGTGGAGATTAGTATTGCATGTGACTTGTTACATTATATACTACATATGAATTGTTATTCATAAATATATCGTACATATATGTTATGGTTTTTATATATTGGAGTTTCCATATATATGGCTGCCATGGTATGGATAACTACGTCTTTGTCAGATCTGTGGAAGATCAGCGTGAAGATAGGATTGCAGCAGCAGTGGTGGCAGAAGTGTAGATTCCTTAGATAGTCAAGGAATTTTTAGATGTATTCCACGAAGAGCTTCTAAGGTTACCCTTAGTAAGAGATGTAAAATTTTGTATAGAATTGAATCCAGTGAAGGACCCATATCTTGTAAAGTTTACCAGATGGCACCATCAAATTTAGATAAGTTGTACCAACACGCAGAATAGTTGAAGGTGAAGAAGTTCATCCGAACTAGTTGATTACCCTGGGGAGCGCCAGTAGTTTTAGTGAAGAATAAGGATGGGTCAACACGGTTGTATATCGACTACAGGCAACTGAATACAGTGACGGTGAAGAACAAGTACCCATTACTGAGGATTAATGACTTGTTTGATCAGTTGAGTAAAGCTAAGGTTTTCTCCTAGATCGATCTCCTAAGATTTTCTCCAAGATCGATCTCCGATCGGGATATTATCAAGTGGGAGTTTAGGAGCAAGACATATCCAAGACAGCATTTAGGTCGCGATATGGACATTATGAGTTTTTAGTGATTCTATTTGGGCTAACTAATGCTCCGACGGTATTTATGGATTTGATGAACCACAACTTCATGTCGTACCTAGATCAGTTTATAGTGGTTTTCATAGACAAAATTCTCGTATATTCCAGTACTGGTGCCCTACTCAACGGTGTAATGGAAATGTGCCCCACTCGATGATGTGCTACAAATCTATTTTGGCTGACATCAAGATAACGGGACTGCATGCAACCTAGAGATTCTTCCCTCCTGATGCTCTAATCAATAAATCTAGTTATTAATGTTTGGTAGTTTATTTCAGGATTCTGGGTGTGACATTCTGCAGAATCCATCCTGGACATGATGCTTCTCTCAGGGATAGACAAGACTGGACAAAAAATTGGCAAGCACAAAAACAAGACTAGACTAGAAAACAACCACACGGTTATAGGCATGATGAGCGTGTGCTATAACAAACCACAACAGGTAATATACATGTCAGGTATCAGGAGTGTACTGCTACGAATCACTGTCAGGCATGTACGAGACAATGAGCAGGAGTACACCATGATGGGTCACTATCAGGCATGTACGGAACAATAATCAGGAGTGTACTACGAAGAGTCACTATCAGGCATGTTCTCTCACTATACCAAAATACCTGTATTTTAACAGTCTAAATATGTTACTAAAATTAATTCTAAAGGGTATTTTCTGTGAGTATATAGGCGTGGATAATATTACTAACTACCTTTCTAAAGACTTATGTCTGTTAGTATTTTAATTATTCTAACGGCTATAACCGTTGCTATTATTTTTTTAACAGGCATATAAAATCTATAGAGTTGAATAGTAATAGGATTTGACCATTAGTATATTTAAAATATAAAAATAAATTTAATTTTATATTCTTTTTTATTTTAAATAAAAAATTTCACATCCGGTTGACCATATGTACATAAATTTACAAATTTTATTGATAATCACCAATCATTGATTATTGTAATGCCCCGGTCCCAAAATACATAGGACTAGGAATACATAACATGCTAGCTACGCATTCGACCAGACTCTGGTCTGACTCAAATATGTATAAGTTGTATAATAAGGGTAACTATCTAAGAATACTGAAAATATCTATGTCTCAATCCACATAAAGAATAAAATATCAAGAATGAATCGAATTGACTAAAGAAAGGAATATGAGTCTATAAAACTAGGCTACATCAGCAGATGAATAAACAATACAAATAATAACCATAACTCCGAAAGAACGGATATAAGTACCTAGCACAAATGCCTGCAAGATAAAGCAACATACATTAATAACTCTAGGCAGGCTCCACGATGGTCTATGCGGCAAACTGGCAAGGGACCAGGTCCTCAGAGGGACGTAACAAGGTACAAGAAACAGCATGCCAAGGTAAAACAGTATAATGCCACATACTCAAAGGTAAACTACTGTAACTATCTAAGTGATATGCACATGAGGACATCACTCATACTCAGGTTGAAACTACTACAGGCTCTGTGTCGGGGAGCCTATAGCAGCAAGTAATATCTCGAAGGGCCAGTAAATGTGCCAAAGATCTGAGACAAAGTCTAAGTCACCTCCAGTAATGTAGTATATATATATAAACATAATCAGCCTGTAGCATGGTGTATCTCTCCCTACCCAATGCAACCTCACATCTCATATCCACGACGTCTCATGTCCATAACACGCAAGATTATGACCTTTAGCTAGTATAACGAGTCATAATGATATCTCTATATATGCAAGTCTTATATCACGAATCATGTAAGCCTATACAAAATCACTATGAATAACTCAGGAAAGATTATGTCACATGAATAGTATCAAGTGTCCTATGGTATGACGTACTTGGTAAAGCAAGCACGTAAAAATATAAGATCGTGGTATAAAGTCTCTAAGTGACGTTACACGACTACGCGTACGGCGTTGACACCCGAATCTTGTTCGGACGTTAAGCAATGTCTCACGATCCAAGGTTGAACAAGTATATTATAGAAGTATATAGAAAGCATACAAGCAAATAATATCACAGGATCTACTGCAAGTTGGCAAGGTACACTAGCCTGGGTTCTGAACTCCATCAGTTGCTCCTGTAAAAGTGGAATCTCCAAGTACGCCTTCGGATGCTTAAACAAACATCAGAATTAATCTCAGAATGCTTGAAATAGCTAGGATTTACTATATATAAGTCCAATTTGGACACAGGGGCAGAATTGACGGTTTTTGGTCAAAGTGGGATCCACATGTGGCCCACTTCGCACCGAAAAATATGTCAAAGATAAAGTTCTCCAAATTTATCAAATATAGTGTGTACAAGTCCAGAATGATGATGCAAATCCAATGGAACATCTATAACTGGATTTTGATGAGCCAGTCACGAAATTGCCAGTCAAGTAGAACCGTGGGGCCCGCAAAACGGTATTTGTCAATATTCTCAGAATCGAACCAAACTTGGGTCATAGGAACAACGTAACGCTGTAAATTCTATAGCATAAGTTTTATTGTAAAATGATAAGCATACATAAAATTATGATGAGTGTCAGAACAGGTCAATACGGTATTTTTTGATGGATATGCGTTGATTTCGGTATGCACGCATATGTCCTCGTTGACGATACTCGTCTTTCGATACAATTTGCACACGACTAAGTCACCTCGTTTGGCAGGACGTACCCCGCATCAAGAAAATTTGGGTTTAGGAAATCAAGTTTTTGACGAATTTTAACAGTAAATAAAATACAACATACATCGAATTAAAATAAATTAATTGAAGAGATTAAAACTCAGTTATGTTGTCTAATTTACTGTTCAAGCATAATTTAAAATTTGTGTGCCGTTATAAAGATAACGGGACTCAAACACGCGTACTTAGAACAGTTTATGTTCCTAAAACTCGGTCTTTTTTTCCTGTTTTGAGTCGCTATTTGCGATCGACACAGGACACGATAAGCTAAACTATTTACACATGGTTCAAAGGGGTCATGTGGTCTTTTCATAAGACTCGACGAGTCGTTGTTTGGATTACTGCGCAGGGAGATACATGGACGAGAAGTAGAGTACCTCACGTATGCTGCTGATCATGAATTGGGCGGCCTTCTCTCGGCGGCTTACGACGGCGGTCCGGCGATCAACGTTGGCGATGGCTGATCAGGAATGGAAGGGAAGATGCTGGTGGTTGTGGTTGGCTATACTAGGGTTTATATAGGGTGGAGGGGGGAGGTTACAGGGAGATGAAGTGAGGGAGTCGGGGAGTTTTAGAGAGGGGAAAGGATCGGTCGGGGGTTACTGTTGTTTGATAATAAACGAAAGAAATGAAAATAGGTTTATATGAAACCCTTTCTTAGGTTTACAAACAAGAAAAAGAAGTACAATTAATCCTATACGGGGATATTAAGTACAAAAGTTTGATTCTGGGGAAATATTGCTATGGGAGTCTGATCTGCAGTCGATCACTTTGTCCCTTGGACCACACGATGACGAAGAAATGCCGTAGAAGAAGAAGTTTCAAAAAATCACAAGAGGGATTGGATGCTCGATACCAAAGTCGTCAATCACTCCCTTCTGTCTGCTCTAGGATCTTCTTTCAATTTTTTGACCTCTCTCGACCTTGGACCTCTGTGGTCAGAGGTCTCTATTTATAGGATTCAGTGACAGTAACCGTCCAGTCAGCGTAGAAGCCGAACAGTAGAGAGTGTGGTAATTTTTACGCGGCGATTATAATAACTGCCACCCACGTATAAATGATCTTCTGAATCCGCGTGTGATGTGTGTCCCATTATGAGGTAACGCGTATAACTGCTGCGAAGATCACGGCATACAAGCTACGTAGGTAACTGTCCTCGCGTAGAAAAGGTTGGCATAAAAGCCAAATAACTGTCACTATGGCGTAGAAGCCAATTAGTTATCTTGTTGGCGTAGAAGCCAGATAGTACGTCATATTGGCGTAGAAGCCAGATATCTGTCATATTGGCGTATAAGCCAAATAGCACATGGAACTTGATGTTGACTGGGGTCTTGAGCGTATTCTAGACCAAATAGCCTTATCCCTCACCTTTGCAAATATAGCCTGAATTGGCGTATTTTGAGAAGATAGCATACGGCGTACTCCAATAATTAAAAATAGCATAGTCGGCGTATTTTAAGGAGATAGCGTACAGCGTGCTCCTATAGCTAAAAATAGCCTGATGGCGTAATGTGTAGGGCTGGCGACTTGGACGTATTAGCCTTAATTATGGCTCACTCAGTCATCGAAAATAGAACAAAATTTCGTGCATTAAATGCAGAGATCTGCCCCCATCTCGTGCATTAATTGTAGAGACGTTCCTCGAGTTCTATACGAAGAGCAGCTTTTGACGTGGCATCTGCTTTTGTTTCCTCTTGAGCGTAAAAGCTCATGTCTGTAAAACTAGGCAGCGTATTCCTTGAATGCGTAAACGACATCTTATGTCAAGGATTAGTCGCTAAACGACAGTCTGGGGCTCTGTATAGAATCATCATTACAGCCGTCCTCTCGATTGTCGTGCGGTACTCTTTGTCAGGAGTCAGTTTATTGTACTGTCTGACAGCTTCATTCAAGGAATAAGAAGCGTTCCTCGTATAACTCAATGCTGTATTAAAAGCAGATAGGTTTTACGCCAAAGTGGTGATATAGCAACCCTTTTTATGCTGGAGCAGTTTGAAAATACAGCATTTACGCGAGTTATTCTGGAGCTATGTTGTACGCTGAATTGCGTTGAAGCTCTGTTGTACGCTGATGGCTCTGAAGTCATGATTTATGCTGCACAGCACTGAAACTCTGCTTTACGCGGGCTTCATACATATTGCGTATAATTCTGCAGCATATTTTTCATGCTTCTACAAGACCCCCTTCAAAGTTTTTAAATTTCTCGTAATTTGAAACACTTTGAATGAAGCATGAAATGGTCCAATTTGACTCGTTCCACGAGGCTGATTTCTCAGCAAATATTTAGGAATTTGTTGGGATTTGATGTGATCTCCTCTGCCTTTATAAAGGTGACTGAGTTAACCTATTCTTCCCACACTTTCTTTACCACAGAGAGATGGTTGCCGATATTCGTCTTACTGACTTGAGGAAGAAGAAGATCATGTTCTTTCAACATGTGATGAGCCGTAAAAAGAGGCATATTCGAGCAAATATCCTCTGCAATGATGGATCATGTAAGGATATCATAGCTTCCTTTGCTCGGGATGATCAGCAATTTTATATGACGATTCATCCAGGAGAGAGGAATGGTCGTATTGGACCACACAGCTTGCAAGCTGTATTTTCTTCCCTCACGGCGGTGGACGAGGGTAGGCAGTTTGACCCTGTCTTCCAGTATTGAGTTGGGTCTGAAACCCTAACACAATTCTATGGCATGCCTGCCATGGCGTATGGAGGATGGGCTTGAATAATTTATACAGGCCCAGTTCTGTATCCTTCCGCCATTAATTATTTTTTTGTTAATCGGCCGCAGAAACCGATTAACTGCTGAAGAAGACGGAAAAAGATCTCCACCAATATGATAACCTGGCGTAGCAGATTCTTGGTGTGATCTTTAAATAAAAATAAGAAACCCTTGGAAAAACAAGGATTTCCATCATATGTAATCATGAAGATGAAAAACCCTTTGTAAACTGGATTTCCATCATATGTAATCATGATTAATAAGATTGTCTTCTTTTAGCATCTGATGATTTGCCATATTTGTCGTGTATAGCTTCGACATGTCTGAATAACTTTTATGCTGACTTTGATAAAGAGTATCTGATCTCGTCCCACTTTTACGCGTAATGAAAGACGAGTAGAAAGCTTCTTAGCATTAGTTGTCTTTGAAGATCCAAACTGTCATGCTGTTTTGGACGAAGAGTCGCATAAAAATTCTGAACTGTCACTTCTCTGATACGAAGAATTTTTGTTCAGACTATCATCTCCAAGAATGGTTTCCCAAAAATCCCATGAACTAGGGCGAGAAATGTCTGTTGAACAAGCCATACTTGAACTTTTGGATGAACTTCCAAATGGACCAAGAAGAATAATTGTCTTCAATGCTGAACTCAATATATTTCAGGCACTTGGAATATTTTGTAGCCAAGAAGGAGCATTTCCTGCGTAACCCTTGTAATCGGCCTTCTGTAGTTTTTCGAGCATAGAATCATAGATTTGTAGCCTCTGAACGTAAAAAGCTTCTGAACATGAAATCATAGATTTGTAGCCTCTGAGCGTAAAGTCGTAGGTTTGTAGCCTCTCGAGCGTAAAAGCTACCGAGCATAAAAGCATCCGGGCATAAAACCATAGACTTATAGCCTCTGAGCGTAAAATCGTAAATTTGTAGTCTCCGAGCGTAAAAAGCTTCTGGGCGTAAGATCGTAGATTCGTAGCTACTGAGCGTAAAGTCGTAGGTTTGTAGCCTCTCGAGCATAAAAGCTACCGAGCATAAAAGCATCCGAGCATAAAATCATAGACTTATAGCCTCTGAGCGTAGAACCGTAGATTTGTAGCCTCTGAGCGTAAGAAGGTCCTTGGCGTAACAATCATAGATTTGCTCTTCGCGTAAAATCTAGATCCACTGACTGTCCGTCTTCTTCTTCTTTTTTAAATGATTGGCTGACGTGGTTCCAAATCATAACCGAATATTAAATATCGGATTTGGTTAGGGATCGAAGAGTTACCTGAACTCTATAAATACCCCAAGGCCTTGAGAGAAGAAACTCTTCACCTGTCTTTTTGCAAGAAAACTTTGTCTCTTTGAGAACTTTTCTTCGTTTCTTCTCTGAGCACTTCTGAGTTCTAGCCATGGCACCGAAACAATCATCCACCGCTAAGAGAAAGAAAGCTGCCTCCTCTTCTCGCTCCTCTGCTCAAGCACGAGCAACTCCCATTGGACTGAGTGAACCCTGCTCTGAACGAAGTGCCCCACCGTCAAGCTGTGCACCGGATATCACAGGTAAAGACTTTGAGAAGAGAAAAACCCTTCGCACACGTTGTACGTGAACGCGAAAGGTCATCTTCTGTGCTGAGAGCCTCTTCGAGGAAGATGATGCACAGAAATGTTTTATCATTACGCCCACATTCCTAATGTGTCAGTATACAAACTCCAAATTTTCACAATCTGGCGTAAAAGCACAGATTTGTCGAAAATTTGGCGTACACTACAAAATTTGAGTTTTACGCACTGGATGTAAATTTCGGCGCACAAGCTCACAATTTTGACAGTCTGGCGTTAAAAACTCAGACTGTTAAATTTTTGTGTATACTGCCAACCTTGAATCTTACGCCTCGGAAATAGATTCCAGCGTAAAAGCTCAAGTTTTTGCAGTCTTGGCGTAAAAGCACAGACTGTTTATCTTTGGCGTAAGCTGCAAGAATATAATGTCTAGTGTAGAAACTGACTTGTTCTTCTTGCATTTTGTAGTGGACTTGCAGATCCCTCCGTTGGCTGAGGTGATGGGTTCTGCTGGGATGCTGAACTCCAATTATCTGGAGGATTTATCCCATGTGACATTCCCCATCTCTGGAACCCAGTATCTTGAAGGAAGAATAATTTTGATATCGTCTCAAGGAGAATGAATGCTGTTAAGCATGATCAGCGGGGAGCCCTTGACATATATAGATGGGACCCAATATAGGAACCCAGCTTTCCTATTCGGGGATATGATTGATAAACAATCCCAGACGAAGCCCAAGAAGAAAAATTGGGTGTTTACTACTGATGGCATGGTCATGTACCTACTAAGGATGCCCAGGGATTACCCTATCTTGGCATTCTTCCATACCACACATCCCAGGAAGATGTCTTTGAACTTGACTCCTGATCTTCACGGCCAGCCGGAAAAGATATTTTATCAGAAAGGGTCAGATCGAGGATTATTTGTGAGTCGTCCTTCAGGCTCTGTTATGCCCTTCATGGGATTACTGCCGGGCAGTGTCCCGAGTGAGGACACTTCACTGCTCCAGCCGGTTCAAGTATCGACTTTTTGCAATGACTTCATGGGTCAGGGAGGAGTATATCCCAAGGTTAGTCCTCGGACCAGCGGATGGCTTAGCCCTGGGAATCTTCGATGGGCTGGTTTGACTGTCTGGGCCCTGAAGCACTTTCAGACGGAGCTGGAGAGCATTGGTCTGTTCGCGGCTGTGAGTGCCACCAGTATTGGGTTGTCTCTCAACTCCAACCTATTTTTGGCTTTGATGGAGCGGTATATCTCGCTCACTGGGACTTTCGCCACTCCGCTAGGGGAGTTGAGATTGGCCCTTCATGAAATGGCAGAGATTTCAAGACTGCCAATGGGGGATACTCCTTACGAAGAGTACATTCCTACGAATAGGGAGTTGAAGGATACAAACCCTCGGGCGGTGGCAGTATACCAGGAGCTAATAAGCCATTATCTAGCATGCATCACCTTCTACAATGAGCCCTCTGATTTGGCTCATACCAACAAATGGGCGTCCTATCTCTTCTTTCATCAGGCCAGAGATGCTAAGCCAGACAAAGTTGTGGATAGCAGAGATAAACCCTTGAATCTTCTGAGAGTGCTTAATGCCCAAATAGTCGATGATCTTATTGAAGACGCTGGAGCTTCAGATCAGGTTCTCGATGAGGGGATCGAGGGTTATCCTGCAGGCACTAAAGCCTACAGTTATATGAGGCATTACCGCAAGCCTCTGTCAAGAGAAGCTCAACTGGCTGGCTTCCTCTCTGTATGGCTATGTCGATTGGTAGTACCTGGCATCGCATCTGCGGATCGTATTCATCGCAATACCTTATGACCTGCAGTCCGTTTGGTATTTGGGGTAAGACTAGGCCTGCTCCCTGCCATGGTATGCCGGATACAAGCTGGCCTGAGGGCCATTACTGATGGGCTTCTCGCTGATGAGACACAGCGTGAAAGCTTTCCCAGGGTAGAGTTACCATTCCTATATCTGATGGGATGGTTAATTCTTCATAACTCCAGGGTGATGTCTTCTGGTTCCGCTAGTAGTTCAGGGAATAACTTCTTGTTAAATTACAAGAATTCCTCTTGGAACGTGTTGACCGTCACAGATTGTCGGCGAGCATTAAATTTTTCTCATAGTTGGAAGCTCTTCTGTATCGTCCCTACTATACATATCAATCAACAGGGGACAAAACTTCAGGATGGGGGTCAAGGGATGACCATTCTTTCTCTTGAAGCTTTCTACTGGTTGGTCTGCATTAGACCTTCCCACTTACTGTACAAGAGTGAGGACCATTGCTTCTTGGAGTCGTATCTACCTAGTCGGTTCGCCAGGAAGTTTGGGTATGACCAATTGCATGTGGGAAATGCCATCACTAGCTTCAAGTCCAGAGGTGGACTTATCGACGGGGCCAGAGGATGGCGGTACTAATGGGTTGTACTGGAGCAACCTTTACTGTACCTGCGACTTCTCTTTCTATGGAGTTGTGCATCCTTCATTCATACGCACAATTTTATGTGGCCATCAATACCTTCCATCGTGATTTTGATATGCATGGAAGTTTTAGGATGCCCTCTCATAAGTCCATTGAGAGAGAGGAGGTTCCATCAGTCTCCTCTGATGAAGGTGAAGACCCTGTCGGTCTAGATGAGTTTTTGTTGATAGTACCGAGAGGCGTAATACCTCCGCCTGCCGAGCCTCTCGTTATCCCCAGAAAGCGAAAGGCTTCCACTATAAAAGAGCCTTCCCTTCGTAAAAAAAAGGAGACTGTCAGTGGTCCTCCAAGGACTTTCAGCCATGAGGCTCCTAGGAGTGAGCCTGTTGTTCCTCTATTGAGGGTGATTCTTTGATCAGAGGTCCTTCGCCTTTTAGCGAGGGAACCTTCACAGTTTCAGCTGACAGTGTCGGAGATTCTTTGCTCGAGACTGCTGTCGCTACTACCGCTACTGGTAGTGCAGTGAAGTCACCTTCGAGGCCGAGCAAATTAAGGATATCTTTATCCAGACCAAAAATGGGTCCAGCCCCTTCTTCATCTATAAGTATCTCTAGCAAAATTCCACCCGATGAACCTCGAGTGGATCTGGGTGAAGATTTGGATGACTACCCTCAGACGTCATTTGGTGCACCCTTTTCCCCAGGTATGACACCTCGCTTAGCCTCTTTAAGAACTAATTTAGCTGTACTGGCTACGGACGCGACATATATACCATCAGCCATAGGTAAATATTGTCCTTACGCCTCTTTTTAGGAAAATTAACATCAAATTGATATTAACTTTCTCTTGTCTTCTTTTCAGGGGAAGACATCTCCGGGGGATGCTGAGTCGACGCAACTTTTGACTTTGTTGCGGATTCTACTGATGAAATGGCGGTGCTTATCACCGAAGGGGCATGCTTTGAAGATGTTGCTCCTTCGTCTGCAACATTCTCGGGCGTTGTCTCGCCAAAAGCAGTCCAGACATCATCAGAGGAGGATGATCATATTGTTGCGGCTGCGCCTCCTTCGTTGAGTACACTAGCAACTTCAACCGTTGTTGGTGTCTTTTCTTTTGTCGTGCCATCTGTTGAAGCGACGATCGTGGCCACATCTTCTGCCAGTTTTCCATAAAGGGGGTTTGCCGATATCGCGGCCACTCCCAGCGTCCATTCGCACTTTACCAAGCTAGTTGAACAGTTCACTAGCGTATTCTATGTCACTCTGAAATCGTTTATATCCATGGTGCTGGAGAAGAATCTAGGCTTTGATGCTCTGAAGATGTCCTCCAATCTCACCATAGCGCAGATTAGAAATTTTGATGATACTAGACTAGCTGATGCTCTGGAGCAAATAGTTAATGGTTTGGAGGAACCTATTAACAATTATTTGCAATTGTCTCGAGACAACGTCGACGATAGGATTCAGGCTGAGTATGACTCCTTGACTACGAGACTTGCTGGGGAGATGGATACTCTGAACAAATCTCTCGAGGCACAGCAGCAAGTGATGAATGAAGAGCATGTTGTATTGGGGTATGTTATTCCCCAGCTGGCTGAGTACGAGGTTGAATGTGAGGGGAATGAAGCGAGGGTCTGCAAATTGGAAACTGAACTCGCTCAGGCAAAAGAGAGGGCTCTCGCTTCATCGGCAGCTCGAGATGTATTGAAGGACCGAATGGAAGTGGCTCAGCAGAACCTAACACATGCGGGTGTCATCCATGCAGGTTTAGTACAGGCTCGGTCTGAACTATCCTCTTTGAACAATGAGGAGGCAAGGCTGGAGCGGGCTCGCACTATCATTTTAGACTCCAGAAATGAGAGGATGACTGCTCTGGCGCAACAGATTCGCGATTTGGCTGCTCCTCCACAATGATGTACTATTTTGCCTTTTATTGTAATTTGCTCTTTCTCGAAGATAATAAAGAAGCTCTATCTGACTTTGTGGACCCATTATTTTTGAATATAAATGATAGGCTAAGGCGAAAGTGATATCTGAGGTAATATGGATGTGATATCCTTTTGGTAAGCTTCAGTCGGATATATCTATTCAGAGGTTATATGGACATGATAGAATATGATCCAACTAAATTTTATGTACAAAATACTATCAGAGGTAATAAGGACGTGATAGATTTTGACGATTCAAATTAGTTAGACATGTCTATTCAGAGGTTATATAGACATGATAGAATATGCTCCAACCAATCTTTGTACGTAGTATCGTCAGAATGAGATCTTCACTATACTCTGTTTAAGCAAGGGAGATTAAGCATAGTACCTCTTCAGGAATTTGTCGTTGATAGGAGGCATTAACAGGTCTCCGTTGGGCTTGGCTAATCTATAAGCGCCGTTTGAGAACGTCGTCTCGATCACATAAGGGCCTTCCCATTTGGGCTAAAATTTACCCTTACTCTTGTGAGTAATGATCATTGGCCTTTTCACAGCTAGAACTAGCTCGCCAACTTTGAACACTCTTTCCTTTACTTTTTGATTAAAAGCTCTGGAAATGCGTGCCTGGTAGAATGTAATGCGTTGTTGAGCTTGAAGGCATTTCTCATCTAATCCTTCTAGCTCTTGAAGTCGTAGACGATCATTCTTTTCCTGAGTCAACTCATTAGCCACTGCTATTTTGAGTGACAGAATTTGGATTTCAATGGGGAGAACTACTTCACTCCCGTAAACCAATGAGAATGGTGTACAACCTGTTCGCATTTGTACCGTTGTGCGGTATGCCTAGAGGCATTCTCCTAACTTCTTATTCCAATCTCTTTTGTTCGAAGAAATAAACTTCTTCAAGAGTTTAATGATAGTTTTGTTGAAAGCTTCCGCCAAACCATTTGCAGCCGGATTATATGTCGTTGAGGCCATATTTTGTATCCAATTTTTATCACAAAATTGGTGAAACGCCTGGCTGATGAATTGAGGCCCATTGTCATGGATTATCCTTCTGGGTATCCCAAAACGATAAATGACATGATGCTTGATAAAGCTGATCACGTTGGATGTCTTTACTTCAGCAAGGGGGATCGCCTCTGCCCATTTGGAGAAATAATCGGTGATAGCCAATACGAACCGATGTCCTCTGGAAGATGATGGGTGAATATGCCCAATGATATTCATACCCCATGCTTCGAAGGGCCATGATGCAATGGTAGGATGTAAATACTCAGAAGGTTGATGTATAAAATCTGTATGAACTTGACAGGCTTTGCACTGTCTTGCATATTTTACTGCATCTGCAATCATGTTAGGGCAGTAATAGCCCATTCTTCTGATACGATCCTGTAGCTTAGGACCAGGTTGATGTGCTCCATACACACCGTCGTGAGCTTCACGGATAACCCGCTTTGCATTGTCATCAGAGAGACATCGTAGCAATAATCCATCGTATATTCGGCGATATAGACTTTGTGAAGAAGCATCAAAAATAGAAGCATAGTGATCGTCTTTTGATAGACATTGCTTCTTTAGGATCCTCTGGTAAGATTCCGTATGCCACGAAATCTATAAAAGGGACTTCTCAAATCTCTCTTAGGAGGAACCGTGTTTACGGTATAGCTGCGTTCCAGGTGAAAGTTATTTTTCACACAGAATAGATCTCTGTTGAAAAGGATCACCGAATTCTGCCTCCTTATAGGAATAGCTAGATCTGCAGCTAAACTGGCCAAAGCATCATCTTCCAAATTTTGAGATCGAGATACATGTTCTAGGAAGAATCCTTTAAAAGACATGGCTATCTCGATCGTTTCTTGGTGATAAGGAATGAGGTCTGGATTACGGACTTCATATAATCCTCTGACCTGATTGACGATCAGCTGGGAATCACCAAAAGCTTCCAGGTATTCGACCTCCAATTCTTTAGTGACTTGAAGCCCGATTAGTAGAGCATTATATTCTGCCATATTATTAGAGCAGGACTCACTAAGAGAATATGCTCGATAGATGACGAGTTTGTCAGGAGTCACCAGAACAATTCCTACTCCTGAAACCACATTTCCCTTGGGACCAGTCCTTGAGGCACCATCGAAGAATAGTTGCCATGTATCATCTTCCATTGCAGAGTTACATTCTGCAACTTCGTCGGGAATGTCCTCGTATAGTTTGGAGGTTTCCAGAATTGGATGGACAGCTAAGAAATCAGCCAAGGCTTGACCTTTCATGGACTTCTGAGAGACGTACACCATATCATACGGTGTTAATAACATCGCCCAAGTCGCGAGTCGGAAATTAAGAATACTTGGCTTGCTCATCAATACCCGAAGAGGATTAATCCTGGAGATGATATGAATAGTTTGGCATGTCACGTAATATCGTG
Source organism: Iris macrosiphon (assembly GCA_036927795.1). Classification (NCBI taxonomy): domain Eukaryota; kingdom Viridiplantae; phylum Streptophyta; class Magnoliopsida; order Asparagales; family Iridaceae; genus Iris; species Iris macrosiphon. The sequence continues at coordinate 200,144,129 of JAYESA010000005.1, forward strand.
TCTTCTGAATGGCGAATATTAGAGCCAAGCATTCTTTTTCTACTGGATTATACCGGTGTTCAGCTCCGACCATCATCCTGCTTAGGTAATAGATAGCCTGTTCATGACCCTTATTGTTGTTCTGTGCGAGGAGAGCCCCTAAAGAATGATCCATTGCTCGAACATACAGCAAAAATGGTCTTTCTATGACGGGAGGCACCAGAAGTGGAGGATTAGTAAGATAGTATTTGATATCATCAAACGCTTGCTGACAAGCTTCGTCCCAGATAAAGGACACTCCTTTCTTTTTCATACGGGAGAAAGGTTGACATCTCCCAGAGAGGTTGGATATAAATCTCCTGATATAAGCTAGACGACCTTGAAATCCCCTAAGTTCTCTCAGATTACAGGGCGGTCGTATCTCTAGGATAGCCTTTACTTTATCAGGGTCGACTTGAATGCCTTTAGCGGTAATGACAAATCCCAGGAATTTGCCGCTGGATACCCCGAGAAAGGACTTTGTAGGGTTCATTTTGAGTTGATATTGGCGCATCAATTCGAACACTGTCTTCAAGTTTTGGATGTAATTAGTCTTGAGGCGGCTTTTGACAGCGATGTCGTCTACGTAATATTTCACTATTTTGCGTAGATGCTCGTAAAATATGTTACTCATGGCTCACTGATATGTAGCCCCGGCATTTTTTAATCCAAAGGGCATGACTGTGTAGCAATATACCCCCAGTGGCGTACGGAAGGCAGTATGCTTCTCGTCTTCAGGATCCATCTTAATCTGATTGTATCCTGAAAATTCGTCCATGAAAGACATGCGTTCAAAACCGCATATGTTGTCGATCATGACGTCTGTGATGGAAAGAGGAAACTCATCCTTGGGACAGGCCGCATTGAGATCTCGGAAGTCGATGCAAATACGAACTTTTCCACTTTTCTTCATGACCGGGAATACATTGGCGACCCAATCAGGATATTGCTCTTCACGGATGAACCCACAGGCTATCAACTTCTTGATTTCAGCTTCAATGTCATCCATCATGTCCGGGCAGAACCGGCGTTGGTGCTGCTTTACATGTTGAGTTTATGAGTAGCCAATCTTGGATCAAGACCTGGAATATCCTCATAATTCTACGCAAAAACATCGATATATTCTTTTATCAGTTGGATCATCTCTTTCCTTTCTGGTGGGAAAAGATTGTTACTGATAAATATCGGCTTTGGTAAAATTTCATCCCCAACATCGATTTGGATAATTTTATCTTCAGTGGGCGGTTCTCTTTGCTCGAACTAAAGTTCCCATTGTGTATCCATTTGATGTGCCCAGGAGTCATTTTTAAACTGTTCAGATTCTTGCTTCTCTGTCTCGAAAGAATCTGTCAATACCGTGTTTGCTGACAATACCCGTGGGAGTTCATCATCTGAATCGGAAGACGACGAACCATTCTGAGAAGAGGAAATGATATCCTCACTTGAATCAGAAGTTGCAAGAGCCGTGTTATACCCTAACCCGAAATGAGTTCGTTGAAAGTAGGGATCACCATGCAATGGCATCCACCTGCCTTTCTAAAGTTGAGGCCTGGTTCTGCCTTCAGGTCATAACCCATGCTTTGCATAATCTTCAAAGCCTGTGGACTATATCTGTGGACCTGCATTTTTCCAGCATCTGACTCGTGAGAATCTTCTCGTACAATCGGTCGGTTCCGCATGCGGCCGAAGACTATTGGATGCTGATCTTTACGGGTATGTGGGACGATAAAGATAGAATCTTCATGTGATCTGTATGTCGTGATGACATTGGATGTTGATGCCACTTTCCATACATACGGTTGATAGAGTTCTATGGCTTTCAAGAATTTTTGTGCTATAGGCTCTATATCGTTATGGAGGGAAGATTTCTAATTAGGAATTTGAGCATCAGTATACTGGAAAAGAGGTTCTTTATTATCATCAGAAAACATATTCCCGATTGTATTTATATCAATTGGCTGTTTGTTACGCCGAAGGTTGATGACAAAGGATGGAGGCTTCTGGTTCAGAGTGATCACTAGGGGATCTTTTCCTCCTCCTGATTTGGTTCTGTTCAAGTGGATAGCCATGGGTTCCATGACTTTAGGATGGGTAGTCCGTCCTTTTACCTGGATTGACAGAGGTTGCTCAACAGACGGTTCTTCTGGCTCTTGGTGTGATTCCTCTTTCATCCTACCTGTCACCTCTTTCATGTAGTCTTGGGTATACAATATGGCATCTGAGTATTAGGACTCAACTCCTTTGAACGGGTTGAGATCAGCAAACTCTGTCTTTACTGTTCCTTGGGAGTCTACATATTTGAAGCATTGATGTAGAGTGGGAGAAACAATATTGTGATCGTGGATCTATGGTCTGTCCAACAGAATATTGTAAGACACCTCCGAATCAATGACGTAGCATGTAGCCACTGATCTAAGGTCACCAATCTGGATCCTCAGACGAATCTTCCCCAGCGGCTTACTTTTCCTGGTGTTGAAGCCCACGATTGTAGTGGTAGTGTAAGCCAGTTCGCTGGTAGGAATCCTCAATGGCCTGAGCAGACTATGAGGGATGATGCTGATCGATGATCCCAGATCTATATAAATCTGGTCTATCTCCATGGAACCGACGTATCCGGTGTAATAGAGGGGTCTGTCATGCCTGTTATGTTTCAACAGCACGTCTTCTTGAGTGAAAGTGATGTTAGGAACCACTTCCATTACACTATGACATTGAGGACATGCCATAGGTTCTTTGTCGGGGGACTTGAGCTGGGTCAAGCATACGTTCGCCTGCATCAAAGCTTCGCTCAAGGATTGATGAGTGTCTTTGGATAGCCTAAGCATCTCGAAAATGGACAGTCTGGCTGGAGTATTAGCCAGTTGGGCGAGGATGTCGAAGTTATATGGCTTCTCTAAACCTTTTTTTTGAATATTTTTTAAAGGTTTATCAAAACGAACTTCTTTCTGTTTGCCCTTGTCCGTCGGAGTTGTTCTAGAAGGACCTGCCTCTGGTATGACAGGCTCAGGTTCTGAAGGCTTGGCAGCTGAAGTGTCTGCCGTTGTTTCTTCCTGATTTCCTTTATAGTCCTTGAGGTAGGCTTTGCCTGACCGGGTTTCGGTAGCTAAAGCCTCTTCTTCTGATGTCGAAGAAATTGCAACCATATGACATGGTTTGCGTCTTGAGCTCTTTTTAGACTTAGCCTTAGCAGCATGGGTCTCTTCCTCAATCTCTGACACCATATCAGAATGCACCCACATAATCTAACCACGCTGGATAGTTAAGGGTACCAAATCCTGGTTTTGACCCCTGGCCGGGGGGAGATTAACAATGTTCATCGTCGTCCGGGGAATAGGTACTATACCATCCGAGACTTCTTGAGGGGGGAAGATCGCTGAATTGGAGAGAGATCATGTTGGCGGTTACCGTCTTCTCGCTATTGTGCAGAGTGATAGCCTTGGCGTCGATCAGCTCCTGGATTTTCCTCTTTAGTATATAACACACCTTGGTAGGGTGATGTATATACCTATGGAAAATGCAGTACTTAGGGTTATTGGTACTGCCGACTTCATTTGGCCTTTTTACCTCGGGGAGAGTGAGCTTGCCACTTTTGACTAGATAGTCGAATATGCTCAGAATGTCATCATCATCAAAAGAATATTCTTCTATGGGCCTAGAAGTCCCAGGTTTTGTCTGCGTAGTTGCTGGGGTAGGTTGCCTGGATGTGTTAATAGCCAAAGGTTCCTTTCCTTTGGAACTACGAGGATGGTCGCTATTGGAAGATGACCGTTTCCCTTTTTCAGAGGTGGAGATCATGATTCCATTGTCACGCGCCTTCCAACTGTTGTCTTCAGTGGCAACCGCTGAGATGATAAACGAGGGCCAATCATGGAACTGATATGGTTCTGTGAATACTGAGATCAGTGGAAGCAGGTTCTTCCTGCAAATGTCCACCAAGGCTGAATCCGGAACTCCGGGAGGCATCTGCAAAGTGGCTTGACAAAAATGTTCAATAAAAGTACGAACATTCTTCTTCTCTTTCTGCTTCACTTCGATGAGCGATGACATAGACATGTCCATCCCTCCTTTATAGAACCAAGCGAAGAAAAGAGTCTTGAAGTCTTCGAAGGAAGTAATGCAATTGTCCGCCAAGCTACGGTACCATTGATAGGCTATACCAGACAGACAGCCCTTAAATACTCGAGTAAGAAGGGCGTCATTCCCTTGTAGCAACACCGTCATTATACTGAAGTAGTTCATGTATTGACTTGGTGACGTCTTTCCCTCAAACAAAACTATAGCCTGTGGTTTGTACTTTGGAGAGAAAGGGATTTCGTCCCAGATAGCTAGGTAAGGCTGGTTGATGCCCAGGTTCTTGAGCTGATCCTTGTGCTTCAGGGCGTCAAATTAGGCTTTTAATTCCCGCACTGCTTGCATCGGATCTTCGGCTGGGAAAGGGACCGCAGAGATATGAGAGGTCGGTTGTATTGTAACTCCAACAAGAGGTAATACGTTTTTCGGGTTGAGAGGTTGAGGAGTAGCTGATTCTTGATTTTGAATAGGCTCCTGACTTGATGGTATATCTATCCCCACCCGTAGTTGAGTCGGAGGAACAGGCGCAGGTGTGTGTTGAGTCACCAACATTTAGTGCATACTCTACATCATGGTGTGTATGTCTTTGAGTGATGCTTCCAAAACAGCGATGCGTTGTTCCTTACTTCCTGATGGGGAAGCTTCTTCATGTTCATCTCCGATGGCATAAACTCTCATTTCTTTGGGTGCTACTGAGGGATCAGTATAGACCTCTGTGAAGATTGAGTCTATTCTGTCATTATCACCTTCAGGAATTTGGCGACCCCCAGTGTCGAAATCGGAAGAATATGAAGCCGATTGTCGCGACCTCGAGCGAGTGTTTCAAAAAACACCTGCTTCAATGTTCTCAAGGAGTCTGTCGAATCTCCTTTGGCTCAGAGTTCTAGAGGGGTGACGTCTTGAACTTGACCTTCCTCTAGGAATGTGTGATGCCATATTTACCGATGCGAATGTCGGTTCTTCTTTCTGTAAGGACAAAGAGTAGTTCAACCGGTCAAAAACTGACCGTTTTGCTTTAGAACAGCAGTAATTAACTACAACTTTGTGACAATTACAACAGTGTTCCCTAGGGGGTGTAATAGACATATCAGAAGATCCCTTGTCTTTGCATTTCTGAATCAAGAAATCGCGCAAATCAGGAGGATTAACAGAAGAAGAAGGCTTATTCTGCCTTTTTACATCAGTCGAAACGCGGATATTGGGAACCCTAACCCTCTCCCAGCCATGTTTATAGAGCAGTCCAGCCACGTGAGCAGCACCTGATCCATACGGAGCGAATCTATCCACAGACTGGGCCTTCTTTACGCCGAGGGGCTTCTCCTGACGTAATTTTAAATTTTGCTCAGGTTGGCGTAAAACATGGAAAGTATTCAAACGGCCATCAGCATTCCGCGTAATTTGAAGAGCGAGCAACTTCTCCTCTTGATGGCGTAAAAATTGAGAGGTTGAGAAATCTGCCGCTTGCTTTCCCTTGCGGAGATTGCAGGTACCATCTGTCCCCTTATAGGCGGAAGATATAATTTTACGCTCAGAGCGCATTTGAAATTTCTGACTTGGCGCTAAGGCATTGCTAGAAACTATGTCTGCCCCGTCAGCGACGGGAGACGAGTTTATACGCGCAGAGCGCGTTGTATACTTCTGAATTGGCGCTGAGGCATTGCCAAAAGTTTTGTCTGCCCCGCCAGTGACGGGAGACTGAGTTTTACGTGCAAGGCGCGGAGTCGACTTCTGGATTCGTACTGAGGCATTACTAGAAGCTTTGTCTGCTACGTCACAGATGGGAGACGGGTTTTTATGCACAGAACGTATAGGTTGGGATGCCACAACCTTGTTGATCGGAGAGAGAGAGCTTGCAGGAAGAGCAGAGGATGTCCGGGGCATCCATACTTTACGCAGTTTCCTGGTGTCATATACAGAGAGACAACGAGAGCTACCCCCTGTACGGAGCATGTCTTCGTAAGCAGATTGGTCGAATTGGACGACCAGAGTCTTCTTCGATGATCCAACGGATACAGTATCGTGTTGAGCAATAGTCTTCTTGTCAGAAGAGAAAGTTGTCCCCAGCAGAGTCGCCATCTTGTGTTTGATAATAAACGAAAGAAATGAAAATAGGTTTATATGAAACCCTTTCTTAGGTTTACAAACAAGAAAAAGAAGTACAATTAATCCTATACGAGGATATTAAGTACAAAAGTTTGATCCTGGGGAAATATTGCTATAGGAGTCTGATCTGCAGTCGATCACTTTGTCCCTTGGACCATACGATGACGAAGAAATATCGTAGAAGAAGAAGAAGCTTTAAAAAATCACAAGAGGGATTGGATGCTCGATACCAAAGTCATCAATCACTCTCTTCTGTCTGTGCTCTAGGATCTTCTCTCAATTTTTTGACCTCTTTCGACCTTGGACCTCTGTGGTCAGATGTCTCTATTTATAGGATTCAGTGACAGTAACCGTCCAGTCAGCGTATAAGCCGAACAGTGGAGAGTGTGGCACTTTTTATGCGGCGGTTATAATAACTGCCACCCACGTATAAATGATCTTCTGAATCCGCGTGTGACGCGTGTCCCATTATGAGGTAACGCGTATAACTGCTGCGAAGATCACGGCATGCAAGCCACTTAGGTAACTGCCCCTCGCGTAGAAAAGGTTGGCGTAAAAGCCAAATAACTGTCACTATGGCGTAGAAGCCAATTAGTTATCTTGTTGGCATAGAAGCCAGATAGCACGTCATGTTGGCGTAGAAGCCAAATATCTGTCATATTGACGTAGAAGCCAAATAGCACATGGAACTTGATGTTGACTGGGGTCTTGAGCGTATTCTAGACCAAATAGCCTTATCCCTCACCTTTGTAAATATAGCCTGAATTGGCGTATTTCGAGGAGATAGCATACGGCGTACTCCTATAATTGAAAATAGCCTAGTCGCCATATTTCAAGGAGATAGTGTACAGCGTGCTCCTATAGCTGAAAATAGCCTGATGGCGTAATGTGCAGGGGTGGCGACTTGGACGTATTAGCCTTAATTATGGCTCACTCAGTCATCGAAAATAGAACAAAATCTCGTGCATTAAATGCAGAGATCTGCCCCTATCTCGCGCATTAATTGCAGAGACATGCCTCAAGTTCTGTACGAAGAGCATCTTTTGACGTGGCGTCTGGTTTTGTCTCCTCTTGAGCATAAAACCTCATGTCCGCCTGTGTAAAACTAGGCAGCGTATTCCTTGAATGCGTTAACGACGTCTTATGTCAAGGATTAGTCGCTAAACGACAGTCTGGGGCTCTGTGTAGAATCATCATTACAGCCGTCCTCTCGATTGTCGTACGGTACTCTTTGTCAGGAGTCAGGTTTATTGTACTGTCTGACAGGTTCATTCGAGGAATACGAAGTGTTCCTCGTACAACTCCATGTTGCATTAAAAGCAGATAGGTTTTACGCGAAAGTGGCGATATAGCAACCCTTTTTACGCTAGAGCAGTCTGAAAATAATGCATTTATGCGGGTTATTCTGGAGCTATATTGTACGCTGAATTGCGTTGAAGCTCTGTTGTACGCTGATGGCTCTGAAGTCATAATTTATGCTGCACAGCACTGAAACTCTGCTTTACACGGGCTTCATACATATTGCGTATAATTTTGCAGCGTATTTTTCATGCTTCTACAACTGTAGCAGGGTCGGGGCTGGGGTGTGTGTCTGAGTCGGGTTTATGGTTTAACGGGTTAGGGTTTAGGGTCAGGTCTACGGTTTAGGGTCCAATTTGGGTTTAAGTTGGGTTGTGTTAGTTTAGTTTGGGTTGGTTTTGTTTGGGTTAGTTTAATTATAAATAACCAAATATATGTATATCCATATGTAGCCATCTAAAAATAATTTTGGACTTCAATAAAATCCAAAAAAATCTACAATACTCTAATAATAGTTGTACACCAAAAAATATATTTTTTGTGCAATAATAGTAATTAATTAAATATATAAAATATCCATCCATGAATTAATATTTATTATAATTAACTAAAAATTACAGAAAATTCTCTCTTAATCTCAGTAATTACATAATACCAATATTAAATATATTTAAAATTTAATTTTAAAAATTAGGGGGTTTACAATTAGCAACCATATATTATATATGTACTCAACCATATATTATTACTACATTGAGTACCATTCATCCATAAATTTAGAAATTCTTCAATTCTAAAAAATGCAATATTGTATATCTGAACTCAACCATATATACATTGATAATCACTAATCATTACATATATTATCTTAAAATAAACAAATTCATTAAGTATCATCAAGAAGAACAGTATATGAATGCACAACATAAAAGTTATAATTGAGAGGAAAGAGAATCACTCTGCGTCTGACCATCTCCGCTAGGAATCTTCAACAACACTTGTTTTCACTGCCGCTTGGTTTAGCCAAAAGCCTAGTACAAATCCTCTCTTTAGTTCAGATGATGTAGAACTACTTGCAACATCTGTTCAAAAAAAAGATTGTGCATGTATAGCATGTGGTCACATAAGAGAGAATCTAAAAATTCTACTGCTACTTCTAAGCAACTTAAAATTGGTCGCATAAGAGAGAAGAAAACCAAACCTGATTCTATTCATATAGAATGTGGTTCTTATTAAAATATTTGTATATATTATTCCCCTTTGCTGGAGAATCATTTTGGAAGAGAACCTGTGAAAGGTGACGAGTTAATTACCTTCATTGTGCAGGCATGGGTGAGATAGCTATCAACAATAGCTATCAAGCGAGCATTCAAATGGCTCCCTATGAGGCGTTGTATAGCAGAAAGTGTCATTCCCCAGTGTGCTTGAGTGATGTGGGTGGGAGGTAGATTCTTGGACAGAGTTGGTTGTTCGTACAGTAGAGAAGGTAAAGAAGATCCAAGGGCACCTGCGAGCAGCACAGGATAAACAGAAGCATTGGGCAAATGCGCATCGACGACCCCTAGAGTTCCAGGTTGGAGATTAAGTATTTATAAAAATCTTGCCTACCCGAGGGACCATCAGGTTTAGAGGCAAAGGAAAGTTGAGTCCGAGGTACATTGGACCATTCGATGTGTTAGAGCACATCAAAGAGGTTGCCTACATGTTAGCATTGCCACGGACATTAGAAGGAGTTTATGACGTCTTCCATGTATCTCAGTTAAGAAGTTACATGCCAGATCTGAGTCATATGCTTGACCACTCGGAGATCACTGACGGGCCGAGTTTGTCATATCAGGAGGAGCCTGTAGAGATTCTGGACAGGAGCGAGAAGGTATTGAGAATTTAGACTATCCCCCTAGTTCGTGTCGCATGGAGGTATCATGCACCAGGCGAGTTGACCTGGGAACAAGAGGATGATATTGGCAGTATTTTTTCCATCTCTTTAAAGGCCTAGGTATGTAGTAGCATTTAATTCCAGTCAATAGTTTTTACCATATGTCTTTTTTAATTTTGAGGACGAAATGCTCTAAGGAGGGTAGATTGTAAACCCCCTCGACCAAATTTAGGTCTACCTGGCTTAGATAGAGAGACTAGGGTTAGTTTGGAGCCATTTAGAATTAGAACATAGTATTTTAGATTAATGTATAAATATTCATATCATTTGGTGTACCTTACCGTTGTTTTAATATTTGGAGCACTATACTAGCATTTGCCTTCAAACAAATTTTACATCCTTGACCTAGACAAGCCAATCTTTAATCCTGACCTTTGTGTCACTCGTGAATGCACTCTCTTGTGCTTCATTTTAATTTTACAATACTCGTGCATATTTTCTAATTTTAAATTTAACTTTGCATCATTGCCCATTCCAATCAAAATTGGAGACATAATCTTGCGTGTACACCGGAATCAACGCGTATCTGTCGAAAAAGTACCGTATCGGCCTGTTCTGACACTCATCCAAATTTTGTGTGTCTGTTGTTTTATAACAAAACTTACGCCATCGGATTCGCAGCGTTACGCTGGTCCTATGACCAAGTTAGGTTCAATTCTGAGAATATTGACGAAACGTCATTTCGTGGGCCCACGGTTCCATATGACGAGCGATTTTGTGATCGGCTCATCGAAATCCAGTTCTGGACGTTCCATTGGGTTCGTATCATCGTTCTGGACTCGTAAACACTAAGTTTGATAAATTTGGAGAACTTTGTCTCTCGCACATTTTTGGTGCAAGACGGGTCCACTTGTGGACCCCATATTGACCAGAAACTGTATTTTTGCCTCTGTGTCCAAATTGGACATATGTATATGCTTTTCTAAATATCTCACTTATTCTGGGACTGTTGGTGATATTTATGAAAATATCCAGAGATATCAGCTCCAGTTTCCATTGTTGCGCTTCTACTTCCATGGCGAGTTCGTGTTCGAATCTTCGCCTGACTTTCAGGCAAGTAAACATTACCTTGTTGTACTGTTTAAATTTAGTTATTATTAGTTTGCATAATTTATTATTTTAATATTATATAACTGTACACGTCCGAGAACGACTCGGGTGCAGTCGACGATGGTGTCGACGTTAGGACTTGTGTTTGACCTAGCATCTAGTGGACGTACCCTAAGTGACAGAGTTATCATTATAACTTTGAGGCCTTGACACGTATCATTTTACATCACAGAGTGAGTTCATGATAGGACACGGGTTTACGCACTCGAATGGCCATCGGTGCGAGTAGTTCGTGTGTTGGTACTTAGCATAGGTGTATTGTTTTAGGTGACTTGCATTATAGTTACGAGATATCCATGTCGCGCTTAAGACTTGTACATTGTCATTGGGCGAGGAGGATGACTAATAGGCATATGGGACACCCACCTCCTTTATACAGATACCGCATTCTTCAGAGAAATACGGATGTATATATTTATGTAGATACCGTATTCTTTGGAGTGTTGGATGTTGCATGTGTAGATACCACGCTCTTTGGGGCATTGGATGTTGTATAGATACATTCTCTAGAGAATATTGAACGTATTTACTTATACAGATACCACTCTCCTCGGAGCGTTGGACGTTATTATATATGCAGATTACCCCAAGATGGGGGGCATATGTGGCATATACTAGCCAGTTACGGCGATTGGTGAATTACGTCAACATATGTCAAGCCTACACTTCCCATACGCACTAAGTTATCCTCAAATTTTATTCACTTAGGAGGATAGTTCACCCTAATTTACTTTACTCAGTATTTATATTATGGTATGTACTTTTTGTATCTTGTTACGTCCCTCTGAGGACCTGGTTTTCTTCCAGGTTATTTGTGCAATTTGCATGATGCTTGATCTAGTGGAGTGTGGACATCGTTGCAGGTATCTTTATATTTTTCAGCTATTACAGTCATGTACTACTTTTTATTTTTGATTCTGCTTTTATAGCCTAGTGTTTATAGGCCTATATTGTTCTTTTGGCCTATACGAACGGATGTATTATTGGGCTGCAGACTGATGATGCGTATCGTTCCTTCTTGAGATTTATTTACCATGGATTGAGATTTAGTTTAGTTTTCGCATGCTAGAATTAGATTTTTGCTTGATCACTTGACCGTGGACAATGTAAGTGCACTTCGTCGGGTCCATTAAATTGGAAAGCCTTACGGAGTCATACCAGCTGGCCATTGCCATGTGTCTGGTCCCACGTATTTTGGGACTAGGGCACGACATAGTTTTATTAGTGGCCCATGCAGGTCAGAGTATATCGTTACAGTTACGTTACTGTACCAGATGAGCCTGCAACTTATGATTAATGTTGAATAAGATCTCAATCCATAACTGATTTTAAAACTCCTCTTGTATTCGATTGTCGCCCTTGGACTTCATTATTGTATTCATTCATTTACCGTCGATATTGTTATTATCGTTTCTTATCTTCCGTATTTTGGAGAGATGGATGCTTGCGCACGATGATTTCCTCCAGGAGCAGATCCTAGTCAAGACAAAAGAAGGTATGATTGATGTGATATTTTATGAGAAGATGGTTACCCTTAGTAGGATAGGTTGATAAGTTTTTTCTTATTACTAGAGTTAGTATAGACTGTTTGCATAAGAATTAGACATAGAAGTAGAGACTTAAAACTAGACCCTACCCCTACTTAAGGTAGCAGTGATTTGTAAGTATTAAAAGCTAGAAAAATTGTTTGATTCTAAGGCTCTAGAATAATTTGGGGAAGACATAGATAGATACTAGGTTAGTTGTAGCCCCATGATAATGATATAAGGAATTAGTTGTAGTCTTATGGTAGTGATACAAGGAACGACATTATGAACTTGACAAGACAGAATTTTAGACTCACATCTAGAAGAAGATTATCGGATACTAATAAAAATAGGGTATGAAATAGCACTTTAGGTAGAAAACTATAGTGGTTAATCCCTAGTTGCCTTGTGACTTACAGTACCAGACCTAGAAATTTTTTTACCCTTTAGATAATGATGATTATATGACTAAGCTAAAACAGATAGGTAGATTGCTAGACGTAGATTGCTAAACCCAATATTTGGATGATGAGATAACTTGAGTACTACAATATAGCTTTCAAATTAGATTAGATGTACTTGATTTATTTGGGTTGTCAGTGTCTATTAGGCTTGTGGTTTCACCATTGATAACTCGATTAGTTGAGCTAGTATCTGAAATAGAGCAATTAGATTGAAGGATGAGAGTATCGACAGATGTTATAGTCTTGAGTTGGATATCGTGAACTACCTATAATAGATGGCCAGTTATAAACAAGATGGTACCTATGTAGTTTGGATGAATGGTATGCATAAAGTAAACTAGAAGAAACCTCAAGTTCGAGGTAAAAAGGTAGAGTGGCAACAAGATGAGATTCGTGACATGTACCTGACCTTGAGCTTTTTAAAATTAAGAGAAGGACCTGAACCAGAGACAAAGACGTTGGCTCGAGGTGATGACAGACTTTGAGACTGAGCTACAGTACCATCCGAGAAAGGCTAATGTGGTAGATGATGCATTAAGCAGGAGGCCCATGGCATTCTTTTTGACTACCCAGCAACACCTATTGAGAGATCTGGAGAAGTTGGGTAGGATTGGCAGAGGACTTCATCATTGCAGATGATGGATCATTACGACATGGTACCAGATTGTGTGTGTCGAGTGGAGCATTGCTCAAGAAGATTCTTCAAAAGGCGCATTGATCTCAGTAATTTATGCATCCAAGTTCTAAAAAGAAGTATAAGGATATGAGAGAGCATGTTTGGTGGTATGGTATAAAGCAAAAAGTGGCCAGCTTTGTATCCAGATGCTTAGTATGCCAGCAGATAAAGGCAGAGAGAAAGAGGCCAGGTGGATTGCTTCAGTCTTTACCAATTCCAGAGTGGAAGTGGGAGCATGTGACGATGGACTTTATTTCAGGGCTTCCGCGTTCTCCAGGAGGTAAGGATGCGATTTGGGTCATCGTAGACAGGTTCACCAAATTAGCCCACTTTCTGCCATTCGAAGTGGGTACGTCTACGGAGAAGCTCGTGAAGATGTATATGCTTAGATAGTTAGATTTCATGGAGTTTCTATGAACATAGTCTCGGATTGGGATAGTAGCTTCACATCCCACTTCTGGAGGAGTTTGTAGGCTAGCTTGGACACTCAGCTCAAGTTCAGTACCGTATATCACCCTCAAACATACGGACAGTCAGAGAGGACTATTCAGACTCTCGAGGACATGCTATGCACCTATGTTTTAGATTTTGGAGGCTCTTAGGAGGATCATCTTCATTTGGTAGAGATTTTTTACAACAATAGCTACCAGGCCATTATCGATATATCACCTTTTTGAGGCATTGTATGGACGAAGATGTCATACTCCGTTATCATGGGACAATGTTGGAGAGAGAGCCTTATTGGGAACAGAGATGGTCGTAGATGCAGCTGAGAAGGTAAAGCTCATCAGGGATAGACTTCGAGTGACGCAGGACAGACAACGACATTGGGCCGATAGCCACCGGAGACCTTTGGAGTTTGAGGTATAATTTTAGATTTTTGTTTTGTGCTTGATATTGGTTGTTTGTTATAGATTAAGTTCTTAAGGTTGTGTTTTGTTCTAGGTTGGTGGTTTGGTATTTCTGAGGATTTTTTGACACGAGGCATGATTTGTTTTGGTGGAGGCGGGAAGCTTAGTCCGTGATTCATCGGACCTTTCAGTATACTTGAGAGGGTCGGTGCAGTTACTTACAGACTAGACTTGCCACCTACATTAGAGGGAGTGCATACCGTATTTCACGTATCACAGTTGAGACGGTACATGACGGATCCTAGTCACATGTTGGATCACTCGGAGATAGAGGTGGGTCCTACTCTTAGATATCCAAAGCAGCCAGTTGAGATTCTGGATTAGAGAGAGAATGTGCTGAGGAACCAGACCATTCCTTTGGTACGCGTCGCATGGAGGCATCACTCTTTGGGTGAGTCTACCTAGGAGAGGGAGGATAAAATGCGATAGCGCTACCCATATTTGTTTGTACCTTGAGGTATGTTCTTTCCTGATTCTGTTCTATTTTGTTTTCTGGGGATAGTTTCGTCTTTGAATTTTGAGAAAGAAATTATTTTAAGGAGGTTAGACTTGTCACTACCATATTTTCTAGGAAAGAATATTTTGGTCATTTCATAATTAATTAAATATTGTGCATATAGTAAATATTATTTAATATATTATTTATTTATTGTTAGATGTTAGATTTTATTTTGGACTTATGTTAGTAGACCTAACTAGTTTAGATTAGATCCATGGAGAAATATTTAATTCTAGTTAGAATTGAGCCCAATAGTAAGCCTATTCATTAGGATAATGAATTAATTAGTTAAACCAAATAGACTAGAACCTTCCGTCCTTAATTAATTCCTTCATGACAAGCCCCAAGGGGTATTATGAACATTTTATAGTATCTTAGAGGAGGGGGTAGAGGTCGACCACATTAGGAGTAGAGAGAGACTCTCTCTCTCTCTCTCTCTCTCTCTCTCTCTCTCTCTCTCTCTCTCTCTCTCTCTTCTTTATTTTTTATTCCAAATCTAGATCTAGAATTTTTTTTCTTCCAAATTCCTTCATCCCTACACCAATTACTATCCAATTTTTTTTCTAATTTATTTTATATTTATCATTGGAGGCTATTAAAATAAGGAGGAAGTAATGATCTACAAGGAGAAAGTAAGGATCTACAAGGAGGAGCAAGGATCTATAAGTTGAAGGCTCTTGGCACTCATTTGGAGAATTGTATTGGGAATCCATCTCTCAATAGGTAAAATTCAATTTTATCTCTCTAATTAGACTCTAAATCTATAATTTAATTATTAGAAACCCTCCCATATACTAAGACTACCCATAGGAATTGGAATTAGGTTCATAGGAGACCTATAAAGAAAGTTATGTGGTATTTTGTGTCAATTTTAGGGAAATTCCGAGATTGGTACATCTTGTGTTTGTCAATAGGTCAATTAGACAAAATTGACATGTGTTTGATTGTGTGTAACTAATTTTGTGCCCATAATTGGATATGTGTAGGCCGTATCCCGATAATTTGGTGATACGGGTTGATTTAGGGGTTTTCTTCCGACACGGGGGTTTGAGCATGTCATATTTTGACACGGACACGTAGACGAATAGCTAACACTTTGTGTTGCTTCTAATTATAATTTTAGACTTGCTTGTATCCTTTGGGGTACGTTTGGTAGTGTGGTGGATCCTTATTGCAAGTGTATCATAGATTGAGTGTGATACGGGTGCGGTGTACTCCACGTATTTATTTTCTTGCATTACAATTCAATTTACCTTGGTTATAGCTATTAAAGTATTATAATTATAATTGTTATTTGAGATATATATATATATATATATGTATATATATAATTTTTGTATGTTCTATATTTTATTTTGATGTGTTGGTGGTCATGGGAGAATAGGAGAGTACATGTGCATCATTAGTGTGGGTATGTGATAACATATATATATGTGTGTGTGTGTGTGTGTGTGTGTGAGAGAGAGAGAGAGAGAGTGAGTGTATGTGTGTATTAGATGTGTGCATGTGAGCTAGAGGGGAAAAGTTATAAGCGTAAGCAGTGAGCATAAGCAGATCCAAGAAGCAGAAGTAGCAAGCAGCAACAGCAACAGCAACAACAAACAGTAAGCTGCAGCAGTAAGAAGAAGTAAGCAGAAGCTGCAGCAACAAAATCAATAAGCAGCAGCAGCGATAAGCAGAAGCAGTAGAAATAAGCAACAGTAGTTTGAGTGCTTAGAAATTAAGTTGTAGATAAGTTAAGTTAAGTTGTTATTTGATATATATATATGTATATATATAATTTTTGTACGTTCTATATTTTATTTTGATGTGTTGGTGGTCATGGGAGAATAGGAGAGTACATGTGCATCATTAGTGTGGGTACGTGATAACATATATATATGTGTGTGTGTGTGTGAGAGAGAGAGAGAGTGAGTGTATGTGTGTATTAGATATGTGCATGTGAGCTAGAGGGGAAAAGTTATAAGCGTAAGCAGTGAGCATAAGCAGATCCGAGAAGCAGAAGTAGCAAGCAGCAACAGCAGCAGCAACAACAAACAGTAAGCTGCAGCAGTGAGAAGCAGTAAGCAGAAGCTGCAGCAACAGAATCAATAAGCAGCAGCAGCGATAAGCAGAAGCAGTAGAAATAAGCAACAGTAGTTTGAGTGCTTAGAAATTAAGTTGTAGATAAGTTAAGTTAAGCTAGTTAATAAGCTAAGTTAGTTTATATTGATAGTTAGTTATGTATATATTATTAGTAAGTTAAGTATATATATATATATATATATATATATATATATATATATATATATATATATATATATATATATATATATATATATAAGCAATAGTTAGCATTGGTTAGTATTATTTCTAGTTTACCTTGAGTTACATCAAGGCAATGAGAGTTGAGGTATCTTGGGTATGGGTATTAAATATCCGATGGGTATGTTAGTTATGTTAGTTGATATAGTATTATTATAAGTTTAAGTGCATGTTAGTGTATAGTGAGGTATGCTGGTTAGTTAGCTAATGTTAGATATTGCATTACCTTGTGATACCAAGGTAATGTCAAGGTATTGGTTTATACTCAAGGTATTGAGTTTGCATATCAAGATGGGTGTGTAGGTGGTGTGATACCGCATTTGGTTCAAAGCCAAGGTATCCACTTAGCATTAGTTTGGCTAGGAGTACTATATATTTTATCTTGTATATATATAATAGTATTTTTATATCTAAAAATAATGTATCTTATGATACGGTATTTTGTTGATATCCTAGTATAGCCAATATAGCCTAGATACATAGTGTATGGACCCAATATCCTAGAGATGGACTCATACAACCTAAAAATAGCTAGTTTGACCCAATTTGAGCAAGTTTGATTAGTTTAACCTAGAGTTGACCTAGTTTGACTATTTTGACTTAGAAATGGCTTTATGACCTAGAATTGAACTAGTTTAACTTATTTTTATTCCAAAAACTTGTCTTGATGTAATATACCATATATATAGGTCAGTGTGACACCAGCTTGGGTATACAGAGACACACCTTGCTCAGGACCTCAGGCGAGTATATTTCTCTGTTAGTTTTTATTTTATAATAGTGTATATATCTTATATTCTAGAACTGTATACTTGATTCTGGCACAGTAGTTTCACGGACTGGTACTACATGGATCCTGTCAGGAGATGCTATCCCTTACCGTGTTCAGTGGGTACTCCTTCACATGTATTTCATCGTGTGTATCGGGTATTGATTTAGTATACTTTGGGTTCACACACTGCTCGTGTTCAGTGTGCTCATATTCATGTACACACACTGCTCGTGTTCAGTATGCCCATATTGTATTCGTAACGTGTTATAATTGGATCCATTGGTATTAGTTGGGGATGGGGGAATAGGAGTTGATTATGTGATCAAGTCCTAGTGTATTCGTGTACATATCGATTATATACCACACATGTAATCGAGTTACCATATTGTATTCGTGTTCAACCTAAACCGATCACATAATGAACTTGTATTCCATGGCACATTAGCTAGATTTCAGTTATTTATATTATATTACGGATATTCTATTGTATGTCCTTCTTTCCAGTACATTACCTGTTCACTCTAGTTCATTTTATTCTGTTGTTTAGTTATCTTGTATTTTTTCTATTATCTGTTTATATATACTCAATTATGTATTTGAAACTGCTTTCAGAGGTATGTACTTTGCTCCAATCCTGAATGGATCTATTTTTTAGATAATTTGCTCGTAGACCAATGTCCCACATAATTCGGACCGCAGGACGGTGTTCCATTAGAGGATACTCATTTAGAGCAGGAGGACTTAGTACCAGAGCCTAAGAAGGTTTAGATTATTTGGTGGACTTGTATTAGACTGTTATTAAGATTTATGGCATGTATATATTTTTTAGATTCGTGGATATATTGTGATTCTTTTCCTTCATTATTCCATTAGTGCTTTATCTTCCTTAGTTTGTATTATGATTGAGTATAGTTACATTTATCAGATACAATATTGTTCCTCTATTTGGAGTTGAGATAATTGATAGGTATCCTATACATATTGTTGAGATATTTAGTTAATAGAGTTGACCCAGACAACGTTCTACCGCCGATGTTGCGGCGTAGGCTGGACGTACCCACGTACTCGTGCTCGAATATCCGGGTGTGGGTAATGACACATGTGGACCAATAGAAAATGAGTGTACTAGTGGACCAATAGGAATGGAATATACTAGTGCACATGGCTGCACATGGGATATAGGAATTCAATCATATTGGTCCATATGTGCATGGCTCATATCCCGTTTACCCTATATATATATATATATATATATATATATATATATATATATATATATATATACCAAGTGGAGAAATGAGGTTAGCCCTAAAATTAAGTCCTGACACTCTCCAACCAAATTTCAACCATCCAAAATAGACTTAGTGGTTCCAAGAGTTAACCGGGTCTGGTATCCATCCTGTATACGGGTCCTAGCACGGGTCCATGATAATTGCCAAGGTGTTCACTACTAGTCTCAGGTAGTCTCCCAAAATAAATAGGAATAAAATAAAATAAAATAAAATATAATTAACAGGAATCAATATGTAAAGTACAGCATGAATATATCTACAAAAAAAAAATTAATATCACAAATTCAAGAATACCAAACCGGGGAATGGGTGTGACAGGTTGCTTACTTAACTGATGTGCCCCTTTCCTGCAATGAAACACAAGTATACTGATCATATATGCAAGACAATAGGTTAGCATGTGTGCTAACTATATATGGTCTGTGGTGTGATCGACACCATGGGGACTTATCCAAAGGCATTGCGGCTCACCCTATCATCCCGGGTTGTAAGTTCCGCTAAAAGTTGCATTATTAATCTTTTTTTGTGTCTTTGTATAAATAGAGTTGAACCCCTTCATTCAAAGTTGATCCCTTTGAGCCTAAAAATTTTAATCTACCAAAGGTCATCTATAAACACTCCACCAAAGCTTTCATTTGCTATCCAAAAATTATGTTAGAGTGTTTTTGAGTTGTAAAAGTTAGATCTTTATATTTGTTGTAAGAAGATCAAAATTATCTTGAAAGAGGTTAAAGTATGCAAGCCTTCAGATCAAATCTCTTGTGTAAAGAAGTTTGTGAGTCTTCGGATCAAAGCTCATGTTGTAACTATTTGCGATAATAGTAGATTTAAGCCGGACAAGAGTTTTCAGGATAGAGTGCCTCGAGGAGGATACCGAGATACATCGGGTGTCAATATTCTCATAACTTTATTTTTTGTACACATATTTTTAAATTGCCTATTATCAATCATTTGTGCTTGATTTATTAGCTATACCCTATTCAGCCCCCTCTAGGTTTCTTTCAATTGGTATCAGACAAAGGACTCTAATTTATTTTGGCTTAACATCCTTAGAGTAGATCCTTATTATATATGACATCATATTCCTCCTTCGATAAAGAGGGTTTATTTCTAACGTCTCTTCAAAATACAAGAAATTCTCTAAGTGGAAAGCTATGGCTAAAAATCCTTAGAGATTCTTGATGACCTTCATTCTACAAATGAAGAACTTTTGGAAAAGGTTGTTCATTTAGAAGAAACAAATGAGTTATTGAGAAACAAAAACAATAATTTATTATCTAGACTTGATTTTCAAAACTTATCTTGTATTTCTTTACCTCATCAATAGGAGACTTCAAGAAACAAACTCATAAGTTATCTCAATTGCATGATTCTTATATTGATGATTTAAAGAAACAAAATAATACTTTTATCTGTAGAATTAATTTATTTGAAAAAAGAGAATAATATTTTAAATGCTAAATTTGATTCTCTTACTTGTATGCATGATGACTTGTTGTTAGAACATGATATTCTTAAAACCAAATCTTATCATGCTCACACTAGAGATATTCATCATTCTAGTATGTCGCATGATCACAACCATGCTCATTCTGATACATGTGCACACACTAGCATTAGGTGCTTCTATTGCTCTCACATTGGATATATGAGTTTTACTTGCCCTGTTCGTAGGAGTTTTACTACCAATACAAGAGTAAATGCTATTTGGGTTTCCAAGTTAATAAATGTGGTTCCAAATTTATTTGGATACCAAAGTCTTCGCCTCAGGTTGTAGGTGGAGCTTCTTATGCCGGGACATAGCACCGTGGAGCATGTTGGTGATTGCAAAGCTACAATGGTCATCTTCCAAGCAATTGCACCAACAAAAATATGGCCACTAAAGCCACTTTGGTAACATGCTAAACGATTCTTACATAAATGGCTTAATTTATATAATCTAGCATATTTTATTTTATGTCTTGCTACTCTCTCTTATTAAAATCTTTTACTTGCTTATTAATCAATATGAGATTTATGATACTAGCATGCTTAGTGTATTTCTCTTGTATTCACTTTTATCTCGCATGACTAGTTGATTAACTTAAAATGATTAGTTCACACTATATAGTCTATCACTCATTTTTTATTAGTTTGACACATTTATATATGCACGTTCTAATTTCTTAGTCATTATTTATAAAGCATGCATATCACTCTGGTCCATAGGATCTTGAGTATTTGATTTGGGTAAAAAAAATCAACTCTCCGTCTTTATGCTTTTGAGATAGTTACTACTAAACGATTTCTTCATAATGTCATATTTAATATAATCGATTACTGTGAATATATGTGTTTAGCAGTAATTTCTTATTTCTTAATAAGTATATACTTATACTCTTATATAACTTTGTGATTGCATAATATTCACTATTGATTCTTTTATTTTCTTTTTGACAAATATCTTGTGAATCAATTAAGTCTTTGCCTAATAAAGCTTCTTTATACTTGTTTGAATTTTTTATTGCATTTCAACTATTTATTAAGGGTACATGACTATATAATTCTTTTCTTATATTCATATATTGTTCATATATATATATATATATATATATATATATATATATATATATATATATATATATATATATATATATATATATATATATATATATATATATATATATATATATATATATATATATATATATATATATATATATATATATATATATATATATATATATGGGTTAAGCTCAAGTTTTACTTTGATTTGAAGGGTATTATATACTTGTATCTTCAAACATGTGCTTACCTCATATCTTAGCTATTGATTCTTTTGCTATATTTGTGAATTTCTTCAAAGAATCAATTAGCTTCTTCCTTAAAGTCGTTTTCTTGATTATATCTTCTAATTGGTTTTTTGGTTGACAATGTGTATACAAGCTTTTTTTGCTTGAATCTTTTCAAGTATGCCTATATATATATATATATATATATATATATATATATATATACATTGATGATTCCTAACTTTTGAACTTTGTTGGACTTATATCTTCTGTTGGTGTTGTTTTCTTTGGACTAGTAAAGATAGTTCAATATTGGCTACACCACCAAGTGGGTATCTCAATATAATACTTTGTATGAGTTAAGGTGTGCACATGGGGAATGGTGGGGCATATGGGTGCCATGTGGGGGTATTTTATAGGAAGAAAAAGGATTAACTCCTCATAAAAACATTTATGCTTTTTGTCATGCTCTTGGAATTATTTCTTAGGAGCTAAGCTCCAAAGGGGCTTAGCAACTCGGACTCGGACTCAAGGGTGCAAAGTGGTGCTTTGTTGGCGCACTTTGCACTTAGCACGTCAACATCGTCAGTATCATCGCATGGCGCTTGTGCATATTTGATGCGCTCATGTGCTCGGATATGCGTGAACCACATGCGTGGCCGCATGGGCTGGCCACATGGGCTGGCCGCATGAGAGGCCACATGAGTTGTCGCATGGGCTGGCCGCATGAGATGACCGCATGTGTGGCCGCATGGGCGGCCGCATGCACTGCCGCATGGACTGTTGCTGCTTGAGTGTTCGTATGTGAGGTTGCTTGCGTGGCTGCAGCTTTCAGAAATATTTGAACGATTATGGAAAGATATGGACTGTTATTCAAATTCATTTTTTATGGGATTTGAATTAATCCGTGCCTATCTTTTAGGAATTCGTAATTAATTTGTTCCTATCTTTCCGTAACTTATGGTTGGCTAGGGTTTCTACCCACTCCCTATAAATACTCTCTTCGTGCCTCTTTGAGAACTTACTTCGATAATCAGGAGACGAAGAGAGTTGTTGTTGCCGCCATCATTGGAGTCCAAGAAGTTCGTGCGAGTCCAAAAAGAGGTGACAGTGAGCGTTGTCACTACCACATTTTCTAGGAAAGGGTATTTTAGTAATTTTATATTTAATTAAATATTGTGCATGATAAATAATTATTTATTGTATTATTTAATTATTGTTAGATATTAGTTATTTATTTGGACTTGTGTTAGTGGACCTAACTAGTTTAGTTTAGACTCATGGACCAACATGTATTAATTGTTAGAATTGAGCCCATTTAGAAAGCCCATCGATTAGGAGATGGATTAAATTAAATAAAAGCATTAGACTAGAAGCTTCCCTCCTTAATTAGTTCTTCATGAGAGGCCCCAAGGGGTATATTGGACAATTCATAGTAGCTTGAGAAAGGGGAAAGGAGACTGGCCTATATAGAGGGGAAAAATTATTTCTCTCTCCTTTTTTCATTTGGAAACTAGATCTAGAATTTTCCTCAACTAAATTCCTTCATTCCCACATTATTTTTCTACCAAATTTTATCCCAATTCCTTCCCAAATTACCTTTGGAGACTAGTGAAGCAAGGATCTAGAAGTTGGAAGCAAGGATCTATAAAAAGGAGCAAGGATCTACAAGTTGGAGGCCAATTTTATCATATTTGGATACTACTAGAATAAGCGGGATTAGCGACGTTTTTTAGCGACTCCATGTAAAAACGTCGCTAGACGTCGCTAATTGGCGACATTTAGCGACGTTTAGTGACTTTTATTCAGTTTTTAAAAGATTAGTCGCTATAAGTTCAATTTAGATCGCTAAACGTCGCTAATATATTTTATTTAGCGACGTTTAGCGACAAAACGTCGCTAATTTAGCGACTCCATATAAAAACGTCGCTAGACGTCACTAATTGGCGATATTTAGCGACGTTTAGCGACTTTTATTCAATTTTTAAAATATTAGTCGCTATAAGTTCAATTTAGGTCGCTAAACGTCGCTAATATATTTTATTTAGCGACGTTTAGCGACGTTTTTAGCGACGTATATTTTTTAGATATTTTAGCGACGTCATTATTGGCGTCACTAAAACGCCGCTAAATTCTAAATTAGCGACGTTACTATTAGAGTCGCTAAATTCGTCGCTAAATTCTAAATTAGCGACGTCTTTATTAGCGTCGCTAAAACGTCGCTAATTTTTTTTACTTATGGCTGATTCCCCCATTTTCTTCGATCTCTCCCTCTCCCTCTCCCTCTCCCTCTCCTAAATTTCAAACTCGCTCTCGATCTCTCCCGCTCCGGCTCCTCCTTCCTCCCTCCGGCGACCCCCCTCGGCCGCGTCCTCCCCCGCCGGCTCCCCTCCTCCCTCCGGCGACCCCCCTCGGCCGCGTCCTCCCCCTCGGCTCCCCTCCTCCCTCCAGCGCCCCCTCCTCCCTCCCGACGACCCCCCTCCAGCCGCGTCCTCCCCCCTCCGGCCGCGTCCTCCTCCCCTCTCCTCCTCCTCTTCCTCCTCCTCTAGGTAAACCCTAACTCTCTCTCTCTCTCCCTCACTCTCTCTCTCACATGACACACATGGCACTGACACTGACACGACATACACACGTTACAGATACTGACACTGATACGACACACACACTGACACGACACACACACACGAGACCTAGGGTTAAGGTTAGGGTTAGGATTTTTGACCTGGGATTCGGGTTAGGGTTAGGGTTTTTGACCTGGGATTAGGGTCAACAATCTACTTCAGAATTTTTTGAAATAAAGAATTTTTTGATATATTACATGTTTGGGCATACATTATTGTGTTGACATGACTGGAAAATATGTGATTTTGGTAAATATTCAATGGCTGCATAACTTGAGGCAATCCTCAATTATAATATTTTGTTCCGTTTTAAATTTATGTGCAATCTATGTTACCAAAACAGTCGTGGTTATGCGAAGCTATGAATCAAACATGGGACAGTAGCAATTTTAGCAAAGCTTAGGACATATGTGCCTTTTCAAAAGGTTGAAACATGCATTAGTATATTATAAGTTTGGGGGGGTGGGGGTGGGGGGTGTAAATTAAAATTTAAGGGGACATTGAGGAGTGAGCTTGAGACCGCTTGTTTAAAACCGTGTTCACTTACTAATCGACTACAAATTAGTTGTGAATTTCTCATAAAACATTAAGTATATAATATAATACATATATCTATACAGTAGGAAATAGAAAGCTCAGCGGAGCGGCTCCCCACCCCCACCCCACCCACCCACCCCCAATCCCAACACACACACACTACGCCGACGGTGGGCCAGGGCCACTCCCTGGTTTCATAAATTAAGAATTCTTTAATTTGTTCGGTAAAAAAGAATGCAAAATAAAAATAAAAATGCACCTATAATTCGTATCTTTCAAGCATCAACTCAGCTACAGACTGGGTCCTGCAACTTGCTGATTTATATGAATAGCATCCTTCTCAAATCTCTTCATCCTGAAGAATGATTGATTATGCAACGAAATATTGATTCCATATCCGTGAGCCAGCTATCTAGTGAACTTAAGAGGCATAGTTGCTATGCTTGTGTATGTAAATGTTGATTCCATATATGTAGTACCTGTTGCTATAGTTGTAACTTATTAAGTCATTATCATGTCTTTCAAGAAAAAAGCTTACGCCTACAGGTATATACTGAAGTAGGCTCTGGTGACGTCTTAAATAAAATGCTTATTGTTTGTGCATCAGAATTCTTGATGATATTCCTCTGCCATATATATATATATATATAGAATATTTTCAGTAAATTATGTTATAATATTTATTGTTGTCCTTGTTTTACAGATTTTTTCAAAGATTTCTCTCTCCTTCTGATAAGAGAAGAGAGGAGTACTACATATTCAACACATTCTTTTATAGTAAACTTGAAGAAGCTGTGACTTACAAGGTATGTTGCTTCATACAAAAATGGGTAGCACGACGTTGTCTTGTGGATTGCTGGTAGTCATGTTAATAGTTTATCTTGCGGTCGGAAGATTGATAATACTTATTTACAAAAAGTGATATCGTAATTTGAAGCATGTTTTGTTATTTAGTTTGGTATAAATGAGTACTATGAAGATCTATGTACACCCTGTAGTGATCTTGAGTATACATAGTTTCCTGATTACCGCCTTTATCCAATAAAGGGCATCCTAGATCCCCAAGGCTATACAGGGTCCAGGGAGGAATGGAAACAACCTTATCCACATATAAATGGAGAGATTGTTTAACGACTTGAACCCGGATCCTCCAGGATACAAGAAACAAGTATTACCGTCACGTCAAGTGACGCCCTCAGAAAGTTTCACTAGTTGTTTGCATGTAGTTCAACCATAAAGTCCTCCCGTGGAAAACAAAATTCTTTAGTGTATTTTCAGTTTGACTCTCATACAATAAAAAAATACTATACCCAAGGAAAGAAACGTAACCAGGCTTTGAGTTCTCTAGCAGAGGCGATATTTCTAAGCATTCCTTCAAAGCAATCTCCCTGAGACAGCTGTCACGCCCCAGTCCCAAAATACCGAGGGACCAGATACATGGCAATGGCCAGCAGCACACACTGATGGACAAACCCAATTTAATTGATCCATCAGGGCGTACTTAAGCTGTAAAATTAAGTCTACGACAACATGGCACAACTAATCTCATCCACACAAGATATAAAATATGATCCACAGAATAAATAAGGAATGTAAATCATCAGCTAGTCTCAACAAAGTGCTTCGGGGAACAACCCGATAAATATCTGTTACAATGGTTCAACAGACCAGAATCTAAATAATTGAAATAAATAAATACTGAGTATGAAACATGGATGCTCAGGAAAAGTCTTCGGCTAACACCTCGTCCTCGGATGTCGGTACAGCTCCTGGATCAGCTCCTGCTGCGGTCCCGTATACCTCGGGATAGATCTCGTCCTTTAATCCTGGTGACATAATCCATATCCAGGTCCTCAGGGGACATAGCAAGGTACAGATAATAATACAAGCCAAAATATAAGCAGTGCAGCAAATAATGAGATAAATAGGGTAAGTATGTAATCATCTGTATAAAATGCAAGAGAGAGAGCATCAATAGTACTCAGGTTGAAACAACTACAAGCTCTGTGTAGGGGAGCCGGTAGCAGTGATATCATGAGGTGGTCTAGCTCAGCGGAAGACTGAGTAGCCGGCATAATATAATCAACCTGTAGCCTGTGGGTCTCTCCAGCAATAGATGGAACAATAAGGGAATACTAAATAACCAGCTAAGTGATATGCAAGATGAGAGCATTACTAGAACTCAGGCTGAAGCCACTACAAGCTCTGTGTCGGGGAGCCGGTAGCAGTAATAATGAGTAATGGGCCAAGCTCGGGCTTAGAGTCTTGTGCCTCACAATAATAGGGGTTATATATATATGATCAGCCTGTAGCCTGTGTGTCTCTCCACACCCAATGTAACCATGCATATCATGACCATAACGTCTCATGTCCATGTCAAGTGGGATCATAGCTAATACAACAAGTCATATAATGTCTAGGAATATAATATCTCTGTCAAGTCCTGTATCCTATACAGAATTACCATGAATATCTCAAGAAGATCCTGTCTCATGATTAGTGTCAAGTGTCCTGGGTCAAGTGTACTTGGTAAGACAAGTACGAGAATGTAAAGGAGTCACGAATGTCCATCTCTATATGACAATACCCAACACCGCGTACGGTGTTGGCACCCGACTAATAATCGGACGCTAAGTACGTCACACGGTCCTAGGTTAAGCATGCACAGCAATATAATGAAGCAAGGAAAATATGTAACAATACTGCAGAGTTTGGCAAGGTACACTTGCCTGGTGTCCGAATACCAACAGTTGTCCCTGTATCAGTGGATCCTGTGGGTACTCCTCCAAAAGCTGTATTAAATATCACCAACAGTCTCAGAAGATATCAAATAGCTAGAAATGCCTGTCTTTAAGTCCAATTTGGACACAAAGGCAAAAATGACATTTTCGGGCCAAAGCGGGTTCCATATATGGGCTACTTTGCACCGAAAAGTGTGTCAGGTTCAAAGGTCTCCAAATTTGCCAAACTTAGTGTCAACAAGTCAGGAACGATGATACGAACCCAACGGAACTTCCAGAATTGGATTCCGATGAGCCGATCACAAAATCGCCCGTCAAGTGGAGCCTGTGGGGCCCACGATACACGATTTTGTCAACGTTCTCAGAATTGGACCAAACTTGGGTCACAGTTTGCTACGAGTCCGATGGCACAAGTTTTGTCTTGATCCGACGTGTGTACACAAAGTTATAGTGTATTCTAGAATAGACGGATACGGGGCGTTGTCGGCGGATACGCGTTGATTCCGGTGTGCACACACATCCAAGTCAGCTTCTGCAAAATCCCACACGTCCGTATCAACGTCGCGCACATTTCGGTAAAGATTGCGTACGACCAAGTCGTCCTGTTTGGCGGGGCGCACTCAGTTCCGGGGTAAAACAGGGTATTATTTTTCCTGTTTTTGGATCGCGGTTTACGATCACCACAGGACGCGATGCACCGAGCGGGTTGCACGGGCACCGAGAGGGTTACACAGTCTACGCGTTGCAACAGACAAAATCAAAAATGGAGTTACGAGGTGAGAGAAAACGATACCTGAACAGGGCTCCGTGAATCTGAATTCCCGTATCCGGTGACTGTTTTGACATAGTACCTGTGTCCGAACTACTGCTGTGTCCGTGTGTCCTGGGTTCTAGGGTTCTGGACTGAAGAACTGGCCAGAGGGGATGGCTATACCGTGGGGTCGGGGCTGCTCACAGCCGATCGGGGTCGGGGATGCACAGCCGGTCGGGATCGGGAACGTACAGCCGGTCGGGGTCGGCTCGCCTGGGGAGGGTCGGCTCGGCGGGGGATTTGGGCAGCGGAGGAAGGAGAGTCGGCGAGGGGTTCTGGACGGGGAGTTCGGGGGCGGCCTGGCGGAGATGAGGGAGCCGGCGGCAGAGTCGAGCAGAGGGGGGACGGAGGCCGCACGGGTCGGGGGAGGAAGGAGTCGACGAGGGGTCTGGGGGCTGCTCGAGGCGGGAAAAGAGGTGCTGATCGGAGGAGATGACGGCGGGGTGGAGCTAGGGTTACCGAAGGCTGGGCACGGATGCCAAGGGGGGATTTTATACTGTGCTACAGTAATTCCGACGGGGCTAGGGTTTCCCATCTGGGTTTCGGGTCCGGGTCAGGTTTGGCTCGGATCCGACCCGATATGCTGGTTGGCTTGGTTCAATCAGCGGTCTGGTTTGGTTTGGTTTGGTTTGGTTCAGATTTGGTTCGGTTTATATATCTAATAGTTTTAGGGCTTTAAACGCGTTTTCGGAGTCCAATAAATTCACAGAAAAATACCCCATATCCGGTTTTCCATTTTACACCATAAAATATTATTTTTATAATATTTTAACATCAATTAACTGCATTTAAAAATTTTTTGCTCACAATTACCTTGGTTCTTCATCCAGAAAATACCAAAAAATTGGCAAAAAAATTATATTAAAATTATTCTAAAAAATATGGTGTTTACAATCTACCCTCCTTAAGAGGATTGCATCCTCGCAATCAAAGAATAAGATACTAAAGGAAGAACTATGGAAATACAAGATTGCTTAGGTGATAACTGCCTCTGCGAATAAGTGAAGATAGCGCTGGCGCATACTATCCTCCCGTTTCCAGGTTGATTCGCCAGGAGAATGATGTTTCCAAGCTACACAAACCAGTCTGATTGTCTGTCCTCGCAATGTCTTCTCACTGACGTCAAGGATGCCAACTAGTTGTTCTTCATATCTCAAGCTAGGGCCCACTGCGATCTCTGAATGATCGACTACGT
Source organism: Iris macrosiphon (assembly GCA_036927795.1). Lineage (NCBI taxonomy): Eukaryota > Viridiplantae > Streptophyta > Magnoliopsida > Asparagales > Iridaceae > Iris > Iris macrosiphon. The sequence continues at coordinate 200,173,786 of JAYESA010000005.1, forward strand.
GACTTGGGTCGGTCACGTACCTTCTCAGCTGTGAGACGTGGAATACGTCATGTACTCCCTCTAAGGATGGAGGTAATGCAAGACGATAAGCCACATCACCAATGCGCTCTAGAATATCAAATGGCCCAATATACCTTGGGCTCAACTTGCCTCTGCTCCCAAATCGAATGGTACCTCGAGTGGGCAAAATCCTCAAGAATACGTGCTCTCCTTCTTTGAACTCTAGGGGACGTTTGTGTGTATCAGCCCAATGCTTCTGTCTGTCCTGAGCTGCTCGTAGATAATTCTGAATCTGTTTTACCTTCTCCACTGTCTGCGTTACCAATTTTGGACCCAGTATTTGACGTTCACCAACGTCACTCCAACATATAGGCGATCTGCACTTCCTTCCGTATAATGCCTCGAATGGTGCCATCTGAATGCTGGCCTGATAACTGTTGTTGTAGGAGAACTCCACTAAGTATAAATGATCTTCCCAAGATCCTCTAAAGTCTAGCATACATGATCGTAACATATCCTCTAAGATCTGAATGGTGCTCTCCGATTGGCCATCTGTCTGTGGATGGTAGGCTGTGCTGAATTTGAGTCTGGTGCCTAAACTCTCTTGCATGCTTCGCTAGAAATGAGATATAAATCTCGAATCTCGATCCAATATAATACTAACCGGCACTCCATGTAATCTTACAATTTATCGCATGTACATGTCGGCTAGTACCTCTGTGGACTGTCCAACTCTAAATGGCAAGAAGTGTGTCGATTTAGTGAGTCGATCCACAATAACCCAAACTGCATCTCTTCCGCTGGGGCTCCTTGGAAATCCTGTGACAAAATCTATCGTAATATGTTCCCACTTCCATTCTGGTATAGAAAGCGGCTGTAACATACCTGCAGTCCTCTGATGCTCGGCCTTTACTTGCTAACATACTAAACATTTGGTCATAAATCTTGCAATCTCCCTTTTCATTCTATGCTACTAATAATACTATCTCAAGTCCCGGTACATCTTGGTTCCTCCTGGGTGAACAGAGTACATGGAGCTATGTGCTTCAGTCATTAACTCCTGTCTCAATTCTCCATTTGGAACATATAAGCGATTTCCAAACCTCAATGTCCCGTCTTCGTGTATGCGAAGTCATGTCTGCATGCCTGCTTCCGTCCTCTCTTTCAGTCTTTGAAATCTAGCATCGGTGGGCAATGCCTCTTTAATCTTCTCTAATTGTGATGACTTAACTTCAAGATTAGCCAGCAAGCTACTCTGTCCTGGTAAAATAACCTCTATCTGAAGCTCCTGTAGATCTCTCAATAACTCGGGCCGCATCGTCAAGAAATAAGCCGTAGGCTTCCTGCTGAGTGCGTCTGCTACGATATTCGCCTTTCCCGGATGGTACTGCAGATCTATGTCAAAGTCCACCATCAATTCAAGCCAACGTCTCTGCCTCATGTTAAGCTCCTTCTGAGTATATACATACTTCAGACTCTTGTGATCTGTAAAGATGTCTACCTTCTCCCCATAAAGTTAGTGCCTCCAAATCTTCAATGCAAAAATAACTGCTGCTAACTCCAGATCGTGTGTTGGGTAGTTCTTCTCGTGGACCTTCAACTGTCTTGATGCATAAGCAATGAATTTGCCATGTTGCATCAAAACACATCCTAGTCCACTACCTGATGCATCACTGTAAACAACAAAACCTCCTGACCCTGAAGAAAGAGTTAAGACAGGTGCTATTGTTAATCTTCTCTTCAATTCTTCGAAAGCCTTCTGGCAGTCTTCTGTCCATATAAACTCCTGGTCTTTATGTGTCAGCTTCGTCATCGATTCTGCAATCCTTGAGAAATTTTCTACAAACCTTCGGTAATATCCCGCAAGTCCGAGAAAACTTCTCACCTCTGCAACTGATGTGGGTGTAGGCCAAGTCTCTATCACAGCAACTTTCTTCGGATCCACTGAAAGTCCTTCTCCTGATATGATATGTCCCAAGAAAGGCACTTTGTCCATACAAAACTCACACTTACTGAGTTTGGCATATAACTTCTCCTGCCTCAAGGTCTCTAACACGATTCTGAGATGCTCCTCGTGCTCTTCGTGGTTCTTAGAATATATGAGGATGCCATCAATGAACACAACCACAAATTTATCCAAGAACTGATGAAAGACTCTGTTCATTAAACTCATAAACACTGCTGGCGCGTTGGTTAAACCAAACGGCATTACCAAGAACTCATAATGTCCATACTTGGTCCTGAAAGCTGTCTTTGGTATATCTTCCTTCCTTACTTTGATCTGATGGTAGCCAGATCTAAGATCAATCTTCGAGAATACCCTAGCACCACTCAATTGATCGAATAGATCATCAATGCGTGGTAAGGGATACTTGTTCTTGATTGTCACAACATTCAGTGCCCTGTAGTCAATGCACAACTGTACTATTCCATCCTTCTTCGGCACAAATAATATGGGTGCTCCCCAAGGTGAAACACTGGGCCGAATGAAATCCTTCTCCAGAAGATCATCAACCTGTTCCTTCAACTCCACTAACTCCTTAGGTGCTAGCCGATATACTGATGAAGTGATAGGCTCTGCTCCTGGAGTTAAGTCTATTATGAATTTTATTTCCCGATCAGGTGGTAAACCTAGAAGATCATCAGGAAATATATCCACAAATTCTGATATGACTCTGGGGTAACCTGTCTCCCCTTCTACAGATAGTACCCTAAGAGTAGGCTGAACTCCTTGCTCTACTGCTCCTCGAAGAAACTCAAATTCGGGATGTCCAGGCGGTCTAAATATAATCCGCCCAAGTCGGCAGTCAAGAGTTGCATGGTACTGACTTAACCAGTCCATACCAAGTACAACATCATAATTCGGCATGGAAAAGATTAGAAATTGAGCTCGCATCTCTCTTCCACAGACTACTACAGAACATGATCTACAGACGTCACTAACCGAAATAATTATACCTCCCGTAAGAATTCTCTTTATCTTCGGAAGGGGTGCGGTAGCTACTCTATGGGTGGCTACAAAGCTAGCTGCTATAAATAAATGCGATGCTCCAGAATCAAATAAAGCTACAGCTGATAATAAAGCTACTAAAATAGTACCTGCGATAACTTCGCCTGCAGTAGCCTCCTCCTCGACAGCTAATGTGAATGCCTGTCCTCGTCCCGGAGCTGGACCTATCTGCTGCTGCTGAGCCTGCTGAAATAGAGCTGCCTGCGGTACCAGGGATGGTCTCTGCTGATTTTCTCCTGGGGCTGGTGGTCTGACTCCTCCAACTCCTGTCTGCGGTGCTCCTACTGCTGGATAAGCTGGTCGTGGTGCAGGTAAAACTAGTCTCGGTGCTCCCTTTCTGCGCTCGGTACAGTCTCTGGTTTGATGCTGGTTGGATCCGCAAGCCAGGCAGAGTCCCAACTTGCGTCTGTATTCTCTCTTAATGTGACCTACCTTGCCGCAGTAGTGACAAGTAGGGAGAGATATGGCCCTGTGTACTGTCCTCTCTGGCATACTCCTCTGGGACCATTTTGCTGAATCCCCATGTGCTGTCCTGGATGGTGCTGAGGTGATAGGCCTCTTCAGATTTGACTCCCTTCTAGTGACGCGCTCCATGCGTCGTGCTGCTGCAAGAACGTCGGTATATGATGTAGGTGCGACCGATCCAATCAATCTCTGGAGCTCGAACTTCAGTCCGTCAAAGAACTTCTCAGCTTTCTGTTCCTCTGTCGAAATCAAGGTTGGGGCAAAGCGACTTAGGCGAATAAATTCTGCGTTGTATTCTTCCACTGTCATATTGCCTTGGATAAGGCGGTTGAACTTGTCTCTGAGCTCCAACCGTGCTACTGCTGGAATATACATCTCTCGAAAGAGTCTAGAGAACTCTTCCCAAGTGACTCGGTCCTATCCGAGCCTCCTCTCTTCTGCTAACCACCAATGATGTGCATTTTCAGTTAACTGCATTCTGACTACAGTCATCCATTTCTTTTTCGGAAGTTCAGCTGCTTCCAACTGGTGCTGAATGTTCGTGAGCCATTCATGAACTTCTGTTGGCCCCACTTTACCAGAAAAGGTACGAGGCTTGAGCTGACGGAAATCGGTGATAGATTCCGTCGCTGATCGCCTCGCTGGTGGATTTGCCTGCTCCAATGCGGATATCAGGCTGGTTCTCAGATACTCTGCCTCCTGACGATGTGCCTCTTGCTGAATCTGTTGTTGGGCTTGCATCATGGCATACATCATCTGGAACATCTGTTGTCCGTCCATGGCTTGTCCTGGCAGGAAAACTGGCATCTGTGGAGTGAACTGTGGTGGAGGTGGGATGTCATCTCTCCGGAACCTTGGATTAGGCTGGCCGGTTTGATCGCTCTGCGATGTTTGTCCTCCGTTCCCTGGTGTCACTCCGTCTATATAAGTAACCACAGCGTCGTGTGGTGTATCCAAGGGAATCTTATCTTCGTTCCTGGGATCCATTACTCTGCAACCAAAAGATAAACTGTAAGAACGCTCAGAGGAATCAATACAGGATGCAAATCAAGTAACAAATTCGAGTTCGATAAAGAGTTCAAAAATGGTTCAAACAATGGATGAGATCCTATAACTTATCCTATCCTTAGGCAGGCAGGTTTGGTCCCTAAGTTGAAACCGAACGATTTAGTCGTGGACCTGCATGAGCCACCATAAAAACCATGTCACGCCCTAGTCCCAAAATACCGAGGGACCAGATACGTGGCAATGGCCAGCAGCACACACTGATGGACAAACCTAATTTAATTGATCCATCAGGGCGTACTTAAGCTGTAAAATCAAGTCTACGACAACATGGCACAACTAATCTCATCCACACAAGATATAAAATATGATCCACAAAATAAATAAGGAATGTAAATCATCAGCTAGTCTCAACAAAGTGCTTCGGGGAACAACCCGATAAATATCTGTTACAATGGTTCAACAGACCAGAATCTAAATGACTGAAATAAATAAATATTGAGCATAAAACATGGATGCTCAGGAAAAGTCTTCGGCTAACACCTCGTCCTCGGATATCGGTACAGCTCCTGGATCAGCTCCTGCTGCGGTCCCGTATACCTCGGGATAGATCTCGTCCTCAAATCCTGGGGACATAATCCATATCCAGGTCCTCAGGGGACATAGCAAGGTACAGATAATAATACAAGCCAAAATATAAGCAGTGTAGCAAATAATAAGATAAATAGGGTAAATATGTAATCATCTGTGTTAAATGCAAGAGAGAGAGCATCAATAGTACTCAGGTTGAAACAACTACAAGCTCTGTATAGGGGAGCCGGTAGCAGTGATATCATGAGGTGGTCTAGCTCAGCGGGAGACTGAGTAGCCGGCATAATAGTCAACCTGTAGCCTATGGGTCTCTCCAGCAATAGATGGAACAATAAGGGAATACTAAATAACCAGCTAAGTGATATGCAAGATGAGAGCATCACTAGAACTCGGGCTGGAGCCACTACAAGCTCTGTGTCGGGGAGCCGGTAGCAGTAATAATGAGTAATGGGCCAAGCTCGGGCTTAGATTCTTGTGCCTCACAATAATAGGGGTTATATATATATGATCAGCCTGTAGTCTATGTGTCTCTTCCTACTAAATATAACCACGTATATCATGACCATAACGTCTCATGGCCATGTCAAGCGGGATCATAGCTAATGCAACAAGTCATATAATGTCTAGGAATATAATATCTCTGTCAAGTCCTGTATCCTATACAGAATCACCATAAATATGTCAGGAAGATCCTGTCTTATGATTAGTGTCAAGTGTCCTGGGTCAAGTGTACTTTGTAAGACAAGTACGAGAATGTAAAGGGGTCACGAATGTCCATCTCTAGATGACAATACCCAACACCGCGTACGGTGTTGGCACCCGACTAATAATCGGACGCTAAGTATGTCACACGGTCCTAGGTTAAGCATGCACAGCAATATAATGAAGCAAGGAAAATATGTAACAATACTGCAGAGTTTGGCAAGGTACACTTGCCTGGTGTCCGAATACCAACAGTCGTCCCTGTATCAGTGGATCCTGTGGGTACTCCTCCAAAAGCTGTATTAAACATCACCAACAGTCTCAGAAGATATCAAATAGCTAGAAATTCCTATCCTTAAGTCCAATTTGGACACAAGGGCAAAAATAACATTTTTAGGCCAAAGCGGGTTCCATATGTGGGCCACTTTGCACCGAAAAGCATGTCAGGGTCAAAGGTCTCCAAATTTGCCAAACTTAGTGTTAATAAGTCAGGAACGATGATACGAATCCAACGGAAATTCTAGAATTGGATTCCGATGAGCCGATCACAAAATCGCCCGTCAAGTGGAGCCGGTAGGTCCCACGATACACGATTTTGTCAACGTTCTCAGAATTGGACCAAACTTGGGTCACAAGACCAGCGTATTGCTATGATTCCGATGGCGTAAGTTTTGTCTCGATCCGACGTGTGTACACAAAGTTACAGCGTGTTCTAGAATAAACGGATACGGGGCGTTGTCGGCGGATACGCGTTGATTTCGGTGTGCACGCACATCCAAATCAGCTTCTGCGAAATCTCACACGTCCGTATCAACGTCGTGCACATTTCGGTAAAGAACGCGTGTGACCAAGTCTTTCCCTTTGGCGGGGCACACTCAGTTCCGGGGTGAAACATGGCATTGTTTTTCCTATTTTTGGATCGCAGTTTGCGATCACCACAGGACGCGATGTACCGAGCGGGTTGCACGGGCACCGAGAGGGTTACACAGTCTACACGTTGCAACAAACGAAATCAAAAATGGAGTTACGAGGTGAGAGGAAACGATACCTGAACAGGGCTCCGTGAATTTGAATTCCCGTGTCCAGTGACTATTTTGACACAGTACCTGTGTCCGAACTGCTGCTGTATCCGTGTGTCCTGGGTTCTAGGGTTCTGGACTGAAGAACTGGCCGGAGGGGATGGCTGCACCGTGGGGTCGGGGCTGCGCACAGCCGATCGGGGTCGGGGACGCACATCCGGTCGGGGTCGGGGACGCACAGCCTGTCGGGGGATTTGGGCAGCGGAGGAAGGAGAGTCGGCGAGGGGTTCTGGACGGGGAGTTCGGGGGCGGCCTGGCGGAGATGAGGGAGCCGGCGGCGGAGTCGAGCAGAGGGGAACGACGGCCGCGCGGGTCGGGGGTGGAAGGAGTCGACGAGGGGTCTGGGGGCTGCTCGAGGTGGGGAAAGAGGAGCTGATCGGAGGAGATGACGGCGGGTGGAGCTAGGGTTTCCGAAGGCTGGGCACGGATGCCAAGGGGGGATTTTATACTGTGCTACAGTAATTTCGGCGGGGCTAGGGTTTCCCATCTGGGTTTCGGGTCCGGGTCGGGTTTGGCTCGGTTCCGACCCGATATGCTGGTTGGCTTGGTTCAATCAGCGGTCTGGTTTGGTTTGGTTTGGTTTGGTTCAGATTTGGTTCGGTTTATATATCTAATAGTTTTAGGGCTTTAAACGCGTTTCCGGAGTCCAATAAATTCACAGAAAAATACCCCATGTCCGATTTTCTATTTTACACCATAAAATATTATTTTCATAATATTTTAATATCAATTAACTATATTTAAAAATCCTTTGCTCATAATTACCTTGGTTCTTCATCCAGAAAATACCGAAAAATTGGCGAAAAAATTATATTAAAATTATTCTGAAAAATAGGGTGTTTACAACAGCGCCAAACCTGTGGATGTTGATTCAAGCCTTCAAGGGTTCATGCTTAATTGATGCAAATATTTATAAACCAATTGAGTTTGAAAATTTTCTTTAGTACTTTTTTATTATGTAGAAGTATGCTATAATGTCTGAATTTGAAACTCTGGAGGTTCATTTTCCAACTACGAGGGCTAGGAAATTGAATAGTTTAGTATTCTTTTAGGCATCTTTATCATTGCTCATAGCCAATCCCGGTCTCACGAAGAAGGCTTGGCTGATGATTATCATGATGTTAAACACTGATGACTAGGTGATATCGCATGAGAATAGAATGCTAGGTAGTTGATCTAAACACATCAAGCAAGCAATAAGATTCAGTAAACAGGGCACTCATTGTTACAACATGGATCAATAAATTCTATTAGGCACTAGGCCAGTGGTATATAAACAAGTACACCAGACATTGTCCCATGTCAAGATTGATGGGAGTATACAGTGATCTAATGACAACTATACAGTAACCCTTGCACTCCTTTCTTTTTACTGTTTAAACTCTACAGTCTATGCCTGTTTGAGAAGACTTTAACATTACGAACTAATATATCGACAATGTTACCTAAGCAAGTTGTTTGCTCCAAGGAATCTTATGCCAATTGGGACAGGCTCGTAGATCTGTATATATGTACATACTATACAATACAGAGAGATGTCGGTGTTATAATTGTACGACTATATGTATTCTTGTGTATGTCTTATGTACGGTTAGCTGGTGACAAGAAACCCTTATTGTAAAAATGTCTAGTACATTAACTAACTGCACACCAACTTCTAATAGTTAACGACCACCATCAAACATTTGGGGATTGATTGGCACGTGGTTTAGACTTTAGAGGCACATATAATGTGCATAAAGTAGTAAAAAATGACTTTTAAGCTCTTCTAGTAATTGTCAATTTTAACTTACGGCAGAGGGTGGACCTACTAAACTTTTTTAATTTTTGATCCACATAGGTTTAAGGATAGTGAGATACTAAGTAATGTTGATAATTAGAGGATATGCCATCAGACTTATCATCCATGTGCAGCAGCCTTATTGTTGGAAATAAACACAAAAATTATTACCCAAGATGAGCGTTTATAGAGAGGACATATGTATCCGTGATCATATTTTATGTCTTTAGAGTTAAATCATTCATTTGCATTGATAATAATATAGATAAAAATGTACCAAATAATACAAAGAAATTAGATATATCTCAAAAAAAACACTAAGAAATGGTAAGAATTAAAGTTTTAACCAAGCAGGATCACGAGTCGGACCTGGATATAAAGTTTGTCATCCAAATGCGACCGGTTGCCTCACCTAGACAAGTCTATATGAGAATGAAACGTTGACTTGGTTTAATTAGAGGATATGTCATTAGACTTGTCACCCCCTTTTGCAATAGCCTTGTATCCTCAATCCTTCCATATCATATATCAATTTTTTTAAAGTAATCTAAGTACTCCTTGAGACCAACAGCAAATACTCCTCAATCCTTCCATATCATTATATTATTTGCAATAAGAGTACATAAAATATCAATACCATGATGAAATAAATTCGTTATAATGTAAATATCTTCAATGGAAAAAACTAGCTGACTGAACTAACCAAGAAAAGAGAGTATAAGATAAAGAATGAGCTAACATATTACTACAAATCAAGATAGTAAAAATTATCAATATGAGAATTTTTGCTATGTCAATCAGTACAATTTCTTTGTAATTAGAGATTAAAAATTAGAACATTATGGATTGATATATGGTGAGGTTGAATATCATAACACAAGTCTATGTAGGTTGAATTTGGATAAACAAAATATTGCATGACATCAATTTGGATTGATACACGGTGAGGTTGAATATCATAACACAAAATTTTGGAAAGGGTACGAGCTCCTTGTAAGGTTGTTGCAACAACAAAAACAGAGTTTTATTTTAATTTTTTGGGATCGACTTTGTGAGTCATCTAATTCTTCCATTCCGCATTATTAAGGGTATGTCTTAAGTAATATCTGTTATCAATTATATTCTTTGTTTTCATTTATCTTACCAGATGGCACCCATGAGAGAGAAACCTCCTACTGTTAAGGAGGAAGTGATGCCTCCTACTGTTAAGGAGGAAGAGATACCACCTGCTGTATCTCAGACGGGGAGTTCCAGTCACCCAACACTATAGCGGCTGTATCTCAGACGGAGAGTTCCAGTCACCCAGCACCTATAGCGGAGATTGATCACATAGACGTTGTTTATGCGCAGTATATGAGGGATTGGTATGTGCCCCAGCGTATTGGATATCCTCGAGATTGATACTGTGATGTTTTATACACTTTTATTGTGGTTATTGTGTGATTATGATACTTATATATTATGCCCATTGTGTGACTGTGATACTTATATATTATGTATTTTGTGTGACTGTGATACTTTTATTTTATGTGTATTGTGTGACTGTGATATTTTATATACTTTTGTGTTATTTCGTACGCAAAAAATTTAATGGAGGGTTGCTCCAGGTCTGTCTATAATATTTGTGTGTATTGTATGACCGTGATACTTTTTATTCATATTAAATAATGTTAATTTACCAGTGTTGAGTATTCCACCGAAGGGGTCGGCAAACCCAGAGAATTTAACGGAGGGTTGCTCCGGGTCTATTTTTAATTAAAAATTTATAAATTGCAAGAATAATAGTTTGAAAATAATTCAATATTTTTTTTATTTTTCAGTAAAATTAGCGACGTATTTAGCGACGTTTAGTGACGTTTATACATGTTGCTAAATACGTCGCTTATTAGCGACGTTAAAAGACGTCGCTAATGACGTCGCTAAATACGTCGTTGTACGTCGCAAATTGCTGACATGGCAGTACTGCCAGGTCATTAAAGACGTCATTGTCACGTCGCTATATAAGTCGCTAATTAGCGACGTTTAGCGACGTTTGTTTACGTCGCTAATTAGTGACGCTGCGTCGCTAAACGTCGCTAATTTAGCGATACATTTAAGTCGCTAAAAAATGTCGATATAGCAATGTTTAGCGACGTTTTTCCTTTCAGCGACGTGTTAATTTCCGACTTATGTAAAACATCGCTAATTACGTCGCTAAACGTGATTAGCAACATTTTTATCATTTAGCGACATTTTTTGACGTCGCTAATTTAACTTTTTCTGGTAGTGGGAGCTTGCATTGGGAATCCATCTCCTAATAGATACAATTTAGTTTTTCTCCTTAATTTAGGTTCTAAATCTGAGATTTAACCATGAGAAAATAACCCATATGCATAGGCTACCCATAGGATTTGGTTTTGTGTTCATAGGAGACCTATTGAGAAAGTTATGGTACTTTTTGTGTCAATTTTGGGAGAATTCCGAGATTGACATTTGTTGTGTGTGTTAATTGGTCCTATAGATCAATTTATTATGTGCTTGTGTGTTTGGGACTAGTGTCATGTCCATAATTGGGTACATGTAGGTCGTATCCCATCAATTTGGTGATACGTGTTAATTTTGGGGGTTTTCCCTCTGACACGAAACTTTGAGCATGTCATATTTTGACACGGACACGTAGATTTGTATTTGACTCTTCGTATTGTTCATAAATAATATATATGACTTGTTCGTATCCTTCGGGGTATATTTGGATGTGTGGTGGACTTGTGTTGCAAGCGTATCCTAGATCTAGTGGGATACAGAGTGATACGTTCCATGAGATGTGCAATTTAAAGGTAGATCTATTTCTTTTGTTTTCTTATTCATGGAGGAATGTAATTATATATATATGTATATATATTTATTGTTATATATTATTGTTACATATATTTATGTATTAAATATCATAGATCTATATATCTATTATATACATGTATTGTATATTTACGTAGTTATTATTTTATATATGTAAGATATACTAGTTATTGTATATACATATGTGGTTGTTGTGTGTATATGTGTATGGTGGTGAATATATATATTTAGGTTTCTTGTGTCTTAGATCTATGTATCTATTTATGTATATTGTATGTAGCTATTGTTCTACATATGTAAGAGCTATTTAATAGTGTAGTGCATGTGTGTATATATTATAGTATATATATGTTGTAGTTATGAATTATGTATATATATATATATATATATATATATATATATATATATATATATATATATATATAAGTTGTTATATTATATGTATAAACTTATATAATACATGTATACATATTATCCTATGGTTATATATACATATGCATGTGTGGGTAATTATATATAAATATTAGTATATATGTATGGTGTATGTATTGTTCATATGTAGTAATTACATATATTAGTAATTATAGATGTAAATATAATTATATATGTATATATATATATATAGGTGTTTTAGTGACAGCAGCTGTAGCAAGCAGCAGCAGCAAAGGCGACAGCAGCAGCAGCGTCACAACAGAACAGCGCAGCAGCAGTAGCATTCAACAGCAGCAGCGACAGCAGTTTAGCGACAGTAGAACCGTCGCCAAAGCAGCAGCAGCAGCAAGAACATACAGCAGCAGCAGCGATATCAGTTTAGCGTCGCTAAAACAGCAGAGTATCAGAGTATCAGTGGTTTCAGCGACAGTCAACAACGGTCATTAGTGACAGTTTGGCAGTTTTCTTAATATTAGATATTTATATATATATAGGTATATATATATGATATTTAATATATATGTAAATATATTCCTAAATTGTTATTTGCATTATAGTATGCTATATGTATAATAATTAGTGTAGCATGTATATATTTACGGATAGTTAGTATAAACAAGTTTGGGGTATTACCTTGAGAAACCAAGGTAAGTACCAAGGTAATTGGGGATACCCAAGGTATTGGGTGTGGGTAGCAAGTTTATGAGTTAATGTTGTGATACCAAGTTGGTTCAAAACCAAGGTATCTATTTAATGTTATAATTAGGATTTTATATATATATTGATATTATTTGACTTATATATGTGATGATTTACCTATTATTTTACGTATCCGGAGATACGGTATCTTAGTATTTTAAGATATGATTTTTGTGACCTAGACTTTGGTATTTGAACCCAATATTTTTGTGTTAGACTTATGCAACCTAGAAATAGGTAATTGACCATAATTGACCATAGTTGACCATAGTTTGACTTTTGACTTAGAATTAACTTGTTGACCTAGAAGTTGACTGGTTTAACTTATTTTCTTTCTGAAACCTTGTATTGATGCTGTATTCCATATCTAGGTCTTCGAGGCACTATATCAGACATCTGTGAGACTATTATTTGGACTTCAGGCGAGTACATTCTCTGATAGTTTCTTATTTATGATATCCTCTATGTTCATTGTATCTAGTGTAGATATCCATGTTCTCTTGACACTATGGTTACACGGATTGGTATATTCGGATCTCGTCATGAGATATTATTCCTTGGTATATGGTGTATATGGTGCAAGTATTGTTCATTGGTTATCTTGTACATGTACAGACACTGATTCTCGGGAAGACTAGCTATCTTATTGGGGAATCTCGTGCCATAACATATCGTGGTTGGATCTATTATACCAGTCGAGGATGGGGAGTACTTTAGTGTAGATATGTGATCAATACCCCTATTGTATCAAGTACTGTTATTGAATAGTGTTAATCATACACCGCATGTATGATTAGCCAGGCCATATATATTGTATCATGTTCCCAAGCCGATCACATGTTAAAGCTAGTACTCACACACTTAGTCATTAGTATTCTTGTTCATTGACATATTGTTCATTATTGTATTTATTCTAATATTTCCTTATTGTATATCTCTTGTATCTATTGTGCATCTTGTATATTCATATTTATTTACTGTTACAGAGTTTTTATCATTGATTAGAACTGCTGTTAGAGATGTACTCTTCTCCTTTCCTGATTGGATATATTTTTTCCAGATGACACTGAGGACTAGTACCCTACACATTATGGACCTCAAGATATTGTGGGCTTAGAGTTAGAGACCCTGGCTCAGGAGAGACTTATTCTGACTGAGACAGATGACCCAGGATTAGTACCTTCTTAGTATTTCTTGTACTAGATTGTCTCCAGCTGATTATTAGCATTCTTTTAGACTCATTAATGTATTATTTTAGACTCATGAGTTGTATGTGACTATTTCTATTCTTTATTATATTCGTATTCGTTTCTATCTTAGACCTGTGATTGAGTATATTATTATTGTTGGTGGTTCATTATATTGCTAGATAGATTACCCAGACAGCGTTCTACCGCCGATTCTGTGGCGTAGGCTGGGCGTTATTTCTGACTTGTACCCTTATACCGGATGCGGGTCATGACAAGCATTCCAGAAGTTCTATGTGAACTTATTGGTTCTTGGAAGCATATCGTATGGGGACAAATTTTGCTTTGAGGAACAGTGATCTTCATCACCCCAGCAAGCAGATTTTCTTCTTCTTCTTTCTCTTCTCTTCTCTTTTATTAGTTATAATTATGTTCTGTCCATTTGCAACTACGAGTGTAAGGAAGAATATGAAGTTTATTTTTTCTGATTCATTTATAATCTTGAGAGCAAGTTGTAATCAGGATCTTTATATAGTTCTTCGTGAAAATAGAGAATAAACAGAGTGAGAACTTTTGTGTGAACCTCTGATCTCAACCACGCGTTCTTCTATCTTTGGTTAGGCCTTGGTAATAACAATCTCAAAGCATGATCCAAAAAAAAGATGGAGAACTTTCGATCAAGTCTTCTGGACACAAGTTTTCAGAAACTTGAGAAGATTGACGAAATTCACTTCGAACATTTGGATGAGGGAAGGAGTCCTTTATCAAATATTGAAAGTGAGTTATCGGAACCTACCATTCCCGAGGATGAAGGAGATAGCGTCTGAAGGACATGCATTCCAATTGGAAGAAAGATTACAAGATGACCAAGGATTGCAGAGTATGCGCACAAGGGGCAGACCTTGGCATATGGAAGACCTTGGAATATAGCTAGACTTGGCGCATGGAAGCTCATTGGAGGTCTTGGCGCATGGTGGCTTATGCGCATGGATTAGTATATGGTTGCTTATATGAATGAATTGGCGCATGGTGGCCTATGCACATGAAGTTCACAGCATAATACAGGACTTGACGAATAGCAGAAATTGGAACTTGACAGTAGAACCAATCCTAACCAATATAGCAAGGCATAACTAAACTTGGTTCATTTGATTACTTAACTTGGTTGTTAGGATTGTACAGGTTAAGTCCTATAACGTGGTTGTTGACTAGTGGATGGAAACTGGTGCATCAAGCCACATGTGCTTTAAGAAGTATCGTTGATCAAGGTCGAACATATCAGTGATGAAGGTCTTGATGGCAAGCAAGGATCAAGGAGAAGATCTGGGGATTGGGACAATGGTTCTGAACTTCGAGAAGTTATATTCAAAGGAGTGTGTGTATCAACGTAACAGTGATTACCAAGGACCTAATCTCAGGATATCTGGTACAGACTTAAAAGTGAACATCCATAGTCGTCAGATGATGATATCTTGGCAGCAGACATACTTTGAAACAAGGTGTTTAGTATCAAATGGATGTTCGAGCTTCTGCTTGTGAGAAAAGTCTTATTGTAAGAGTAGTGGACCCCAGACTAGGACATGTACTTAGTACTGTAAGATGTCTAGTCTAGGGTTTATCTCCAAATGTGGGGGTAAGGAGGTAGAGAAGTGTAAGGTATATTCGCAAACAATGATCACAAAAAAATAATTCAAATGGGTAAACTGAAGTACAGATCTTCTTGAGTTTGTGTACTCAGATATCTGTGACTTCAAGCAGTTCTCCAAAAAGGCCAAGAAAAAATACTTTATTACTTTCATCGATGACTACTCGAAGTATGCATTCGTCTATCTGCTCAAGTTAAAAGACGAAGCATTCAAGAATTTCAAAGAGTTCAGGGTTGAGGCTGAACTTTAAATGGGGCAACAACTCAAGAGACTCAGAAGTGATCGAGACGGAGATTATAGGTCTATTGAATTCACATCATTCTACAAAGACATAGAATTGTCAATGAGACAACTACTCCGTATTCTCCTTAATCAAATATAGTAGCTGAAAGAAAGAACATGATGTTGACAGAAATGATGAACTCAATGATGTTGACTGCAGGTCTTCCAAACTATTTCTGGGAGAAGCTATGCTGACGGCTACGTTTATTCTAAACAGCATCATACGCAACTTCCGATATCACTCCTCAGGAACTCTGGTTCAGAGTTAGACCCAACTTGAACGTCATTTGAGTGTGGGGGTATATGGCTTCTGTGAAGCTTCCAAAATTAAATATTCAGAAGTTGGAATCGAGGACTACGAAAACAATCTTTCAGGGTGATGCTGGGAAGAGTGATGCTCGAAGATGTTTTGATATCGAATCAAATCATATCATTGAATCTCGCGACTTGGAAATCTTTGAATTTAAATTTGCAAGGCACAAGAACATTGTTATCGCGGATATTCCAAAAAATAGTGTGGGTGCACAGGAGGCTGAAGCTTCCAACGAATATATAGTCCAAGAAGAAATTGTCATCCCAACGACAATGATCAAACCAGAACTCGCGAAGACGGTGTCTAAGCGAGTGAGGAGAGTGAAGGACTTCGGAGAAGATTTTGTCACATATCATGTAGAAGCATATCTGCTTACCTATGATGAGACGATGAAGACCAGAGATAATGTTTTCTGGAGAAAGGCTATAAATAATAAGTATGAATCAATAACCTCCAACCACACTTGGATGTTGGTCAATCTGCCTGAAGGAGCTATACTAATCAGATGCTTATCAGATCTTCAAGTAGATGAAGATAAAAGCAGACAGAACAATTGAGTTCAAGACTAGGCTATTTGTCTAGAGATTTTCTCAAACAATAGGGGATTGAGTTCTTTGGCACCTCGATGGGGGTGCCATAGATCAGGATGATGATTGTCGTAGCTGCTACAGATGATGGAAAGACAACAAGTCTTGGATGAGCAAGTCTTGGATGAAGACAGACATGAAAGATTCACAGACTGATATTTAGATCCATTGTTTGTGGGATTTAAATTAATTCGTGCCTATCTTTTAGGAATTCATAATTAATTTGTTCCTATATTTTTGTAACTTATGGGCGGCTAGGGTTTCCACCCTCTCCCTATAAATACTCTCTTCATGCCACTTTGAGAACTTACTTCGATAATCAGGAGACAAAGAGAGTTGCTGCTACCGCCACCATTAGAGTCCAGAAAGTTTGTACAAGTCCAAAAAAGAGGTAACAGCGAGCGTTCCAAAAGTTCTACGTGAACTTGCTGGTTTCTGGAAGCAGATCGTGTGGGAGCGAATCTTGCTTTGAGCAACTGTGATCTTCATCACCCCAGCACGCAGATTTTCTTTATCTTCTTTCTCTTCTATTCTACTAGTTGTAATTTTGTTCTGTCTGTCTGCAACTACGAGTGCAAGAAAGAACTTAAAGTTTGTTTTTTCTGATTTATTTGTAATCTTGAGAGCAAGTTGTAATCAGGATCTTTATATAGTTCTTCGTGGAAATATAGAATAGTCTGAGTGAAAACATTTGTGTGAACCTCTGATCTCGACCACGCGTTCTTCTATCTTTAGTTAAGCCTCAGGAATAACATCTTCAAGTTAGGATATTAAGAGAAAATATTTATTAATGCTTTGCTTATGACTAAATATGGATGTTTATTTAAGAATCATATATTCCTGTGCTTTAACTTGAAATGTCTTATTTTCCTCTTTAATAAGTTCACACTTTCAAACCTTTATCTCTAGGTGCACTATGAAAGCTACTTAAAAAATGTTTTAGCTGTTTGTGGTGGAAAATGAAAGAATAAAATGTATTCAAGACGGGGTTTATACGAAACTCGTGTTCTTTGGTTTACAAACAAACTTGTACAATTTAATCCTATACAAGGATGTCGAAGTACAATTTATAAATCTGGGTAAATATTGCTATAGGTGTCTGATCTGCAGTCGATCACTTTAGCCCTTGGACCACACGATGATGAAGAAGTGCCGTAGAAGACAGGAAGCAGCTTCAAAGGTTGCAAAAGAGGGTGGATGCACGATACCAAAGTCGTCGATCCCTACTCTTTGCCTGAGCTCCGGATTCTTCTCTCTCTCTCTCTCTTTTGACATCTGGTTTGATCTTTCTTGGAAGTTCGACCTTGGATCTATATTTCTCTCTCTTTCAATTTTGTCGACCCCGGGTCTGATATTGGATTTCTTGACCAATTTTCCCACCTTGTCCTCTGTTGATAGAGGTCTCTATTTATAGAGTTTTAGTGACAGTGACCACTCCGTCGGTGTAGAAATTGAGTAGTGGAAAGTACAGCACCCTTTTACACAACGGTTAAAATAACCAATGCATGCGTATAGATGATCCTCTGAATGAGCGTGTGACACGGGTCCAACTAAGGGACAAAACGCGTATAATTGCTATGAAGATCACGGCGTAGAAGCCATGTAGGTAGGTATCCCTCGTGTAGAAGAGGTGGGCGTAGAAGCCAATGTCTGTCACCATGGCGTAGAAGCCAAGTAGGCATAGAAGCCGAATAGGCGTAGAAGCCGAGTGGTCATAGAGGCAGAGTGAGCACAAAAGCTGAATGGGCGTAGAAGCCGAGTGAGCACAGAAGCTGAATCGGCGTAGAAGCCGCTGCGTAACGTGTCAGAGTGCTGATGTGGACGTCTTAGCCGGAATTACAGCTTTTGAAGATATAATCAAATATCTTGCATTAAATGCAGAGATTTGCCACCATCCTGTGCATTAAATGCAGAGGCGTATTTTTTGAAGGTCTGCAGGCCTTCTGTGCATCAGTCGCAGAGACGTGCCTCGAGAAACTGTCACCGCTCTGTGCATTAGACGTAGAGACGTGCCTCGAGAAACTGTCACCGCTCTGTGCACTAGACGTAGAGACGTGCCTCGAGCCCCGTACGAAGTGCAGCTTTTGATGTGGCAGACGGTTTGTCTACTGCGGAGCATAAACAGCTCATGTCTGCCTGTGTAAAACAAGGCAGCGTATCCCCTTATACACGTAAAAGCAGTTTACGCAAAGGAGATGGCGGTAAATGACAGCCTGGGTTGCAGTGCCGTGCCATCATTATAGCCGTCGTCTGGGTAGTCGAGCAGTATCCCTTTGTCAGAAGTCCAGACGTCAGGTTCATTGCAGGATCTGACAGGTTCACTTCGGAGAACACGAAGCTTTCCTCGTACGCTTTAATGCTATATTGAAAGCGGATGTGTTTTACGCCATATAGACGACGAAGCACCCTGTTTTACGCTGAAGTAGCCTGGACATACAGCACTTACGCGGATGGTCCTTTGAGCTTTTAATATTTCACGCTGTGATCAGCGAAAAAAAGCCCTTGTTTTGCATGCTTAATGGCTCTGAGGTCATCTCTTTACGCTGCCCCGCACCAATAAGCTGCGTATAGCCATCCGGCGTATTTTTCATGCTTCTACAAGACCCCCTTCAAAGCTTTCAAAATTCCTCGAAATTTGAAACGCTTTGAATGAAGCATGAACCGTTCCTCGTAACTCGAAACACTTCTGAATGGAGCCTGAAATGGTCAAGTCTGACACGTTCTTTCAAGGCTGACTTTATGGCAGAGTTATTGGGGATCGGTATGATCTCTTTCGCCTATAAAAAGGCTGAGGGTTTAACCTGTTCTCCCCATATTTCCATTACCCCGCAGAGATGATCGCCGGAGTTCGTCGGGTCGACCTGAGGAAGAAGGAGATCATGTTCTTCCAGCATATAAGGAGCTAAAAAAGATGGCGTCTTCAAGCAAGTATCCACTGTAATGATGGATCATGGAAGGATATCATAGCCTCCTTTGCTCGGGATAATCAGCAACTTTGTATGGCGGTTCTTCCAGGAGAAGGAAAGGGTCGTATTAGACCACGCTGCTTGCAAGTGGCACCTTCTCCCGTTACCTCCGGGGATGAGAGTCAGACAGACTAGCTCTGTCCCGGCTTGAGTGGCGTTGGTCTGTAGAAAAGCAGATTTAC
This sequence comes from Iris macrosiphon, assembly GCA_036927795.1. Taxonomy (NCBI): domain Eukaryota; kingdom Viridiplantae; phylum Streptophyta; class Magnoliopsida; order Asparagales; family Iridaceae; genus Iris; species Iris macrosiphon. Next base: position 200,193,547 of record JAYESA010000005.1, read on the forward strand.
CCTACTTTTCTTCTGTTGGAGGATCGGTCTATGCCCATTTTTGTATCCTTCCGCCACTGATCATCTTCTTGTTTATCGACCGTGGATGTCGACGAACCGTCTTGGAAGAAGAGGAAGATCTCCACCAATGCGAGAACCTGTCAGAACAGATTCTGGGGGTGGCCTTCCGACGATGACGAGAAAAATCCTTTTGTAGACGGGATTTCCCTCATATGTAATCATAAAAAATAAAGAAAAATCCCTTGTAGACAGAATTTCCCTCATATGTAATCATGATTTAAATTTTAATAAAATCTTCTTCTTCCGTGCATATGATCGTTTTACCATACGTTGCTGTGAAGTCTGAATATGTGTAGGTTCGACACGTATGATTCTTTATGCCAACTCTGAAAGAAAGAGTATTAGGCCCTGTCCTGTCTATTATGCATAACTAGTGATGCGCAGAAAGCCGCTTTAGCAGTCGAGTGTTCGAACTATTCTGTTGTCAGGAATGAGGAACCGCGTGGAATTCTGAACTGTTGTTTTCACTTCTGTGTAAACAGAATTCTTGTTTCAGACTTCATCTTCAAGAATGATTTCTCGAAAATCTCTTGGAATAGGACGAGAAATAGCTGTCGAACTGAGTCGCCATCTTGAGCTGTAGATAAAATATGCAGACTGGATTTCTGGATGAACCTCCAATTGACCCGAGAAGAGTAATTTCTCAATGTTTGAACTCTGTATGCTTCGGGTACTTGGGATATTTTAAGGTCAATAAGGAGTATCTTCTGTGTGAACTCCTGTAATCGACCGCCTTGAGAACTGTTCGGATATGCGAAAAGTCAGAGATCCTTAGTATAGATGAGCTGAAAATCCTGAGTTCGTAGTCTATTGAACGTAGAAAGCCACCGAGCATGAAATCATAGATTTGTAGCTTCTGAGCGTGAAGTCGTAGGTTTGTAGCCTCTTGAGCGTAAAAGCTACCGAGCACAAAGGCATCCGGGCGTAAAACCATAGACTGATAGCTTGCGAGCGTAAAATCGTAGATCTGTAGCTGTCGAGCATAGAAAGCTTCTTAGCGTAAAACTGTAGATTTGTAGCCTGTGAAAAATAAATCTTCCGAGCGTAAGGTTGAGGATCTGTTGCCTCCGAGCGTAAACTAAACGCCACCGAGCGTGAGACCATAGATTTGTATCTGCTGAGCATGAAGTCGTAGGTTTGTAGCCTCTCGAGCGTAAAAGCTACCGAGCACAAAGGCATACGGGCGTTTAAAACCATAGACTGATAGCTTGCGAGCGTAAAACCATAGATCTGTAGCTGTCGAGCGTAGAAAGCTCTTTGGTGTAGAACCACTAATCTGCTTTGCACGAAAAACTCTTCGAATTTGCTGACTGTCCGCCTTTCGAGAGTAGTGGGCTGACGTAGTACCCAATCATAACCAAATATTAATTGCGAGATTTAGTTAGGGTTTCGAGGAGTCCGTCCGAGGATTCGAGGAGCCGGTCCGAACTCTATATATATTCCAAGCTTTTGAGAGAAAAACTTTTCATCCGTCTTCTGCGAAAGAGAGCCTTCGACTGTTCGAGTTTTTTTCTTCGTCCTTTCTCCGAGCACTCCGAGTTTTCAGAAATGGTGCCGAAACAAATCCCCTCCACTAAGGGAAAGAGTATAGGTTCTTCTTCTCGTTCTTCCACCCCAACGAGAGAGTCTTCGGTCGGTCAAGGTAAACTTTCTTCTGAGTGAAGTATCCCGCCGACGAGCAGCGCACCCGGCCTTAGAGGTAGAGCCTTTGGGATGACAAAGAACGACGAAAAATCCTTCGCACACGTTGAACGTGACCACGCTAGGTCGTCCTCTGTGCTGATAGCCTCTTTGAGGAAGATGACGCACGGAGACGTTTTTATCTTTTACGCCCACATTTCTAATGTGCCAGCGTAAAAACCCCATATTTTTGCAGTTTTGAGCGTAAAAGCTCTGACTGTCGAAAACTTGGTGTATACTATAAAATTTTAGCTTTACGCTTGTGGATGGGACGTCCGGCGTAATAACTAGAATTTTGGCAGTCTGGCGTAAAGCACGGACTGTATACCGCCAATTACGCTTCGGGATGTGACTTCCGGCGTAAAATGACCAAATTTGTACAGTCTTGGCGTAAAGCACAGACTGTCGTTTCTTGGTTTTTATGTTGCAAGATTTGTAATGACGTATTTTTCTTGCACTTTTGCAATTAACTTGCATGAGTCTCCACTGGCCGAGGTGATGGGTTCCGCTGCCGGGATGCTGCACTCAAACTATCTGGAGGATCTGTCCCACGTGACATTCCCTATCTCCGGACCCCAGTATCCTGAAGGAAGGGGAATCCTGATATCGTCTCAAGGAGAGCGAATGCTGTTGAGCATGATTAACGGAGAGCCCCTGACGTATATAGATGGGGACCAGTACATAAAGTCAGCTTTTCTCTTTGGTGACATGATTGACAAACAGTCCCAGACAAAGCCCAAGAGAGAACCCTGGGTTTTCTCCGCCGAGAGTTTGGTCTTGTATCTGCCAATGATGCCGAGAGATTATCCTATCTCGGCTTTCTCCCATGCTACACATCCCAGGAGGATGTCGTGGACGCTGACTCCCGATCTTCACGGCAAGCCGGGGAAGATCTTTCATCTGAAAGGAGCTGACCAGGGGTCGTTTGTCAGCCGCCCTTCCGGCGTTGTGACGGTGTTCAAGGGACTGTGCCCGAGTAGCGTCCCGAGTGAAGACAGTTTAGTGATCCAGCCGGTCCAATTGCCGACTTTCTGCAATGACTTCATGGGGCGGGGGGGGGTATATCCCAAGGAGAATCCTCGGTGCAATGGGTAGATCACCCCAACAAACCTTCGATGGGCTTGCCTAGTTGACTGGGCCTTGAAGCATTTTCGGAGAGAGCTGGAGGGCATTGGACTGTATGCTGCTGTGAGTGCGACGAGTGTTGGGTTGCCTCCCAACCCTAACCTGTTTCTGGCACTGATAGAGCGATACATTTCGCTCACCGGGACCTTCGCTACTCTACTGGGGGAGTTGGGGTTGGCCCTCCATGAGATGGCAGTGATCTCGAGACTGCCGATGGGGGATACCCCATATGAAGAGTATGTTCCCACCAACCGGGAGTTGGGGGACTCGGACCCTCGAGCCGTGGAAGTGTATCAGGAGATGATGTGCCACTACCTCACGTGCACCGCTTTTTATAATGAGCCTTCTGATTTGGCTCACACCACTAAGTGGACGTCCTAACTCTTCTTCCACCGGGCCAGGGCTGCCAAGTCGGAGAAAGTCTCGGGGGGCAAGAATGAGCCTGTGAACTGTTTGGACGTGCTCAGTGCCCAGGTCGTCGAGGATCTTATGGAGGATGCTAAGGCTCCAGATCAGATTCTCGATGACGGGGTAGGAAAGTATCCTGAAGGCACTAAGGCCTACAGTTACTTGAGACGCTGTCGCAGGCCTCTATCTAAGGAAGCCCGGCTGGCTGGTTTCCTCTCTATATGGCTGCGTCGAGTAGTGGTGCCCGACATTGCATCCGCGGACCACATTCACTGGAACATCCTGTGGCCTGCCGTGCGTCTGGTATTCGGGGCAAGACTGGGCTTGCTCCCTGCCATGGTATACCGTATACAGGCTGGCCTGAGAGCCATGACTGATGGGCTGCTCGTCGATAAAGCTCGGCGTGATAGCTTTCCCAGGGTAGAATTACCATACCTGTACTTGATGGGATGGTTAATTCTCCATAACCCCCGGGTGGTGTCTCCCGGCCCTGGTAGTAGCTCGGGGGTAGTTTCTTGCTGAACTACAAGGACTCTCCCTGGAACGTGAACACAGTTTTAGACTGTCGGCTGGTGCTGAACCTCAGTCACGGCTGTAAGCTCCTCTGCATTGTCCCCTCTATACATCATAATCAATCGGGGACTAGGCTTGAGGATTTAGGTGGAGAGAAGACCAATCTTTCTCCGGAAGCTTTTAATTGGTTGGTCTGCATCAGACCCTCCCATTTGTTGTACAGAAGCGAAGATCATTGCTTCTTTGAGCCCTACTTGCCCAGTCGGTTTGCCAGGCAGTTTGGGTACGATCAGTTGTACGTGGGCAATGTCGTCACCAGCTTCAGGTCCAGGGGCGAACTCATTGATGGAGCCAGAGGATGGCAATATTTCATCATGGGTTGCACGGGAGCAATCTTTACCGTGTCGGTCATCACACTCTCCACGGAGCTGCGCATCCTCCACTCGTATGCCCAGTTTTACGTGGCCATCAACACCTTCCATCGCGATTTTGACATGCTTGGAAGCTTTAGGGTGCCTTCTCCCAAGTATGGGGGAAGAGTCGAAGTCCCCTCGGTTTCTTCTAACGAGGGTGAGGAGTCCGTTACTCCGGATGAGCCTCTGGTGTCGGTGCCGAGGTGTGAAGTGCCTCCGCTTGCGGGGGCTTTAGTAGTCTCTGGGAAGCGAAGGGCTCCTGCTCCGAAGCAGACTTCCCCTCGCAAGAGAAAGAAGAAGACGGGTAATCGTCCTCTCCGAATTTCTGGTATTGAGGCTCCTAGAGAGGAACCTGCTGTCTCCCCTGTTGGGGATGTCTCTTTGATTGGAGGTTCCTCGCCTATCGGAGAGGGACCCTCAGTTTCGGCTGGCGGTACCGGAGAACTCCTGCTTGAGGCTGCCGTTGCTACCACTGCCTCCGGTAGTGGAACGAAGTCGCCTCCGGGGCTGAGTATAAGGTTCCATATACCTTCATCCGGATCAGCGTCGAAAGAGACCCCTTTCGTGCCTGCGAGCGCACCTGGCAAGATTCCAGCCGATGAGCCTCAGTTGGAATTTGAGGAGGACTTGGAAGACTACTTGCCAGTGTCAGCTATCAGACCCTTTTCTCCAGGTAGGATAGCCTGCTTAGCATCATTAAGAAGTGATTTAGCTGTACTGGCTGCAGATGCGACATATATGTCGTCGGCCGTGGGTAAATATCGTCTTTATGCCCTTCTTTTTTTGAGAAATTAGCATCGTGTCGATATTAACTTTCTCGTCTTCTTTTTAGGGGCAGATGTCTACGGGGAGAAGAGCGCTGAAGCGCTTTTTGGCTCTGCTTCGGCTTCTGGTGGCGACACGGAGGTACCTGAGTTTGAAGAGGAAGCATCTTCGGGTGCGAGCTCGCCCCGAATAGTTTCGACATCTCAAGAGGAGGATGAGCCTGTCATTGTGATATCGCCTCCAGCGAGTATGCCGATGACTTCGACTGTCGTTGTCGCATCTTCCTTGGTCGTACCACTTATTGAGGCGACGGTCGTGGCCACATCGTCTGCAATCACTCCTGGAGGGGGACTCGCCAATATCGCGGCCACTCCTGGCGTCCAATCGGATCTAGTTGCGCTGACCGAGCAATATACCAGCCTCTTTTACGCCAGCCTGAAAACGCTTCAATGGTGTTGGCGAAGAATCTAGACTTCGAGCGTCTGAAGAAGGCTTCCCGGTTTTCGATCGGGGCAGTCAGGAAATTCGGCGACTCTGGGGTAGCTGACGCCCTGGAGGCGATGGTTAATGGTTTGGAGCAACCTATTAACGAATACGTACAGCTGACTCGGGGCAGCATCGAAGCTGAGGTCCAGACTAGATACGACTTCATGACTGCGCGGCTTACTAAACAGCTGGAAAGCCTAGATAAATCCATCAAAACACACCAGCGGAGATAGATAAAAGAAAAGCTGTCGTGGAGGAGGCTCTTGATCTTCAGACGAAGTGCCAATCTGAGCATGAAGGGAATGCAGCGAGGGCTCGCAAGTTGAAAGAAAAACTCACCCAGGCAGAGGAGTGGGCTTCTCAGTCGTTGGCAGGTCTAGATGTAGCGACTGGTCGACTGAGCACAGCGCGACGGGATTTGGAGCGTGCAGAAGCCGCCCGTGCGGGTTCTCTTCGGGCAAGGGCCGAACTGTCCTTTATGAGCAACCACGAGGCACGGTTGGAGCGGGCCCACGCCGATGCCTTGGTTTCCAGGAATGAGAGGATAGCTGCACTGGTGCAGCTGATTCGCGATATGACCGCTCCCCCACTATGATGTACCATTTCTTCTTTTTGCTTTCCAAATATAATTCTGCTCTTTTTATTTTTTTGGGGGAATAAATAAAGCGACTCTTTTCTGACTTTGTGGACCCATTATTTCGGAATGTAAATGACATGTTTGGGCGAGAGTGATATCAGAGGTAGTATGGACGTGGTAGACTCTCGATAAACCTTTAGCAGGACATATCTATTCAGAGGTCATACGGACATGATAGAATATGCTTTGGTAGGATATATCTATTCATAGGTCATACGGACATGATAGAATATGCTTTGGCTAAAGTTTGTAGACAAGACACTATCAGAGGTAATATGGACATGATAGGTATTGCATTTCCAAATTAGTCGAACATATCTATTCAGAGGTTATATGGACATGATAGAATATGACCCAACTAGTTTCGTTTTGGAAGTAGTTTTGTCAGAATTGAGATTCTCGCTATATTCCACTTGAGCAGAGAAGATTAAGCATAGTACATTTTCAGGAATTTACCGTTGATAGGAGCCATTAACAGGTCTTCATTAGGCTGGACTAACCTGTAGGCGTCGTTTGAGAACGTTGTCTCGATCACATAAGGGCCTTCCCATTTGGGCTAGAATTTGCCTTTACTCCTATGAGTAAGAATCATCGGCCTTCTTACGGCTAAAACTAGCTCGCCGACTTTGAACACTCTTTCCTTTACTTTATGATTGAAAGTTCTGGAAATGCATGCTTCGTAGAACGCGATGCGCTGTTGAGCTTGGAGGCGTTTCTCGTCTAATCCTTCTAGCTCTTGAAGCCTTAACAGGTCATTCTTTTCTTGGGTCAGCTCATTAGTCACGGCTATCCTGAGTGACAGGATCTGGATCTCAATGGGGAGAACTGCTTCGCTCCCGTAGACCAGTGAAAATGGGGTACAACCTGTCGGTGTTCGTACCATTGTGCGGTATACCCAGAGACATTCGCCCAGCTTCTCATTCTAATCTCTCTTGTTTGAAGAGACGAACTTCTTCAAGAGTTTGATAATGGTTTTGTTGAAAGCTTTCGCCAAACCATTAGCAGCTGGATAATATGCCGTAGAGGCAATATTGTGTATACGATTTTTATCGCAAAATCGGTGAAACGCTTGGCTGATAAACTGAGGCCCATTGTCGTGAATTATCCTCCGGGGTACCCCGAAATGATAAATGACGTGATGCTTGATGAAGCTGATTACATTAGACGCCTTTACCTCAGCAAGAGGGATCGCCTCTTGTCACGCCCCAGTCCCAAAAAACCGTGGGACCGGACGCGTGGCAAAGGCCAGCAGTACGCACCAATGGACCAACTCAAAATAATGGATCCATCAGGGCATACTTAAGCTGTAATATAACAAGTCTACGACAACATGGTACAACTAATCTCATCCACACAAGGTATAAAATATGATCCACAGAATAAATAAGGAATGTAAATCGTTATCTAGTCTCACAAAGTACTTCGGGGAACAACCCAATAAATATCTAGTACAATGGTTCAACAGACCAGAATATAAAAGACTGAAATAAATAATGAAAACTGAGCAAAAACATGGATGCTCAAGAGAAATCTTCAGCTAAGACCTCGTCCTCAGATGGTGGTACAGCTCCTGGATCAGCTCCTGCTCCGGTCCCGTAAATCTCGGGATAAATCTCGTCCTCAAATCCTGGGGACAAAATCCGGATCCAGGTCCTCAGGGGACATAGCAAGGTACAAGAAAGCTCATGCCAAAATGAATAAATAAACAGTGCAGCAAATAAATGACTAAATGAAGCAATAGGGTAAATATGTAACCAATCTAAGTGAAATACAAGTGAGAGCAACACTAAAACTCAGGCTGAGCCACTACAAGCTCTGTGTCGGGGAGCCGGTAGCGGTGATAACCGGTAGTGGGTCTAGCTCTGCTACGAGAGTCTACGACCTCTCAATAATAGAAGATATATATATGTAAACAGCCTGTAGCATGTGTGTCTCTCCCCACCCAATGTAACCACGCGTATCATGACCATAACGTCTCATGCCCATGTCAAGCGCGATCATAACTAATACACAAGTCAATAAAGTATCTAAGAATATAATGTCCATGTCCTGTATCCTATACAGAATCACCACGAATATCTCGGGAAAATCCTGTCTCATGAATAGTGTCAAGTGTCCTGGGCCATAGGGTACTTGATAAGACAAGTACGAGAATATAAAGTGTCACGGATGTCCATCTCTAGATGACCGTACCCAACACTGCGTACAGTGTCGGCACCCGACTGATAATCGGACGCTAAGTACGTCACACGGTCCTAGGTTAAGCATGTACAGTAATATATATATAAAGCAAGGAAAATAGATAACTAAGTTGCAGAGTTTGGCAAGGTACACTTGCCTGATGTCCGAATACCAACAACTGTCCCTGTATCGGTGGATCCGGTAGGTACTACTCTAAAAGCTGTAATAAACATCACCACTAGTCTCAAAAGATGTCAAATAGCTAGAAATGCCTGTCCTTACGTCCAATTTGGACACAGGGGCAAAAAGGTCATTTCCGGATTAAAGCGGGGTCCCCATGTGGGCCACTTCGCACCGAAAAGCGTGTCAGGGTCAAAGGTCTCCAAATTTTGCAAACTCAGTGTCTACAAGTCAGGAATGATGATACGAACCCAACGGAACTTTCAGAATTGGATTCCGATAAGCCGATCTCAAAATCACCTGTCAAGTGGAGCCTACGGGGCCCACGATACGTGATTTTGTCAATGTTCTCGGAATCGGACCAAACTTGGGTCACCGGACCAGCGTATTGCTATGAGTCCGATGGCGCAAGTTTCGTCTCGATCCGACGTGTGTACACAAAGTTACAGCGTGTTCCAGAAAGGACGGATACGGGGTGTCGTCGGCGGATACGCGTTGATTCCGGGGTGCACACACCTCCGAATCGACTTCTGCAAAATCTCACACGACCGTATCAATGTCGTGCACAGTTCGGTAAAGACCGCGTGCGACCAAGTCGTCCCGATTGGCGGGGCGAACTCAGTTCCGGGGTGAAACAGAGCGTTGTTTTTCCTGTTTTTGGATCGCGGTGTGCGATCACCACAGGACGCGATGCACCGAGCGGGTTACACGGGCACCGAGGGGGTTATGCAGTCTACGCGTAGCAATTTACGGAATCGAATTTGGAGTTACGATGAGGGAGAAAAAGGTACCTGTTCAGGGCCCCGTGAGTTTTGTTTTTCGCGTCTCCAAACGTCCACGTCGTGTCCTGCGTCTCGAGTTGCTGGTACCGTGTGTCTGCTGCGAGTCCAGACTAAGGTCCTGATCTGGAGGGCTTCACCGGGGGTCAGCCTCGTGGTCGGCTAGGGCTCGACGACCGGATCTCGAGCGGCGGCCGGCGGGTCCAGGGAAAAGCACGGCGGAGGGAGATGATGGGGATGTCGGGGTCTTGGTTGGGGAAGTCGACGCCGGAGAGCGGCGGAGGAGGAGACGCGGGGGAGGTTGCTCTGTGATGGAGGTCGACGAGGTTGCTCGAGATGGTAGGGAAAACTGGTGGCGGTCGGCGTGGCCCGGAAGCCGAGGCGGGGATAGGGACGGCGAGGCAGTCGGGAACGGTTGGGAGGTGGATTCGAGGGTGCGGGGAAGCTAGGGTTCCGGTGGGGCGGACGGCTAAGGCGTTGGTAACGGGCTGTCGAGGTCGACGAAGGAGGTGGGTGGTCCGGTGAAGCTAGGGTTTCGTCGAGGCGACCGAAATCTGGAGAAGGCGGCGCTGCTCGGGCACGTATATCGAGGAAGGCGGCTGCGGCTACGCGAAGTCCGAGATGACTTAAATAGTCGCACCGTCGCCGGAAACACTGTTCAGTTGGGAATTAGGGTTTCTATCGGGTTCTCGGGTCGGGTTGGTTTGGTTCGGGCTTTGTTGGGTTCGGTTCACCATCCTATAGCTTTTGGTCCTCGTTTCGTTGCTCCGGTGTCCAATAAATTCACCGAAAAATGTCATGCGTCCGGTTCTCCATAATACACAATAAATTTTTACTTCCAGAATATTTTAACACCCATAAACTGCCCGTAAAATTCTTTAACTCATAAACACCTCGGTTCTTCATCCAAAATCCCAAAAACATCCGGAAAAATTTTATTAAAAAAAAATTATCTAAAAAAATAGGGTGTTTACAATCTTCCCTCCTTAAAAGGATTGCGTCCTCGCAATCAAAGAATAAGCTATCAAAGAAGAATTATGGAATTACAAGATGGCCTAGTTTACAACTGCCTCCTCGAACAAGTGGGGGTATCGCTGGCGCATACTATCTTCTCGTTCCTAAGTCGATTCTCCAGGAGAATGATGTTTCCATGCTACACGGACCAGTCTGATTGTCTGTCCCCGCAATGTCTTCTCACTGACGTCGAGGATGCCAACTGGTTGTTCTTCATATCTCAAGCTTGGGCCCACTGCAATCTTTGAGTGATCGACTACGTGACTTGGGTCGGTCACGTACCTTCGCAGCTGTGAGACGTGGAATACGTCATGCACTCCCTCTAAAGATGGAGGTAATGCAAGCCGATAAGCCACCTCACCAACACGCTCGAGGATGTCAAATGGCCCAATATACCTTGGGCTCAGCTTACCTCTGCTCCCGAATCTGATAGTACCACGAGTGGGCAAAATCCTCAAGAATACGTGATCTCCTTCTTTGAACTCTAGGGGACGTCTATGCGTATCTGCCCAATGCTTCTGTCTGTCCTGAGCTGCTCGTAGATGATTCTGAATCTGCTTTACCTTCTCCACTGTCTGTGTTACCAATTCTGGACCCAGTATTTGACGTTCACCGACGTCACTCCAGCATATAGGCAATCTGCACTTCCTTCCGTATAAAGCTTCAAATGGTGCCATCTGAATGCTGGCCTGATAACTGTTATTGTAGGAGAACTCCACTAAGTGCAGATGATCTTCCCAAGATCCTCCAAAGTCTAGCATACATGATCTCAACATGTCCTCCAAGATCTGAATGGTCCGCTCCGATTGTCCATCTGTCTGCGGGTGGTATGCCGTGCTGAATTTGAGTCTAGTGCCCAGACTATCTTGCATGCTTCTCCAGAAATAAGATGTAAATCTCGAATCTCGATCCGATACGATACTAACAGGCACTCCATGTAACTTGATAATTTATCGCATATACATGTCGGCTAGTACCTCGGTGGACTGTCCAACTCTAAATGGCAAGAAGTGTGCCGATTTAGTGAGTCGATCCACTATCACCCATACTGCATCTCTGCCGCTGGGGCTCCTTGGGAATCCTGTGACAAAATCCATCGTGATGTGCTCCCATTTCCATTCCGGTATCGGGAGCGACTGTAACATACCTGCAGTCCTCTGATGCTCTGCCTTCACCTGCTGGCAGACTAAGCATTTGGCCACAAATCTTGCGATCTCTCTCTTCATTCCATACCACCAGTAATACTGTCTCAAGTCTCGATACATCTTGGTTCCTCCTGGGTGAACAGAGTACATAGAGCTATGTGCTTCAGTCATTAACTCCTGTCTCAATTCTCTATTTGGAACATACAGGCGATTTCCAAACCTCAATGTCCCGTCTTCGTGAATGCGAAGTCCTGTCTGTATGCCGGCTTCTGTCCTTTCTTTGAGTCTTCAGAATCTAGCATTGGTGGGCAATGCCTCCTTAATCTTCTCCACGAGTGATGACTGAATCTCAAGGTTAGCCATCAATCCATTATGTCCTGGTACAACCACTTCTATCTGTAGCTCCTGTAAATCTCTCAATAACTCGGGCTGCATCGTCAAGAAATAAGCCGTAGGCTTCCTGATGAGTGCGTCTGCAACTACATTCGCCTTTCCCGGATGATACTGCAGATCGATGTTAAAATCTACCATTAATTCAAGCCAGCGTCTCTGCCTCATGTTGAGCTCCTTCTGAGTATATACGTACTTCAGACTCTTGTGATCAGTAAAGATTTCTACCCTCTCTCCATAAAGATAGTGCCTCCATATCTTCAATGCAAATATCACTGCTGCTAGCTCCAGATCATGTGTCGGGTAGTTCTTTTCGTGGTCCTTTAATTGTCTTGACGCATAAGCAATGACTTTGCCATGTTGCATCAAAACACATCCTAGTCCACTGCCTGATGCATCACTGTAAACAACAAAACCTCCTGACCCTGAAGGAAGAGTCAAGACCGGTGCTGTTGTTAATCTTCTTTTCAGTTCTTCAAAAGCCTTCTGGCAGTCTTCTGTCCATATAAACTCCTGGTCCTTTCGTGTCAGTTTCGTCATCGGTTCTGCAATCCTCGAGAAATTCTCTACAAACCTTCGGTAATATCCCGCAAGTCCAAGAAAACTTCTCACCTCTGCGACTGATGTAGGTGTAGGCCAAGTCTCTATTGCCGCAACTTTCTCTAGATCCACTGAAAGTCCTTCTCCTGATATGATGTGTCCCAAGAAAGGCACTTTGTCCAAACAGAACTCACACTTCCTGAGCTTGGCGTATAACTTTTCCTGCCTCAAGGTCTCTAACACGATTCTGAGATGCTCCTCGTGCTCTTCATAGTTCTTGGAATATATGAGAATGTCGTCGATGAATACAACTACAAATTTATCCAAGAACTGATGAAAGACTCTGTTCATCAAACTCATAAACACTGTTGGTGCGTTGGTTAAACCAAACGGCATCACCAAGAACTCATAATGCCCATACTTCGTCCTGAAAGCTGTCTTCGGGATGTCTTCTTTCCTCACCTTGATCTGATGATAGCCGGATCTAAGGTCAATCTTCGAAAATACCCTTGCACCACTCAACTGATCGAATAGATCATCAATGCGTGGTAAGGGATACCTGTTCTTGATGGTTACAGCATTTAGTGCCCTGTAATCAATGCACAACCGTACCATTCCATCCTTCTTCGGCACAAATAATGTGGGTGCTCCCCAAGGTAAAACACTGGGCCGAATGAAACCCTTCTCCAAAAGATCATCAACCTGCTCCTTCAATTCCACTAACTCCTTAGGTGCTAGCCGATATACTGATGAAGTGATAGGCTCTGCTCCTGGAGTTAAGTCTATTGTGAATTCTATTTTCCGATCAGGCGGTAAACCTGGAAGATCATCAGGAAATATATCCGCAAATTCTGAGATGACTCTTGGGTAACCTGTCTCCCCTTCTACAGATAGTACTCTTAGAGTAGGCTGAACTCCTTGCTCTACTGCTCCTCGAAGAAACTCAAATTCTGGGTGTCCTGGCGGTCTAAATATAACCCGCCCAAGTCGGCAATCAAGAGTCGCATGGTACTGACTTAACCAGTCCATACCAAGTACGACATCATAGTCAGGCATGGAAAAGATCAAAAATTAAGCTCGCATCTCTCGTCCACAAACTACTACAGAACATGATCTATAGATGTCACTAACCGGAATAATTCCACCTCCCGTAAGAATCCTCTTCATCTTCGGAAGGGGTGCGGTAGCTACTCTATGGGTGGCTACAAAGCTAGCTGCTATAAATGAATGCGATGCTCCAGAATCAAATAATGCTACAGCTGGTAATAAAGCTACTAAAATAGTACCTGCGATGACCTCACCTGCTGTAGCCTCCTGCTCAATAGCTAATGGAAATGCCTGTCCTCGTCCCTGAGCTGGACCTCTCTGCTGCTGCTGCTGCTGCTGCTGCTGGAATAGGGCTGCCTGTGGTGCCAGGGGTGGTCTCTGCTGGTTCCCTCCGGGGGCTGGTGGTCTGACCCCCACCAACTCCTGTCTGTTGGGCTCCTGCTGCTGGATAAGCTGGTCGTGGTGCAGGCAATGCTAGTCTTGGTGCTCCGTCTCGGCGTTCGGAACAGTCCCTGGAAAAGTGCTGGCTGGATCCGCAGCTCAAACATAGTCCCAACTTACGCCTGCATTCCTTCTCAATGTGTCCTATCTTGCCGCAGTGGTGACAAGTAGGAAGAGGTCTGTCCCTATGTGCTGCTCTATCTGGCATACCACTTTGGGTTTGCTTTGCTGAATCCCCATGTGCTGGCCTGGATGGTGCTGATGTGATGGGCCTCTTCAGGGTAGACTCCCTTCTAGTGACGCGCTCCAAGCGTCGGGCTGCTGCAAGGACATCGGTATAAGATGTAGGTGCTACCGATCCAATCACTTTCTGAAGCTCGAACTTTAAGTCGTCAAAGAACTTTTATGCTTTCTCTTCTTCCGTTGAAATCAATGTCGGGGCAAAGCGACTCAGGCGAATAAATTCTGCATTGTACTCCTCCACTGACATGCTGCCTTGGAATAGGCGGTTGAACCTGTCTCTGAGCTCTGACCGTACGACTGCCGGGATGTACATCTCTTGGAAGAGTCTAGAGAACTCTTCCCATGTGACTCTGTCCTGTCCAAGTCTTCTCTCTTCTGCTAGCCACCAGTGATGCGCATTATCAGTTAACTGCATTCTAACTGCAGTCATCCACTTCTCTCTTGGAAGTTCAGCGGCTTCCAACTGATGCTGAATGTTTGTGAGCCACTCATGAACTTCCGTTGGCCCTTCTTTACCAGAAAATGTGCGAGGTTTGAGGTGACGGAAATCAGTGATAGATCTCGTCGCTGTTCGCCTCGTTGGGGGATTTGCCTGCTCCAATGCGGATACCAGGCTGGTCCTCAGATACTCGGCCTCCTGCCGATGGGCCTCCTGTTGAATCTGTTGCTGTGCTTGCATCATAGCATACATCATCTGGAATATCTGTTGCCCGTCTATGGCTTGTCCTGGCGGGAATACTGGCATCTGGGGAGTGAACTGTGGTGGAGGTGGGATGTCATCTCTCCGGAACCTTGGATTAGGCTGACCGGTTTGATCACTCTGCGATGCTTGTCCTCCATCCCCTGGTGTCACTCCGTCTCCATAAGTAACCACAGCGTCGTGTGGCGTATCCAAAGGAATATCCTCTCTGTTCCCGGAATCCATTGCTCTGCAATTAAAATATAAACTGTAAGAACGCTCAGAGGAATCAATATAGGATGCAGTTCAAGTAACAAATTTCGAGTTCGATATAGAGTTCAACAATGGTTAAATAATGGATGAGAACCTAGAACTTATCCTATCCTTAGGGCAGGCTGGTTCGGTCCCTAAGTTGAAATCGAACAATTTAGTCGTAGACCTGCATGGGCCACCACAAAAACTATGTCACGCCCCAGTCCCAAAATACCGTGGGACCGGACGCGTGGCAAAGGCCAGCAGTACGCACCAATGGACCAATTCAAAATAATGGATCCATCAGGGCATACTTAAGCTGTAATATAACAAGTCTACGACAACATGGTACAACTAATCTCATCCACACAAGGTATAAAATATGATCCACAGAATAAATAAGGAATGTAAATCATCATCTAGTCTCACAAAGTACTTCGGGGAATACCCCGATAAATATCTAGTACAATGGTTCAACAGACCAGAATATAAAAGACTGAAATAAATAATGAAAACTGAGCAAAAACATGGATGCTCAAGAGAAATCTTCAGCTAAGACCTCGTCCTCAGATGGTGGTACAGCTCCTGGATCAGCTCCTGCTCCGGTCCCGTAAATCTCGGGATAAATCTCGTCCTCAAATCCTGGGGACAAAATCCGGATCCAGGTCCTCAGGGGACATAGCAAGGTACAAGAAAGCTCATGCCAAAATGAATAAATAAATAGTACAGCAAATAAATGACTAAATGAAGCAATAGGGTAAATATGTAACCAATCTAAGTGAAATGCAAGTGAGAGCAACACTAAAACTCAGGCTGAGCCACTACAAGCTCTGTGTCGGGGAGCCGGTAGCGGTGATAACCGGTAGTGGGTCTAGCTCTGCTACGAGAGTCTACGACCTCTCAATAATAGAAGATATATATATATGTAAACAGCCTGTAGCATGTATGTCTCTCCCCACCCAATGTAACCACGCGTATCATGACCATAACGTCTCATGCCCATGTCAAGCGCGATCATAACTAATGCACAAGTCAATAAAGTATCTAAGAATATAATGTCCATGTCCTGTATCCTATACAGAATCACCACGAATATCTCGAGAAAATCCTGTCTCATAAATAGTGTCAAGTATCCTGGGCCATAGGGTACTTGAGAAGACAAGTACGAGAATATAAAGTGTCACGGATGTCCATCTCTAGATGACCGTACCCAACACTGCGTACAGTGTCGGCACCCGACTGATAATCGGATGCTAAGTACGTCACACGGTCCTAGGTTAAGCATATACAGTAATATATATATAAAGCAAGGAAAATAGATAACTAAGCTGCAGAGTTTGGCAAGGTACACTTGCCTGATGTCCGAATACCAACAACTGTCCCTGTATCGGTGGATCCGGTAGGTACTACTCCAAAAGCTGTAATAAACATCACCACTAGTCTCAAAAGATGTCAAATAGCTAGAAATGCCTATCCTTACGTCCAATTTGGATACAGGGGCAAAAAGGTCATTTCCGGATTAAAGCGGGGTCCCCATGTGGGCCACTTCGTACCGAAAAGCGTGTCAGGGTCAAAGGTCTCCAAATTCCTCAAACTCAGTGTCTACAAGTCAGGAACGATTATACGAACCCAACGGAACTTCCAGAATTGGATTCCGATGAGCCGATCTCAAAATCACCCGTCAAGTGGAGCCTGTGGGGCCCACGATACGTGATTTTGTCAACGTTCTCGGAATTGGACCAAACTTGGGTCACAAGACCAGCGTATTGCTACGAGTCCGATGGCGCAAGTTTTGTCTCGATCCGACGTGTGTACACAAAGTTACAGCGTGTTCCAGAAAGGACGGATACGGGGTGTCGTCGGCGGATACGCGTTGATTCCGGGGTGCACACACCTCCGAATCGACTTCTGTGAAATCTCACACGATCGTATCAACGTCGCACACAGTTCGGTAAAGACCGCGTACGACCAAGTCGTCCCGATTGGCGGGGCAAACTCAGTTCCGGGGTGAAACAGAGCGTTATTTTTCCTGTTTTTGGATCGCGGTGTGCGATCACCACAGGACGCGATGCACCGAGCGGGTTGCACGGGAACCGAGGGGGTTATGCAGTCTATGCGTAGCAATTTACGGAATCGAATTTGGAGTTACGATGAGGGAGAAAACGGTACCTGTTCAGGGCCCCGTGAGTTCTATTTTTCACGTCTCCAAACGTCCACGTCGTGTCCTGCGTCTCGAGTTGCTGGTACCACGTGTCTGCTGCGAGTCCAGACTAAGGTCCTGATCTGGAAGGCTTCGCCGGGGGTCAGCCTCGTGGTCGGCTAGGGCTCGGCGATCGGATCTCGAGCGGCGGCCGGCGGGTCCAGGGAAAAGCACGGCGGAGGGAGATGATGGGGATGTCGGGGTCTTGGTTGGGGAAGTCGACGCCGGAGAGCGGCGGAGGAGGAGACGCGGGGGAGGTTGCTCTGTGATGGAGGTCGACGAGGTTGCTCGAGATGGTAGGGAAAACTGGTGGCGGTCGGCGTGGCCCGGAAGCCGAGGCGGGGATAGGGACGGCGAGGCAGTCGGGAACGGTAGGGAGGTGGATTCGAGGGTGCGGGGAAGCTAGGGTTCCGGTGGGGCGGACGGCTAAGGCGTTGGTAACGGGCTGTCGAGGTCGACGAAGGAGGTGGGTGGTCCGGTGAAGCTAGGGTTTCATCGAGGCGACCGAAATCTGAAGAAGGCGGCATTGCTCGGGCACGTATATCGAGGAAGGCGGCTGTGGCTACGCGAAGTCCGAGATGACTTAAATAGTCGCGCCGTCGCCGGAAACACTGTTCAGTTGGGAATTAGGGTTTCTATCAGGTTCTCGGGTCGGGTTGGTTTGGTTCGGGCTTCGTTGGGTTCGGTTCACCATCCTATAGCTTTTGGTCCTCGTTTCGTTGCTCCGGTGTCCAATAAATTTACCGAAAAATGCCATGCGTCCGGTTCTCCATAATACACAATAAATTTTTACTTCCAGAATATTTTAACACCCATAAACTGCTCGTAAAATTCTTTAACTCATAAATACCTCGGTTCTTCATCCAAAATCCCGAAAACATCCGGAAAAATTTTATTAAAAAAAAATTTATTTGAAAAAATAGGGTGTTTACACCTCTGCCCATTTGGAGAAGTAATCCGTGATGGCCAGTATGAACCGGTGACCTCTGGAGGAAGACGAGTGAATAGGACCAATGATATCCATACCCCATGCTTCGAAAGGCCAGGATGCAACCGTAGGATGTAGATATTCAGACGGTTGATGTATGAAGTCTGCATGAACCTGACAGGCTCTGCATTGTCTTGCATAGTTGATCGCGTCTGCGATCATAGTGGGCCAGTAATAGCCCATTCTCCTGATACGATCCTGTAGCTTAGGACCGGGTTGATGCGCTCCGCATACGCCGTTGTGAGCTTCCCGGATAATCTGATGTGCTTCATCGTTAGAGAGACATCTCAATAGCAGTCCGTCGTAGGTCCGGCGATATAGGCATTGTGAAGATGCATCGAAGTAGAAGCGTAATGATCGTCTTTTGACGGATACTGCTTCTTTGGGGTCCTTCGGCAAGATTTCGTATGCCACGAAATCTATGAAGGACTTCTCCAGTCTCTTCTAGGGGGATCTGCGTTCACAGCATAGCTGCATTCTATGTGAAAGTTGTTCTTTACACAAAATAAATCTCTGTTAAGAAGGATTACCGAATTCTGCCTTCTTATAGGAGTGGCTAAATCCGCAGCTAGACTGGCTAGGGCATCAGCCTCCAGATTCTGAGATCGAGGTATATGCTCTAGGAAGAACCCTTTGAATGTCATGGCTATCTCGACCGTTGCTTGGTGATAGGGGATGAGGTCTGGATTCCGGACTTCGTATATTCTCCTGACTTGATTGACGATAAGCAGAGAATCACCGAAAGTTTCCAGGGACTCGACCCCCAGCTTTTTAGCGACTTGGAGCCCAATTAGCAGAGCGTTGTACTCTGCCACATTATTGGAGCATGGCTCGCTAATAGAATATGCTCGGTAGATGACGAGTTTATCAGGAGTGACCAGGACGATTCCTACTCCTGAAACCACGTTTCCCCTAGGACCAGTTCTGGAGGCACCATAGAAGAATAGTTGCCATGTGTCACTTTCCATTACAGAATTATATTCTGCAACTTCATCAGGGATGTCCTCGTATAGTTTGGAGGTCTCCGGGATTGAATGAGCAGCTAGGAAGTCGGCCAACGCTTGGCCTTTGATGGACTTCTGCGGGACGTATACCATGTCATATGGTGTTAATAGCATCGCCCAAGTCGTGAGTCGGGAATTAAGAGCACTTGGCTTGCTCATCAGTACTCGAAGAGGGTTGATCTTGGAGATGATATGAATAGTCTGGCCGGTGACATAGTGTCGCGTCTTCTGGATAGCAAACATCAGAGCCAAGCATTCTTTCTCCACTGGATTGTACCGGTGTTCGGCTCTGACCATCATCCTGCTGAGGTAGTAGATAGCCTGTTCATGACCCATATCGTTCTTCTGTGCGAGAAGAGCTCCTAGCGAATGATCCATCGCTCAAACGTACAACAAGAATGGTCTTCCCATGACGGAAGGCACCAGAACTGGCGGACTGGTGAGGTAGTGCTTGATATCTCCGAACGCTTGCTGACAGGTTTTGTCCCATACGAAGGATACACCTTTCTTCATGAGATGAGAAAAGGGCTGACATCTCCCCGAGAGGTTGGATATGAATCTCCGGATATAAGCCAAGCGGCCTTGAAATCCCCGGAGTTCCCTCAGATTACGGGGCGGTCGCATTTCTACGTTGGCCTGGACTTTGTCAGGGTCCACTTGGATGCCTTTGGCGGTAATGACAAATCCTAGGAATTTGCCACTAGATACACCCAGAAAGGACTTCGTAGGGTTCATCTTGAGTTGATGTTGGCGCATTAACTCGAATACCGTCCTCAAGTCTTGAATGTGATCATCTTTGAGGCGACTCTTGACGGCTACGTCGTCCACGTAACATTCTAATGTGATCATCTTTGGTGACCCAGTCGGGATATTGTTCTTCTCGGATGAAACAGTAGGCTATCAACTTCTTGACTTCAGCTTCGATGGCGTCCATCATATCCGGACGGAACCGGCGTTGGTGCTGCTTCACAGGCTTTGAATCGGGCAATATGTTGAGTTTGTGAGTAGCCACCTTTGGGTCAAGGCCTGGCATGTCCTCGTAATCCCATGCAAAGACGTCTATATATTCTTTTATCAGCTGGATAACTTCTTCCCTTTCAGCTCGGGAAAGATTATTACTGATAAATATCGGCTTTGGCGAAAGTTCACCCCCAACATCAACCTGGATAACTTCGTCTTTGGTGGGAGGTTCTCTTTGCTCGAAGCGGAATTCCCACTGCGTATCCATTTGTTGGGCCCAAGATTCATTCTCAAACGGCTCAGAATCCTGTTCATCTGCTTCAAAGGGATCTGTCACTACCATATTCACTGATAATGTCTGTTCGAGAGCATTAGGTGGGTCAGAGGGCGACGAGCCATTCTGAGAAAAGAAAAAGATACCCTCGTCCGACTTAGAGGAGGTGGCATACCCTAACCCGAAATGAGTTCGTTGATAGTAGGGGTCGCCGTACAGCAGCGTTCGTCTGCCTCTTCCGTAGTTGAGGCCTGGCTTCCGCTTCAAGTCGTAGCCCATGTTTTGCATGATCCTCAATGCTTGCGGGCTGTATCGGTAAACTTGCATTTTTCCAGTATCGTCATTGAAAGAATCTTCCTGGACAGTCGGTTGATTGCGCATGCGGTCGAAGACTATTGAACGCTGACTGTTGCAGGTAGGCGGGACAATGAAGATAGAATCCTTATGTGGTCCATACGTCGTGACGACGTTGGACGATGACGCTACTTCCCAGACATACGGACGGTAGAAGTTCATAACTTCCAAGAATTTTTGTGCTATGGGTTCTACCTCGTCACGGGGAGTGGATTCCTGATTTGGAATTTGAGCGTCAATATAATGGAAAATAGGATGTTTATTATCATTTGGAACTCCGTTCCTGGTTGCATTTACATCAGTCGGCTGCCTGTTGCACCGAAGGTTGATGACCAAGGGTGGAGGCTTCTGGTTCAAAGTAATCACTAGAGGATCACTCCTTTTTCCTTACCCGGTCTTGTTCAGGTGGATAGCCATAGGCTCCATGGCTTTTGGACGAGTGGTTCGTCCTTTCACTCTGATTGACAGCGGTAGTGTGGCAGAGGGTTCTTCTGGCTCCCGGTGGGATTCCTTCTCTGCCTCGCCTGACACTTCTTCCGTGTGGTCTTGAGAGTACAACACAGCATCGGAATAGTAGGATTCTACTCCTTTAAACGGGTTTAGGTCAGCAACCTTCGTTTGCACCGTTCCTTGGGGGTCTACATATTTAAGACATTGATGTAGAGTTGAAAGAACGATATTGTGGTCGTGGATCCACGGTCTTCCCAGCAAAATATTGTAGGACACCTCTGAATCGATGATGTAATATGTGGCCACCGATCTGAGATTGCCAATCTGGATCCTCAGGCGAATTTTCCCCAACGGCTTACTTCTTCCGGCGTTGAAACCTACGATTGTAGTGGAGGTGTAAGCCAATTCGCTGGTAGGAATCCTCAGCGGTCTGAGCAGACTGTGAGGGATGATGCTGATCGACGATCCTGGATCTATGTGAATTCGATCGACCTCCATGGAACCGACATACCCGGTGTAATAGAGGGGCCTGTCATGCCTGTTGTGTTTTAACAGCATATCGTCTTGAGTAAAAGTGATATTTGGGACCACCTCCATCACACTGTGGCATTGAGGACACGCCACCGGTTCTTCGTCGGGGGACTTGAGCTGGGTCAAGCATGCCTCCGCCTGCATCAGTGCTTCACTCAGGGCTAGACGAGTGTCTTGGGAGAGCCTGAGTAGCTCGAAGATGGACAGCCTGGCTGGTGTATTAGCCAGTTGGGCCAGGATGTCGAAGTTGTATGGCTTCTCTAAACCTTTGTTTGGAATGTTTTTTACAGGTTTATCAAAGCGCACTTCTTTTTGCTTCCCCTTGTCCGCCGGAGTTGGTTTTGAACGACCGGCATCTGGTACGACGGGACCCAGTCCCGAAGGTTTGGCAGCTGAAGCGTCCGCCGGTGCATCTTCCTGACTTGCTCCATAGTCGTTGAGGTAGGCTTTCCCTGAACGGGTTGCAGCAAATACCTCGTCTTCGTCTGATGCCGAAGAAGTTGCGACCATATGGCATGGTTTGCATTTGGAGCTCTTTCTAGACGTAGCCTTAGTAGCTTTAGTCTCCTCCTCGAGCTCTGACACCAAATCCGGATGAACCCACATAATCTTGCCCTGTCGGGTGGTTAGGGGTACCAGGTTATGATTTTGACCCCTAGCTGGAGGGAGATTGACGATGTTCATCGTGGTCCGGGAAATGGGTGTGACACCGTCCGAGACTTCTTGGGAAGGCAGATTACCAAACCGCAGAGAGATCATGTTGGCCGTGACCGTCTTCTCGGTGTTGTGCAGAGTGATGGCCTTAGCATCGATCAATCCCTGGATCTTTCTTTTTACTATGTAATAAGCCTTTGTCGGGTGGTGTACGTATCTGTGGAAGATGCAGTATTTGGGGTCGTTAGTACTGCCGACTTCTTGGGGCCGCCTCAGCTTCGGAAGGGTGATCTTGCCACTTTTGACGAGACACTCGAATATACTTGGAATATCATCGTCGTCGAAAGAGTAGACTTCGGCGGTCCTGGAAGTCCCGGGTCTCGTTTGTGCGGTTGTCGCAGTCTTTTGCCTGGCCGTATTGATCGCCATAGCTTCTTTTCCTTTGGAGCTGCGAGGATGGTCGCTGCTGGGAGATGACCTCTTGCCTCTGTCAGAGGCGGAGATCATGATGCCATTGTCGCGCGCCTTGCGACTGTTGTCTTCGGCGGCTACGGCCGAGATGATGAACGAGGGCCAATCATGGAACTGATATGGTCCTGTAAATACCAAGACTACGGGAAGGAGGTTCTTTCTGCAAATATCTACCAACGCAGAGTCTGGAACTCCTGGAGGCATCTGTAAGGTGGCCTGACGAAAATGTTCGATGAAGGTACGAACGTCCTCCTTTTCCTTCTGCTTGACTTCGATGAGAGAGGACATAGACATGTCCATCCCTCCCTCGTAGAATTGCGTGAAGAATAAAGCTTTGAAGTCCTCGAAGGAAGTAATGCAGTTGTCTGCCAAGCTACGGTACCACTGATAGGCTACTCCTAAGAGACAGCCTTTGAACACCCGAGTGAGGAGGGCGTCGTTCCCTTGTAGCAACACCGTCATCATACTGAAATAGTTCATGTACTGACTTGGTGATATTTTTCCCTCGAACAGAGCCATAGTCTGAGGTTTGTACCTCGGAGGGAAAGGGACCTCTTCCCAGATAGCTGGTTAAGGCTGGTTGATTCCCAGTTTCTTGAGCTGATCTTTGTGCTTCAAGGCGTCAAACTGGGCTTTCAACTCCCGTACTGCCTGCATCAGATTTTCAGTTGGAAGCGGGACTACGGTGTGGTGCGGAGTTGGTTGTATCGTGACTCCAACGGGAGGTAATATATTCTCCGAGTGAGGAAGCGGAGGAACTGCTGACTCTTAATCTAGAGCAGGCTCTTGGCTCGGGTTGGATGGTGGTAAGTCCACCCCCATACGTATCTGAGTTGGCGGGACCGATGCTTGAGCCATGGCAGTTGTGTTCTGAGTTAGCATCATCTGGTACATGTTCTCCATTATGGATTGTATTTGTTTCAGAGATGTCTCCAGTATAGTGATACGTTGTTCCGCGTTTCCTGACGGCAAAGCTTTCTCGCGTTCATCTTCAACGGCATAAACTCTTATTTCCCTGGGTGTCATTGAAGGATTAGTATAGGTCGCTGCAGAAGTTGACTCTATACTCTCAGCATCTGATCCGGGAGACTGGCGACCCCCAGCGTCGGAATCAGACGAGTACGAAGCTGGTTGTTGTGACCTTGCACGGGTATTTTGGAACACCCCAGCTTCAGCGTTCCTGAGGAGCTCATTGAATCTCCTTCGGATCGGAGGCCTAGAGGGATGACGTCTTGAGCTCGACCCTCCTCTAGGTATGTGTGAAGCCATGTTCACAGATGCATGCGCGGGCTCTTCTTCCTGGAAAGACAGAGAGTAGCTCAACCGGTCGAAAACCGACCGTTTTGCTTTAGAACAGCAGCAATCAATCACAATCTTATGACTATTACAACAGTGCTCGCCAGGAGGCGTAATAGACATATTGGAAGGTCCCCTCTCCTTACGCTTCTGGATTAGATATTTGCGCAGGTCAGGAGGAGTTGCAGAAGAAGAAGACGACGGCTTGTTCCTTCTGTTCCCATCAGTGGGCATGAGGAGGTTGGGCACCATGGTTTTCCCTGTGCCACCTGTGTACAACAGGTTGGCCATCTGGGTGGCGAATAATCCCCGGGGAGGGTGTCTTTCCGCAACCTGAGCTTGCTTTACGCCGAGGGACTTCGCCTGGCGTAAATTAGAGATTTGCTCAGACTGGCGTAAAGCTGAAGAGGTCCTCAGTCGGCCATCGGCTTCTCGCGTAATCCGGAGGGTAGGCAGATTGTTTCCTCGCTGGCGTAAAGGTCGAGAAGTTGAGTACTCTGCCGCTTGCTTTCCCTTGCGTAGATTGCAGGGGTCATCTGCTTTTTTGCGGAAGACAGATGAATGTTTACAGGCGAAACGCGTTTGGAATTTCTGATTTGGCGCTAAGACTTTATCAAAAATATTGTCTATTTTGCCAGTGACGGAAGACTGCATTTTACGCGCAGGGCGCGGAGTGGACTTCTGGACTAGCGTTAAGCCATTTCCAGAAGTTTTGTCTGTACCGCCAGTGGCGGAAGACAAAATTTCTCGCGCAGAGCGCAGAGGATACTTCTGGGTTAGCGCTGAGGCTTTGCCAAAAGTTTTGTCGGCCCTGTCAGAGACAGGCGACTGAATTTTACGTGCAGGGCACGGAGGGAGCAATGCTACAACCTCATTGGTCGGAGAGATCGGAGAGTCCACAGGAATAGTAGAGGATGTCTTGGGCGTCCAGACCTTGCGCAGCTTCCTGTTGTCTTGGACGGAGAGGGGGTGAGAGCTACCCCCGGTTCGAAGCATGTTTTCGTAGGCAGACTGGTCGAATTGGACGACCAGTGTCTTCTTTACGGTTCCTGCAGATACCGCATCGTGTTGAGCAATTACTTCCTCATCAGAAGAGAAAGACGTCCCCAACAGAGTCGCCATCTTATTTGTGGTAGAAAATGAAAGAATGAAATGTATTCAAGACGGGGTTTATACGAAACCCGTGTTCTTTGGTTTACAAACAAACTTGTACAATTTAATCCTATACGAGGATATCGAAGTACAATTTATAAATCTGGGTAAATATTATTATAGGTGTCTGATCTGCAGTCGATCACTTTAGCCCTTGGACCACACGATGATGAAGAAGTGCCGTAGAAGACAGGAAGCAGCTTCGAAGGTTGCAAAAGAGGGTGGATGCACGATGCCAAAGTCGTTGATCCCTACTCTTTGCCTGAGCTCCGAATTCTTCTCTCTCTCTCTCTCTCTTGACCTCTGGTTCGATCTTTCTTGGAAGTTCGACCTTGGATCTATATTTCTCTCTCTTTCAATTTTGTCGACCCCGGGTCTGATATTGGATTTCTTGACCAATTTTCCCACCTTGTCCTTTGTTGATAGAGGTCTCTATTTATAGAGTTTTAGTGACAGTGACCACTCCGTCGGTATAGAAATCGAGTAGTGGAAAGTACAGCACCCTTTTACACAACGGTTAAAATAACCAATGCCTGCGTATAGATGATCCTCTGAATGAGCGTGTGACGCGGGTCCAACTAAGGGACAAAACGCGTATAATTGCTATAAAGATCACGGCGTAGAAGCCAGGTAGGTAGGTATCCCTCGTGTAGAAGAGGTGGGCGTAGAAGCCAATGTCTGTCACCATGGCGTAGAAGCCAAGTAGGCATAGAAACCGAATAGGCGTAGAAGCCGAGTGGTCATAGAGGCCGAGTGAGCACAGAAGCTGAATGGGCATAGAAGCCGAGTGAGCACAGAAGCTGAATGGGCGTAGAAGCCGCTGCGTAACGTGCCAGAGTGCTGATGTGGACGTCTTAGCCGGAATTACTACTTTTGAAGATATAATCAAATCTTTTGCATTAAATGCAGAGATTTGCCACCATCCTGCGCATTAAATGTAGAGGCATATTTTTTTTATGGTCTGCAGGCCTTCTGTGCATCAGTCGCAGAGACGTGCCTCGAGAAACTGTCACCGCTCTGTGCATTAAACGTAGAGACGTACCTCGAGCCCCGTACGAAGTGCAGCTTTTGATGTGGCAGGCGGTTTGTCTACTGTGGAGCGTAAACAGCTAATGTCTGCCTGTGTAAAACAAGGCAGCGTATCCCCTTATACACGTAAAAGCAGTTTACGCAAAGGAGATGGCGGTAAATGACAGCCTGGGTTGCAGTGCCGTGCCATCATTATAGCCGTCGTCTGGGTAGTCGAGCAGTATCCCTTTGTCAGAAGTCCAGACGTCAGGTTCATTGCAGGATCTGATAGGTTCACTTCGGAGAACACGAAGCGTTCCTCGTACGCTTTAATGCTATATTAAAAGCGGATGTGTTTTACTCCATATAGGCGACGAAGCACCCTGTTTTATGCTGAAGCAGCCTGGACATACTGTACTTACGCGGATGGTCCTTTCAGCTTTTAATATTTCACGCTATGATCAGCGGAAAAAAGCCCTTGTTTTGCATGCTTGATGGCTCTGAGGTCATCTCTTTACGCTGTCCCGCACCAATAAGCTGCGTATAGCCATCCGGCGTATTTTTCATGCTTCTACATTAGCCATCTCATGTTACTTGATCTCTTGATCTAGATGATCATTCTTTGCTCATTCATTGATTTCATGCTTCTGTTGTATTTATTGTTACCCGATGATGTTGTAGCACATAAGGATATATGTAATTGATATATCAAATACCTTATGCCCTTTGCTACTATATTTTGAGCATTTTTTAGATTTCTCTAATTATAGAGAATACACTTATTCATAATGACAATAATATTTTGTATTCTCTAGATCGATCTATAATTTTATTATCAAGGATTGTTCTCAATAATTGGCAAAAAAAAAATTGTATTATTGTTATCGTCTTGCTTATCTTTTAGCCTTTGATTTGATAAGAGCCATTTTTTTCTAATTTTTGAGTTATTTCTATGCTCTTATCCTTTCTAGTGAAGAGTCTACAAAATATTTTGATCATTCAAAATGTATACCCTTATTGGATACTCTAAGCTTAAGCAAGTATCATATGTGTAAGTGACTTAAAATTTAATGAGCACATTTATCTTGTTAATGGCTTATCTCATTAATCCTAATCGGTTATATATCTTACTATTTTATGATTTTGTATTAAGCTATATAATCTTAGTTCACTTTTACTCATCTAGCTTTTTTTATTCCAACTAAATATATGTTATACTAGTTTATAAAAACAAGATTTGTGAATTGTCTTGATGTAATTTGTATTCTATTTTAGATACATATGTTTATGCTCTAAAAGTAGTTTGATAAAAACTTGATTTAACCTTATTTTGTATGATTGGATTCTTTAATTTAATCTTCTTTCATATGAGTTATTAGTAAGCATCTCTTGAAATTCTCTCACTTTTGAGTCATAATTTTATAGTATCATTATTTCCATCTCATTATGTTTAAAGTAGTAATCATTCAAATGAGATTAACTATTTTCCATATTTTCCATCAATTTAAGAGTTTTTATTATAGATATGGACTTGGAATTTCTATTGAAGTTTATTGATGAGATTCTTAAGATCAGGCAAATTTTATTTTTCTCTTTTGAAAAATGATCCTAATGATTGGATAGTTCAAGATTATCTAACTATGCAAGATTCATGTCAAATATTTTACTCTACCGTGACTATTCATAGGTTACCACATATGAGCCTTTGTTATTTAAACTTAATTGGTTTTTCATCTATATATTAGCAAGGTTTGGTCCTTACCTTATGATTGGTATATATATGTGGTAAAGCTCATTAGGTCCACGTAAAGTAATCAATTGATTGATTCTTGCTTAATTAGTTAATCATGGACATAATTTTTATTTTATTTTTTAGCTATATTATGAATTTTATCATGCTTTGTTTATTTGATTGATTAGACTTTTAGCTTCATGATGACTTTTTTTCTCAAAAGGTAATATATATTGACCTAAATTATATCTTTATGAGTTTATCCTACTTAGGTCAATGCTTCTTATCTTTTGATTTAAATGCCTAATTGGATATTTCTTTTTAATTGTTCATATTTAAGTGTATTTTACATTGTTATCTCATTTTGTCTAAAGAAGATTATTTTCGTTTTTGTAACGATTTTTATAAGCCTTATATGCATTGAACAAGGGAAAGAAAATCCTTAGTTAATATATATCCCCTATATCTTGTTTTTATTTTTGTAATGCATATAATTTCTTTGGAACTAGATACGCATAATTTGAGGGGGAGCAAATTAATTATTTCAATTCATTTACATCCTTTAATATGTGGTATACCTAGTTCATGATGAACTCATATGCATTCCTTTTAAATATATTTTTAATTGTGTTCATGATATGTGAAGGGTTTATGATAATGTATGCAATTGTCTTTATTCTCCTGTTTCTCTCTCATTTATGGGTTAAAAGATATAATTTTCCTAAAATAAATTATTTATCTTTATTGATGATTCTATTAAGCTTTCATTGTTTTGGCATTCCTTGTATGCTAAATTATTTTTGCTTTCCTTTCTTGGACTTACCCAAAATTCAAGATTATTAATCATATTGGTCATAGTTTGAGGGGGAGCATTCAAATTGACTAAATCTCTCATTCTCCAGTAATTTTATCCTTTACTGTCATGTTTATCTAAAGGATAATAATTGAATTCAAATACATTAACTTGGGTAAGGGGTTAAAATTTGCAAATAGGAAGATTCGTGTATATTAATTTGATTTTTTTCAATGATTATACTCTTTTTATGGCATTGATCCACTAATTTGTATGGGCAGATTGTGAATTATATTTGTTTTCTTGATCATTATTAAGAGCTCTTATTGTTTCTTCCATTATTCTCATGGTATCTATTATACTTGCAAATGTCTTCTCCCTCATGGTTTTTGAATATTATTCCTTATTCTTCTTCCAAAACTAGAGTAATATTTCATATCATATTATGCTTTGGATTTCTTCCTTAGACTTCTAGTTGGTAAACTACTCATTGAATTATTTTCTTTTTTTATATTGATATTACCAACTACATTGTGTTTTGACAAGCTATATTTCAATTGGTATTATACATTAATTGTGTATTTTTTAAAACTTGTATTTTCATACTCCTCCTATAGCTTTCATAAATTTTCTTGATCATGATTGTTTATGCATACCTCTTGCTCTGATTTATCTACTTTAGATTGAATTCATTTCATCTATTAGTATGGGGGAGCTTTGTCACG
The DNA here is from genome assembly GCA_036927795.1 of Iris macrosiphon. NCBI lineage: Eukaryota > Viridiplantae > Streptophyta > Magnoliopsida > Asparagales > Iridaceae > Iris > Iris macrosiphon. Next base: position 200,223,117 of record JAYESA010000005.1, read on the forward strand.
CCCCAGTCCCAAAATATCGAGGGACTAGACACGTGGCAATGGCCAGCAGCACGCACCGATGGACAAACCCAATTTAATGGATCCATCGGAGCATACTTAAGCTGTATATAAGGACTATAACAACAAGTCAGAACTAATCTCATCCACAGGAAAGATAATAAGATCAACAACAATAAGGAAAGTAAAATAAACATCCAGTCTCAGCAAAGTATTCGGGAAACAACCCGATATAATGTCTGTTACAATTGTTCTCATAAACAGAAATTTAAAGAGTTTAATTAAACAGGAAATAACAACTGAGCATGGCGAAGCAATGGTTCAGGAGAAGTCCTCAGCGATCACCTCGTCTTTAGCTACGGGTACTGTTCCGTGAAGAGCACCTGTTCCGTAGACCTCTGGATAAACCTCGTCTGCAAATCCTGGGGACATAATCCGGATCCAGGTCCTCAGGGGACATAGCAAGGTACAAGAAAACACAAGCCAAAATAAATGCAGTAAAGCAGTTAATGAAACAATAGGGTCAACTATATAACCATCTATGTGAAATGCAAGTTGAGAGCATCACTAAAACTTAGGCTGATACCACTACAAGCTCTGTGTCTGGGAGCCAGTAGCAGCTATACTATGAATTTTACTATGTGTTTACTATGAATTTATATATATAATCAGCCTGTAGCCTGTGTGTCTCTCCCCACCCAATGTAATCATACCTATCATGTCCACGATGCCTCATGTCCACGTCACGTACGATCATATCTAATGCAGTAAGTCATACTATATCTATGAACATAATGTCTAGGAGTGTAATGTCTAAGTCATAAATCCTGGAACCTACTCAGAATCACCTTGAATATTTCAGGAAGATTCTGTCTCATGCTCTGTGTCAGGTGTCCTGGGTAATAAGTACTTGATAGGGCAAGTACAAGAATATAAATGTCACGATTTCCATCTCTAAATGACATTGCCCAACCCCGCGTACGGTGTTGGCACCCGACTATGATCGGACGCTAAGCAAGTCACACGGCCCTAGGGTTGAGCAAGTACAATAATCACAGGAAAATAAATCAAGAGAAATGAATCATTAAACTGCTTTTATGGCAAGGTACACTTGCCTGGATTTCCGGTTCCAGTTGTCACTTGGGCTTCAGTTGGGATTGCAGGCAGTACTCCGGCTGCTGAAACAAATATCACCATCAGATTCAGAAAATGTCAATCAGCTAGAAACGCCTGTCCTTGAGTCCAGTTTGGAGACAAGGGCAAAAACGTCAATTTCGGGCCAAGGCGGGGTCCAGATGTGGGCCGCTTTGCACCAAAAAACGCGTCAGGGTCAAAGGTCTCCAAATCAGTCCAACTTAATGTCAACAGGTCAGGAACGATGATATGAACCCAACGGAACTTCCAGAATTGAATTCCGATGAGCCGTTCTCAAAATCGCCCGTCGAGTGGAGCCTGTGGGGCCCACAACACGCGATTTTGTCAACGTTCTCAGAATCGAACCAAACTTGACCCACAGGACCAGCGTATTGCTACGAGTCCAATGGCGCAAGTTTCGTCTCGATCTGACTTGTGTACACTAAGTTACAGCGAGTTTCAGAAAGTACGGATACGGGGCGTTGTCCGCGGATACGCACTGATTCCGGTGTGCACGCACATCCGAATCAGCTTCTGCGAAAGCCCACACGTCCGTATCAACGACGCTGACGTATCGGTGATGACCGCACGTGACCAAGTCGTCCCGTTTGGCGGGGCGTACTCGATTCCGGGGTGAATCAGAGTCTGGTTTTTTTTTCCTGTTTTTGGATCGCGATGTGCGATCACCACAGGACGCGATGCCCCGAGCGGTTTGTCCGGGCACCGAGAGGGTCATGCAGGCTACACGATAAAACTTACGGAATCGAATTCCGAGCTACGAGCAAGAAGTTATGAATACCTGAAGTGGGTTCCGTAAACCTGAAAATCTCGTGTCCGTCTTGTGTCCAAATCGTGTCGGGTTTAGGGTTTACTGTTCCTGTGTCCTGGGTTGTGTCCGACCGAGTCTTCTGTGTCCGATTCTAGGGTTCACTGTGTAAGGCCACTGGGAGCGGGGATTCAGGCCGGCGGAGGTCGGCGACGGCTTGGGAAGGTCCAGGGCGGCCGGGCGGCGAGGTCCGGAGGTGGAGATGTGGCTCAGGCGGCCGGCGCTGTAGGGTCTGAGGCTGGACGGCGGGTTCTGTGGAGAACGGTGCAGGCGGAGGGAGGAGTTAGGGTTCGGCCGGACGGCTCGTCGGGGAAGATGGGTCGAGCGGACGGAGCTGGGACGGAAGAGGGGATTTCCGGCGGAGCCGAGCGGGGACAGCGGAGGCTAGGGGTCGGCTTATATAGAGAGATGGGGAGGTGGATGGCCGGCGGTTGGCCGGAAGGGGAAGGGAGAGGTCGATCGTCGGTTACAGAGAGGGGAGAGGAAGAGCTGGGGAGGCTATCGCCGGCGGCGGGTTGGCCGGAATGGGAAACGAGGGGTCGGGGAGAGGCGGTTCGGGAGAGAGAGGGTTGCGGGTCGGTTAACGGGCGGGTTCGGGTCTGATGAACCCGACCCGACCCGACAACAATGCGGGCTGGGCCGCCCATTGGGCCGGGTTGGTGAGTTTATATAATCTATTAACTAATAAATAATAAAATCATTAAAAATTAATAATTAATTAAATAATTAATTCTAGGTGTTTAAAAAATAGGTCCAAGTCCCAATAAATTCTAGAAAAATTACCCTATGTCGATTTTCATTTTACACCATAAAATATTATTTTCATAATATTTTAATATTATTTATTATCAATTAAAAATTATTGAATAATTAAAACACTGGTATTTAATTACAGGAAAATTCCAGAAAATCCCAGAAAATTGTGATAAATCAAAATTTTAAATTTATGAAAATCAGGGGGATTACAATACACCCCCCTTAAGAGGATTGCGTCCTCGCAATCAAAGATTAACCGGTCAACAGAGATGACACGGTTGCAACTATTGTTCGAAACACATCAAAATCAAGGAGCACCTAGGAAAAATTATTTTCCTAAGCATTAAGAGTTATGCAATTTCCCAAATGAGGGAAATCTAGAAAATTACAGTTTTTTATAAAACCAGGTTATCTTTCAAAACTTATCAGGTTAACAATTATAAAACATTCTGATTTATTGGCAAGTTCAAAAATAAATTACTAGGTTAACACTAGTTTATCCTTTATAAAACATTTTAGACTAACAATTTTAAAACATTCTAGGTTATTATCAAGTTCAAAATTTCTAAGTTAACACTAGGTTATCAATTATAAAACACTCTAGGTTGTTTGCAAGTTCAAATTAAATTACTAGGTTAACAAGTTAAAATTTTCCAGGTTAGGTCTAGGGTCACGAACCAGCAGGCACAAAATAATGCAAAACTAGAAACAGAAACTATAAAAACTTACGCGCATTTGCTACTCCTTGGTTCTGCGCGTCTCCCACAGTCATTGCGAAAACTTGGCCGCGTCCTGGTGGATTCCTCTGCTGCTGCTGCTGCTGCTGGGCTTGTTGGAAGAGTGCTGCCTGCGGTGCCAAGGGTGGCCTTGGTTGATACCCTCCTGGTGCTGGTAGAGCTTGTTGGTTTATCCTTGGTACTCCTCCTCGATGATAAGGACAATCCTTGGCTAAATGTTGATTGGTTCCACAAATCAAGCACAATCCCAACTTGCGTCTGCAGTCCTTCTCTAAATGGCCTATCTTGCCACAGTATTGACATGTAGGTACTGTCTGCGGAGAGGCTCTGGGTTGTTGGTGTATGTGAGGCCTCTTTGCAGCTTCTTCTTGTGGTGCTTTGGCTGCTGTAGAAGACCGTTTCAGACCGGTCTCTCTCCTGGTGACGCGTTCCATGCGTCGTGCTGCAGCGAGAACGTCCGAGTACGAAGTGGGTGCGACAGATCCAATTAGCTTCTGCAACTCGATGTTAAGGCCGTCGAAAAACTTTTCGGCCTTCTCTTCTTCTGTTGGGATTAATGCTGGGGCGAAGCGACTCAGACGAATGAACTCAGCGTTGTACTCTTCCACCGTCATAGCTTCCTGAGTGAGGCGATTGAACTTGTCCCTCAGTTCTGATCGAGCGATAGCTGGTATGTACATCTCCTGGAAGAGTCTGGAGAACTCTTCCCAAGTAACTCGATCTGGTCCGAGCCTGGTCTCTTCAGATAACCACCAGTGATGAGCATTGTCCGTCAACTGCATTCTGACGGCGGTCATCCAACGTTCTCTTGGAAGTTCAGCTGCTTCTAACTGGTGTTGTATATTGGTGAGCCACTCATGCACTTCAGTTGGTCCTTCTTTGCCCGAAAAGGTACGAGGCTTGAGTTGACGGAAGTCAGTGATACACCCCGTTGCTGGTCGCCTAACTTGTGGGTTCACTTGCTCCAATGCATTTACTAGGCTGGTTCTCAGGTACTCTGCCTCCTGACGATGCGCCTCCTGATGAATTTGTTGTTGGGCTTGCATCATTGCGTAGATCATTTGAAATATCTGCTGCCCGTCTATAGGTTGCCCTTGTGGGAATACGGGCGTCGGTGGAACGAAATGCGGAGGCGGCGGGATGTCATCACGCCGGAACCTTGAATTATGCGGTGCTTCTTGATCGTTTTGAGAAGATTGCCCTCGGTCTTCGGGTGTCACTCCTTCATCATAAGTGACCACAGCATCGTGTGGTGTACTCAAGGGATTCTCGTCTCCACTTCTTGGATCCATTAGTCTGCATCAAAATAAAACATAAGAAGCGCACTGGATTCAAGGCAAGATGCAAGTCAAAAGTTAATTTGAATACGATACAGATATCAAGAACGTTTCAAGCAAGTGGATGAGATACTAAAAACTTATCCTATTCTTATTTGCAGGTCTGTTCGGTCCCTAAGTTGAAACCGAACAATTTAGTCGTGGACCTGCATGGGCCACCACAAAAACCATGTCACGCCCCAGTCCCAAAATATCGAGGGACTAGACACGTGGCAATGGCCAGCAGCACGCACCGATGGACAAACCCAATTTAATGGATCCATCGGAGCATACTTAAGCTGTATATAAGGACTATAACAACAAGTCAGAACTAATCTCATCCACAGGAAAGATAATAAGATCAACAACAATAAGGAAAGTAAAATAAACATCCAGTCTCAGCAAAGTATTCGGGAAACAACCCGATATAATGTCTGTTACAATTGTTCTCATAAACAGAAATTTAAAGAGTTTAATTAAACAGGAAATAACAACTGAGCATGGCGAAGCAATGGTTCAGGAGAAGTCCTCAGCGATCACCTCGTCTTCAGCTACGGGTACTGTTCCGTGAAGAGCACCTGTTCCGTAGACCTCTGGATAAACCTCGTCTGCAAATCCTGGGGACATAATCCGGATCCAGGTCCTCAGGGGACATAGCAAGGTACAAGAAAACACAAGCCAAAATAAATGCAGTAAAGCAGTTAATGAAATAATAGGGTCAACTATATAACCATCTATGTGAAATGCAAGTTGAGAGCATCACTAAAACTTAGGCTGATACCACTACAAGCTCTGTGTCTGGGAGCCAGTAGCAGCTATACTATGAATTTTACTATGTGTTTACTATGAATTTATATATATAATCAGCCTGTAGCCTGTGTGTCTCTCCCCACCCAATGTAATCATACCTATCATGTCCACGATGCCTCATGTCCACGTCACGTACGATCATATCTAATGCAGTAAGTCATACTATATCTATGAACATAATGTCTAGGAGTGTAATGTCTAAGTCATAAATCCTGGAACCTACTCAGAATCACCTTGAATATTTCAGGAAGATTCTGTCTCATGCTCTGTGTCAGGTGTCCTGGGTAATAAGTACTTGATAGGGCAAGTACAAGAATATAAATGTCACGATTTCCATCTCTAAATGACATTGCCCAACCCCGCGTACGGTGTTGGCACCCGACTATGATCGAACGCTAAGCAAGTCACACGGCCCTAGGGTTGAGCAAGTACAATAATCATAGGAAAATAAATCAAGAGAAATGAATCATTAAACTGCTTTTATGGCAAGGTACACTTGCCTGGATTTCCGGTTCCAGTTGTCACTTGGGCTTCAGTTGGGATTGCAGGCAGTACTCCGGCTGCTGAAACAAATATCACCATCAGATTCAGAAAATGTCAATCAGCTAGAAACGCCTGTCCTTGAGTCCAGTTTGGAGACAAGGGCAAAAACGTCAATTTCGGGCCAAGGCGGGGTCCAGATGTGGGCCGCTTTGCACCGAAAAACGCGTCAGGGTCAAAGGTCTCCAAATCAGTCCAACTTAATGTCAACAGGTCAGGAACGATGATACGAACCCAACGGAACTTCCAGAATTGGATTCCGATGAGCCGTTCTCAAAATCGCCCGTCGAGTGGAGCCTGTGGGGCCCACAACACGCGATTTTGTCAACGTTCTCAGAATCGAACCAAACTTGACCCACAGGACCAGCGTATTGCTACGAGTCCAATGGCGCAAGTTTCGTCTCGATCTGACTTGTGTACACTAAGTTACAGCGAGTTTCAGAAAGTACGGATACGGGGCGTTGTCCGCGGATACGCACTGATTCCGGTGTGCACGCACATCCGAATCAGCTTCTGCGAAAGCCCACACGTCCGTATCAACGACGCTGACGTATCGGTGATGACCGCACGTGACCAAGTCGTCCCGTTTGGCGGGGCGTACTCGATTCCGGGGTGAATCAGAGTCTGGTTTTTTTTTCCTGTTTTTGGATCGCGATGTGCGATCACCACAGGACGCGATGCCCCGAGCGGTTTGTCCGGGCACCGAGAGGGTCATGCAGGCTACACGATAAAACTTACGGAATCGAATTCCGAGCTACGAGCAAGAAGTTATGAATACCTGAAGTGGGTTCCGTAAACCTGAAAATCTCGTGTCCGTCTTGTGTCCAAATCGTGTCGGGTTTAGGGTTTACTGTTCCTGTGTCCTGGGTTGTGTCCGACCGAGTCTTCTGTGTCCGATTCTAGGGTTCACTGTGTAAGGCCACTGGGAGCGGGGATTCAGGCCGGCGGAGGTCGGCGACGGCTTGGGAAGGTCCAGGGCGGCCGGGCGGCGAGGTCCGGAGGTGGAGATGTGGCTTAGGCGGCCGGCGCTGTAGGGTCTGAGGCTGGACGGCGGGTTCTGTGGAGAACGGTGCAGGCGGAGGGAGGAGTTAGGGTTCGGCCGGACGGCTCGTCGGGGAAGATGGGTCGAGCGGACGGAGCTGGGACGGAAGAGGGGATTTCCGGCGGAGCCGAGCGGGGACAGCGGAGGCTAGGGGTCGGCTTATATAGAGAGATGGGGAGGTGGATGGCCGGCGGTTGGCCGGAAGGGGAAGGGAGAGGTCGGTCGTCGGTTACAGAGAGGGGAGAGGAAGAGCTGGGGAGGCTATCGCCGGCGGCGGGTTGGCCGGAATGGGAAACGAGGGGTCGGGGAGAGGCGGTTCGGGAGAGAGAGGGTTGCGGGTCGGTTAACGGGCGGGTTCGGGTCTGATGAACCCGACCCGACCCGACAACAATGCGGGCTGGGCCGCCCATTGGGCCGGGTTGGTGAGTTTATATAATCTATTAACTAATAAATAATAAAATCATTAAAAATTAATAATTAATTAAATAATTAATTCTAGGTGTTTAAAAAATAGGTCCAAGTCCCAATAAATTCTAGAAAAATTATCCTATGTCTAGATTTTCATTTTACACCATAAAATATTATTTTCATAATATTTTAATATTATTTATTATCAATTAAAAATTATTGAATAATTAAAACACTGGTATTTAATTACAGGAAAATTCCAGAAAATCCCAGAAAATTGTGATAAATCAAAATTTTAAATTTATGAAAATCAGGGGGATTACAAGCTTATTTTTTGATCACGTCAAAGGGGGAGAAGTAAGTTTAAAGTGTGTGTGAAAAAGGGATAGAAGTAGTTTAAATGATATGCTTTTAGTGGTATATACTTATGTCTTTTATATATTAGTGATATATGTAACTATTATATCCATCTTAAACTAAATTGATTTGTCATAATAAGAAAGGGAAAGATTGTTAGCCCAACGATTGAATCATATTTTTTTAATATGGTTAATAGATTAAGTTTAGCAATATTATCACTAATATTCATAAAATCATAGCATTTATACTCTTCATCTACTTTTAGTGATATGTGCTTATTGTTTTATATAGATATGAGCTTCTATCATCCATATCTTAAACTTAATCTGTTGCCATAATCTAAAAATGGGAGATTGATAGCCCAATAATCTAACTATATTTTTTATTATGGTAATTTGATTAAGTTTAACATTATGATCACTAATAATTATTCTATCACTACAATATTGTACTTAAACTTAGCATAGTCCAAATGTGTATTAAATGTATAATACTTGCTACTATGGTATATTTTTTTGTTCATCTAACATATATCTACAGAAAAGTAATAAGCAAGATCAAACAAGGACATATGCAATAAAAAAAATTATGATGGGCCAAAGACAACGACATCCCACAAGATTTCTCTGAACCGTCTATGATATCTCCGGAGCCACACACTCGGGGGTTTCGCTGCCCAGTCAGCAGACGAGGGTAAAGGGGGTAGCGCCCCCCTTCCTCCCCCCTGCGGGTTCAGGGTCGAAGCCCCCGAAAGGTATTCATATTTCACAATCTGGGTATCTTTGGACAAATATCATCAAGAAAAAAGTCATATATCAAGAAAAGAAGCCAAGCTATGCCATCATCATTTTCAGACTCTGAAGAAGCCTATACCTGCCATAATCTATCTAGAGTTTGTAATAAGTCTTAGAAATAATTTTAAACACAAAAAATGGATGTCAAAATTAAAATCTAGGGTAGAAAGTAACCTAGGATCATTTTGGCCTAAAAATTGACATACCGACGGTATATTGGAGTGTACCAGCGGTATAAAGATTTTATATATATATATATATATATATATATATATATATATATATATATATATATATATATATATATTGCTCTTTGTCGTTTGGACCGGCATACCCCGATGGTATATCAGTTTAGCACAGCAAGCAATCCAATTGTCAAATTTTTGGGATTAAATAATCCCAACAACTCTTTTTCTAGCCATTTCTACTGCAGACCGGTATACCGACGGTATATTGTCTGTGGGCTGAAAGTTGCATTATTGCTCTTTCTTTAGTGTTATTGTATAAATAACCTTGAACCCCTTCATTCAAGGTTGATCCCTTTGAGCCTAAAATTTTAATCTACCAAAGGCCATCCACAAATACTCCACCAAAGGCTTTCATTTGCATTGAGTTATAAAAGTTAGATCTTTATTTTTATTTTTTTTGGTAAGAAGATCAAAACCATTGGGTAAGATGTTGAAGTGCGCAAGCCTTCGGATCAAAGCTTGTATGAAGTTAGAGAGCCTTCGGATCAAATCTCTTCTATAAAGAAGTCTGTGAGTCTTCGGATCAACTGAACGTGTTCTTGAGTTATAAAAGTTAGATCTTTATATTTGATTCGTAGTTGGTGGAATTATTAAGTTGCTACTCTATTATCTTAGTAGTTGGACTGTATTCTTATTCTGGTTTGGTAATGGATTTATCTCCACCCAACTATTGGTCTTTTCGACTATTTCATATATATTTTATTATAAAATTTGATTATTATTTTTATTTGGTTTTGTGGATGAGATTAGTTGTACCCATTGACTGTCATTTATTTAAGATAATTATGATACAGCGTACGTATATATTCGAAGGTTCCATAGATTAAAGTATCATTCGTATATATACGGCTAGCATGCTTACGTATACCTGGTCCTACGTATTTTGGACCGGGGCGTAACACCACAGATCCCCCGGAACTATGTGAATGGAGATGCACTTGACTCAGATTGATGATTTCTATAAACCGTAATCTCCTCCCTAGCTTTGAACTGCTAAAACTGATGTTGCTTCAAAAAGTTTTGGCAAAACACCCATCGCTAAAATCAGATACGTGGAACAACCCCCACCCAGAGACCGACCAGCTGTCATGGGACCGACAGATTGACCCTCAATCTTTAACTCATCACCATTAGTCAATTTGTCTCAACAAACCTAATCCTCTGTAATCCTCCAAGTATCTTGAAGACCCTCCTCAGCAAGTTTTCGATGATTCACCTCCTAGCGAACACTCCTCGAGCCTCCATCCGATATTTATGGCCTGCTTATATAGATCAGTGGCTTGAGCCTTTACATGCCATAAAATAAATCTCCTCGAGCCCGCTGTTGGGAACCTTTCGTACGCTTTCAATCTTTGTCCCCAAATAAACTACGACAACCATCATCCGCCAGCCTCACTACCGAAACTAAGTTATAGCATAAACTCGGTACATATCGCATACCTTTGAGAACAAGTTTCTCACCAAGCTCTGTTGTCAAGTGAATATCACTTATGCCGACAACTACAGCCGTCCCCTTGTTGCCCATCTTCACACGTCCAAACATGTCACCGTGGTATGATGTAAAGATCCTCTTATGTGGAGTGGCGTGATACGACGCTCGTTCATGACCCAATCACAGTCATGACACATGCAACAAGGTTTCTTTGAGTCGGTTGCTGCGATGATGATATCTTTCACAGCTATGAGATCCTCCTGATTATTCTTGTCTTTGGCCTTCTCAGCTTTGAGCTTCATGTAGTTCCTCTTGATATTACCCATTTCTTCATAGTGATAGCATTTCTTCTTATGATCTACAGTGGCAAGATCCCAAGAATCTCTTATGTCCTCGTCTGTGACTTGGGTTGTCAGCCCCCTTTCCGGTACATGTTGTCTTTGGCGCATGTTGATTGCTTGTCCGCTTTGTTTAGACCGAACCCGTGATTTGTGGAGAGTAGTGGGTTTGGATGGGTTGGTGGCATGTGTGGCTTAGATGGGTTTGAGTAATCCAATGGTCAACATCTCAAACCTAAAACTATATATTCATATTTCTCTCTCTCTGCTCATTATTTTTCTTTCTATTTCTCTCTCTTAGGTTTTTTCTCCCTCTATAGGCAAGTACATCTTGCACAAGATAAGAACCATGGACTTATTTATGCTTTTAATTCTTAATTATGCTTGTTCATTTCTAGCTCATGTTGTTGGGATCGAGCACTCCTTCATCTTAAATACTTGTTGTTCTTGATTTTCTAGGTTGGAATTGCATGGACCAGAGTTTGGGTATATGGGTTCATCTTTGCTTTCTTAAGAATTAATCTCCCAAAACTTTGTGTTTTACAAAACTAATTAGCTCATAGTGAAGAGCACTATATTTTATATAATTTTGCTTTTGGTCGTGTAACCTCCGATTTCCAAATTTCCGAAATAATTAGATTTTTTAATTTATTTTAAATATCAAGTTTATAAAATATTTTCTTCTTGAAATTTTTATTAGATTTTGAACAATGTTTGATTTTAGAAGGTGATTTAAAATCTTTTATCAAAATCATTTTTTCCTAAATGTCGCTTTCTTATAAAATAAATAGATAAATAATGATGTAAATATAATACTATAGCTTCGAATATTTATTGGCTTGAAATCATGAAATTATTGTTTTAAATAAAAAATTATTTGAAGGACTAGTTGATAGAATATAATAAAATTTTATATTTATTGGTATAGTAAATAAATAAATTATATACTTTCTAAGATTTTTGCAATATGGATTAATTAGTAGCTAATTGGGAATCAGTTAGCTTTCCTAAAATATTTTCTGAAATTATAATCTTGTCTTTTTAAAATTTTACAAGTTTGCCATTTTCCATTAACTAGCCAACACACCCTCATTCCCACATGAAGAACTTATTCATACCTAATCTGGGCCATTCATTATTTGGGCCAATCCTCGCCCTTTATCCCACACCCTCTCTCCCTATTTAAGTCTCTCATCACCATTCCCAAGAAACCCTAGCTAGCCCTCACAAATTCCCACAAGCCAACAACCATCACCATTTTGTGTGCTCGTGTCCGTGTGTCCAGCATTACCGTGTCAGCCGTGTTGGCCTCGGGTCCGACCCCGGGTGTCCTATCGTATCCATTCATTTCCTGTGTCCGGTTACAATATTACAACCAGATTTTCGTGTCCGACACACCCGGACACATCCACCTCCACCACAGCAAACATCATCCTCGTGTCCACCATCTGGACACATCCATACCACAACACCACCATTGTGTCCAGCCTCGGACACGATCCACCCCGACAAAGCAAACCCAAAACCCTAACCTAGATTTTGACCGCCGTCGGCGACTGAGATCTCCTCCTCGGCGTCGAGCGCCTGTGGCCGACGAGACGAGCGGATCCGTCGACCGCCGCCACAGCAGAACACTCCACCGCCGCCGCCTCGGACCTCCTCACCCGCGTCGAGCCGTGGCCGCCTCAGACCCGTCGGGCTTCGCAGCCGCTTTCCTCACCGGAGCCGACGCCGCCGCTCTCGAGCTTCGACCGCCGCCGCCACAGCAGATCTGTCGACCGCCGCCGCCCGAGACGATCGCTCGACCGCCAAAGCCGCGGGACCCGGCGAGACTCCTCCGCCGACGCCGAAAAACCCCGACGTGAGCCCGACTTCCTTCTCCCCTCTTTCCCTTTCTTCAGTCTGTAAAAAAGTTGAGTTAAAGTTAAGTTATATAATTATATTAGTTTAGTTTAGTAGTAATCAGTAGTTAATTTATATTAGTTATAATTAATCAGTTAATTATTTATTAATCAGTAGTTATTTGTAATCAGTTAGTAAATTCTTAATCAATTAGTTAATTTCTAATTAGTTTAGTAAATAAAATATAATTAGTTTTATTGTTTTTTTTAATGTATGAATTTAGTTAATTATTATGTGAAAAATTTAGTTATGTAATAATTAAAAGGGTTTTTGATTATGTAAAAATAATAAATCTTGGGGTTTATATTGTTAATTAAAAATATAGTTTCAACAATAGAAATTAGTTCAAAATTTGTTTATTGGACTAGTAACCGATTTTTACTATAGATATAAAAATATATGATGGCTTTTACATAAATTCTAGATTTTTTTATAAATAAACTTTTATTTGTAATTATTGTTCAAAATAAATTCGAAATGATTTTCATTAAATTAAGGTGTTACCTTAATAACGAACAATCGACCATTTTCTCTTATTAGCTAACTTGTTAATCTTAACCTTAGCTAAACCCCGGTAGGTTTCTCTATGTATTGAGGACTCGGTATCCTTATCTCAATTTTCGTGCCGAACTCCGATCTTGAACTTCTTTATATAGTTTCTAGCTATTTGGACTGCTCCGGACCCATTGGAACTAACTGCTATTTCATTAGGGATCACCTTGAGGAGGGTGGCATTATATACATTCTTTGATTAGTTATATATATATATATATATATATATATATATATATATATATAATGTTTGAATGATATATATATACAAATATGTATTTTGGTATAAAAATATATATTTATATACATCTATTAATGTATATACACAAATACGTATTTTGTACAATTACTAATAGACACTTACATATATATATTATATACATTTTTATTGGTATATACTCTGAGTGTAAATGTGTATTATATACGTATCCCTACTAAATGACCCTAGTTGACTAGAGCCATGCCTGGCATAGCCCTGAGGCCAGTGTATTTCTATTGTGTGTTAGTGTAGCATCTGATACAAGTGATACTATTATATGTTTATAGGACTGTCGGATTCTCCAGACGATACTCTGGGACAGGACATTGGTATTGACAACTAAGGACCCAAGGCGAGTACATTCTCTGATTAGTTTCTAATTTATGATATCTCCTATGTTCACTGTATCTAGTGTAGATATCCATTCTCTTGACACGTTGGTTACACGGATTGGTATACACGGATCTCGTCATAAGATGTTATTCCTTATTCATGGTGTAGCTTGTATAAGACTTGTTTCCTTGTTATCTTGTGCATGTACAGACACTGATTTTCGGGGAGACTTGCTACCTCCCTAGGGAATCCCGTGCCATAGCGTACCATGATTGGATCTACTATACCAGTCGGGAGTGGGGAGTATTTTAGTGTAGATATGTGATCATACCCAACTTTACATGTATCATAGCTCACCCCACATCTCACGTCGGGTGCGGCCTGACCAATTACATACTTCATAGCTGTTACGTGTGATTAGCCTGACCTCTACATGCATCATAGCTAACCAACGGTTAGCCTGACCTTACAAGAATCATAGCTAATCACATGTAACCAGCCTGATCAAGTTCCTAAGCCGATCACATGTTAAAGCTAGTACTCATACACTTAGTCATAGGTTCTTGCTCTTGGACATATTGTTTCTTCTCCTGCATTTACTTACAGCATTTCCAGTATTTCTTTTATTTCTCGTACCTATACATGCTTCTCGTATATTTTCATCTAGAACTGCTACATAGTTTATATTAATAATATAGAACTGCTATTTAGAGATGTACTTTGCTCCTTCCTGACTGAAAAATATTTTTCCAGACTGTGACCTTAGTAGACTGGTTTCTGACACACTTGGGGATTGGAAGTTAATAATTGCAGGTATGATTATTTAGTCGTTAGACTTGTCTTGTATTTCTTTCTTGCCTTGATATCTCATCGTGCTTTAGTTTATGTGATTGAGTATTTCTAGCATTATTTTATGATATCCACGTCTCCTTATGGAGTTGGGTATTCACGTGAGTTTGATTAGATAGTTACATGACCTAGACAGCGTTCTACCGCCGATGCTGCGACGTAGGCTGGACGTACCCACGCACTCGTGCCCCTAAACTAGGTGCGGGTTGTGACACATTTTAGTGGTGGCCCATGCAGGTCAGACTTCGCTAGTTGTGTGATATCGTAGTAGGGCGACGTCTTAGTTGTACTACTACATGCCTGCGATAGAATATAGGACATAAGATACTAGGATGAGAGAGGATACTCAATCACAAATTATTTGAGAGATTCCTGGGACGACCCTTGAGAATCTCATTATAAATTCTAATTTAAATCCCTCCCCCTTGTTCCCGTCTACTTTCGCTTGTTGTTATTGAACTTGATCCTTATTGATCAGTTATTAAATTAAAAATCTTGGTATCATTGTTGAGTTTGATTCTTGTTGACCAGTTGTTAAATTAAATTTTTGGTATCGTTGTTGAGTTGATTTCATATCGAGATGAATTTTACGGGCTAAAATTTACGGTATCATCTGATGACATATGTTGATGAGAAAAGCGAGAAAGGTAAAATGTCTACTTTGGTTATGGACCCTAGAGTTTATCGTAGCCATATTAGCTGTGGTGACGAGAACGTAGGAACCTGACTTGGATGTACATACTATAGTTATAAAACTTAGAGTCTCTCGCAGCCATACCGGTTGGCGTGGCGAAGATTCTAGATGACATGATTGTAGAGTTGCATATCTTAGTTACGAAACCTGTCGTTTATCGCATCTATGCTTACTGGCATGGCGAGGATTCTGAGTGTCATGATTTTGGATAGACGTGTATGATTATCAGGTTGTATCTTAAATTGGTTCTTAAAGTATCATCTCAAGACTTATCCATTTCTGTTATTCCAGGACTTTGTTCCATCGCTTCTTTTCTTTACTAGCAGTAAAGATACCTTCAGTCCTTAACCCAGTTCTTTTGAGCCTTATTTCTTTAAGGATCCTTGTTAGTGTGATAATGAGTGACTTGCAATTTTGGTTATGTCTTGTATTAGTTTGACTGAGTGTGACTTGTGAGTTTGTAAGTGTTCTTAGTTGGACATGTGAGCAGTAGGCATTAATCTAGAGATACCCATAGCATAGTACCTTGTAGCAATAGTTCTATGATAGGTGTTATTATAGTTAATATTGGTACTATAGGTAGAAGAAGGAGTAAGAGTATCAATGATGGTTCCAAGAGTTAGTATCAGAGTCAGCATACCCGTCCTGGATAGTCATGAATTTATGTAATGGGATGATCTATGTAAACAATTAAGTATCAAGGAATTGTGTTAAAGATTAATGGAGCATGATGTTCAATTTGATGATTGATTACTTGGGTGTGTCAAGAGTAAATAAATATATATGCATAAAGGGTATTAATGAGATGTCATGAGAAGAGAAATATCGGAATTAGTAATAAAAATGGTGAAGCGTATCACGGACTAGTTTAACAGGCTATAAAGGTTAAAAGGAAATACATATACAACAATCGAGATGAGGAACCATACACATACCCATGAGAGTAAAGAAACATGAGTGTTATAGTAGATACATGTAATCATGAGTTATAATGAGCTTGATGAATAATCCATTAATGAAGCTAGTGATATAATACCAAGAGTGCCAACGATTCTATATCGAGGATTAGTCGAGAATGACGCTAATCACAATAAGCACTCTGCGTGATGATAATTGGATGATATACCAGTTAATATAGATTAAAAATCATGAAAGAAAATACATATGATGATAACTTTGATCATTGGAGGTAATAGTGAAAGTGATTCGGGCAGTAATAAAAAAAAAAATTTAGTACATAGTTATAGACACTAGATGCATTGAGTGCACCTTGAGTATCAGAGACCGTGAGCACTGATATATACATTGTGGAGTTATAAATTAAAAGGTGGAAATAAAATTTTATTTTTAGAATAATCGAGGAGTTGAGATTATGTCATTAAATTTTTGAGGATTTTAAATATTGATTCAATAAACATGGTCAAGGCTACAAAGATTTTTGAAGTGATTAAAATTTTTATTTCGATGTTGAGTATCTGACTTTGAGGAGGTATATGCAATTTATTTTAAGTTGATCGAGAAGTTAAACCTTGACGATTATTTTGAGAATTAATTTTATGGTAGATGAGAGATATGAATATTAATATATGAGTAGATGATATACATGTGTAAGAATCTGATGACTTGAGCATGGTTGAAATGACACCGCAGACTGATTTGGGTGTCTATCTGGAGTTGTATTAGAAAGGGTTTAGCACTTAGCATGGTGTGTTATGCTTGGTGTGCACTTGAGTGATAAGAACAAATAGTATGAACAATTGTAGTAGGAACGGGAACTGACAGCGGGTATGGTACTAAAAAGATAGAGGTATCAACTTGGATGCATTATTGAATCATGGTTATATTAGAGATTCTTGGCATCAGATTTTGGCATTAATAGACAGGTGTGTGCAATACAGATATATTCATGGATCTTATGGATTAATGATTAGTTGAGATGGGTACCAGTGTACAGGAATAGGAAATTAGTTAGTGAATGTGCTAGAGTTAAGTGTTTGTTAGAGATAGTAGATACTATAAGTAATATGTTAGCAGGTTCTTTCTTTCCCTCCTAATGATTCCTTCTTCCATCTTTCGATTGATTAATTTTCCTAATACTGTAGTTCGTATTCATGATTTTCTTGTTAGGATATAACTAGTAGTACACCTTAACAGAGACTGAAATACCATGACAAAAGATACATGACCTATATATTTTTCTTAAATTGCATGGCTGTAGGTAGAGTTTTTAAACCATGATCATTAGGGTTTTGACCATAGCAAAGATCTATGACAAGGTTATGACTGACAAAAATAGACAAGATTAAATTGTGGATGAGCATTAATTTAAATAAAGAATTAAGGGATTGTTATAACAGAGGTGATGGATCATTGATTGTACGAGAATCAAGGTTTGACTGAAATTTGAGGATAAACATTAACTTAAATAGAGAGTTAAGAAAATCACAGGGCAAAATTGAGGATTATTTTAATTTTTGGAAGGTCTTGATATGATTAAATTGGTTATAAAAAATTTGAGAAAAAAATTAGGGAAATTATCATCATATCTATTTGATTGCAAGGTAGAAATTTGAAATTTTATATTATGAATGTTGCATTGAAGATTCTGAAAGTATCGCATCGTTGAGTATTTGAGGAAAAAGAAAATCAGGAAATAAAATCGTTGATGGAATAATGTCGAATTCTATTCTCGGGATGAGGATTTAGATTTGAATAAACATCAATTGAATTTGAGTTAGAGGAGTAAGATGATTGATGGATTAGTGGTTAAAATTTAAATTTTGGGATACGATTTTTTTATAAATATGCATTGATTGGATTTCAATTGGAGGATTGGATATTAAAATCCTGGAGTATTTAGATACGAACTTAAAATTTTTGGAGGAGATTATGACAAAAAGGGGATTTGATTTTTACTTGAGGATTTTCAGGAATATTATGTTATAGAATTTTGAAAGGTTGTGAAATAACAATATGGAATTACTTCATGATTATTTGGTTTGAAATTTAAATTTTTATAGAAATAATATGATGAGTAAAGGCAATTATTGAGGATCCTAAATTTCGAGGACGAAATTTTTCTAAGGTGGATAGACTTGTAACCTCCGATTTCCAAATTTCCAAAATAATTAGATTTTTTAATTTATTTTAAATATCAAGTTTATAAAATATTTTCTTCTTGAAATTTTTATTAGATTTTGAACAATGTTTGATTTTAGAAGGTGATTTAAAATCTTTTATCAAAATCATTTTTTCCTAAATGTCGCTTTCTTATAAAATAAATAGATAAATAATGATGTAAATATAATACTATAGCTTCGAATATTTATTGGCTTGAAATCATGAAATTATTGTTTTAAATAAAAAATTATTTGAAGGACTAGTTGATAGAATATAATAAAATTTTATATTTATTGGGATAGTAAATAAATAAATTTCATACTTTCTAAGATTTTTGCAATATGGATTAATTAGTAGCTAATTAGGAATCAGTTAGCTTTCCTAAAATATTTTCTGAAATTATAATCTTGTCTTTTTAAAATTTTACAAGTTTGCCATTTCCCATTAACTAGCCAACACACCCTCATTCCCACATGAAGAACTTATTCATACCTAATCTGGGCCATTCATTATTTGGGCCAATCCTCAACCTTTATCCCATACCCTCTCTCCCTATTTAAGTCTCTCATCACCATTCCCAAGAAACCCTAGCTAGCCCTCACAAATTCCCACAAGCCAACAACCATCACCATTTTGTGTACTCGTGTCCGTGTGTCCAGCATTACCGTGTCAGCCGTGTTGGCCTCGGGTCCGACCCCGGGTGTCCTATCGTATCCATTCATTTTCTGTGTCCGGTTACAACATTACAACCAGATTTTCGTGTCCGACACACCCGGACACATCCACCTCCACCACAGCAAACATCATCCTCGTGTCCACCATCTGGACACATCCATACCACAACACCACCATCGTGTCCAGCCTCAGACATGATCCACCCCGACACAGCAAACCCAAAACCCTAACCTAGATTTCGACCGCCGCCGGCGACTGAGATCTCCTCCTCGGCGTCGAGCGCCTGTGGCCGACGAGACGAGCGGATCCGTCGACCGCCGCCACAGCAGAACACTCCACCGCCGCCGCCTTGGACCTCCTCACCCGCGTCGAGCTGTGGCCGCCTCAGACCCGTCGGGCTTCGCCGCCGCTTTCCTCACCGGAGCCGACGCCGCGGCTCTCGAGCTTCGACCGCCGCCGCCACAGCAGATCTGTCTACCGTCGCCGCCCGAGACGATCGCTCGACCGCCGAAGCCGCGGGACCCGGCGAGACTCCTCCGCCGACGCCGGAAAACCCCGACGTGAGCCCGACTTCCTTCTCCCCTCTTTCCCTTTCTTCAGTCTGTAAAAAAGTTGAGTTAAAGTTAAGTTATATAATTATATTAGTTTAGTTTAGTAGTAATCAGTAGTTAATTTATATTAGTTATAATTAATCAGTTAATTATTTATTAATTAGTAGTTATTTGTAATCAGTTAATAATTTCTTAATCAATTAGTTAATTTCTAATTAGTTTAGAAAATAAAATATAATTAGTTTTTTTTTTTAATGTATGAATTTAGTTAATTATTATGTGAAAAATTTAGTTATGTAATAATTAAAAGGGTTTTTGATTATGTAATAATAATAAATCTTGGGATTTATATTGTTAATTAAAAATATAGTTTCAACAATAGAAATTAGTTCAAAATTTGTTTATTGGACTAGTAACCGATTTTTACTATAGATATAAAAATATATGATGGCTTTTACATAAATTCTAGATTTTTTTATAAATAAACTTTTATTTGTAATTATTGTTCAAAATAAATTTGAAATAATTTTCATTAAATTAAGGTGTTACCTTAATAACGAACAATCGACCATTTTCTCTTATTAGCTAACTTGTTAATCTTAACCTTAGCTAAACCCCGGTAGGTTTCTCTATGTATTGAGGACTCGGTATCCTTATCTCGATTTTCGTGTCGAACTCCGATCTTGAACTTCTTTATATAGTTTCTAGCTATTTGGACTGCTCCGGACCCATTGGAACTAACTGCTATTTCATTAGGGATCACCTTGAGGAGGGTGGCATTATATACATTCTTTGATTAGTTATATATATATATAAAATGTTTAATTGATATATATATACAAATATGTATTTTGGTATAAAAATATATATATATTTATATACATCTATTAATGTATATACACAAATACGTATTTTGTACAATTACTAATAGACACTTACATATATATTTTATATACGTTTTTATTGGTATATACTCTGAGTGTAAATGTGTATTATATACGTATCCCTACTAAATGACCCTAGTTGACTAGAGCCATGCCTGGCATAGCCCTGAGGCCAGTGTATTTCTATTATGTGTTAGTGTAGCATCTGATACAAGTGATACTATTATATGTTTATAGGACTGTCGGATTCTCCAGACGATACTCTGGGACAGGACATTGGTATTGACAGCTAAGGACCCAAGGTGAGTATATTCTCTGATTAGTTTCTAATTTATGATATCTCCTATGTTCACTGTATCTAGTGTAGATATCCATGCTCTTGACACATTGGTTACACGGTTGGTATACACGGATCTCGTCATGAGATGTTATTCCTTATTCATGGTGTAGCTTGTACAAGACTTATTTTCTTGTTATCTTGTCCATGTACAGACACTGATTTCCGGGGAGACTTGTTACCTCCCTAGGGAATCCCGTGCCATAGCGTACCATGATTGGATCTACTATACCAGTCGGGGGTGGAGAGTATTTTAGTGTAGATATGTGATCATACCCAACTTTACATGCATCATTGCTCACCCCACATCTCACGTCGGGTGTGGCCTGACCAATTACATGCTTCATAGCTATTACGTGTGATTAGCCTGACCTCTACATGCATCATAGCTAACCAATGGTTAGCCTGACCTTACAAGAATCATAGCTAATCACATGTAACCAGCCTGATCAAGTTCCCAAGCCGATCACATGTTAAAGCTAGTACTCATACACTTAGTCATAGGTTCTTGCTCTTGGACATATTGTTTCTTCTCCTGCATTTACTTACAGCATTTCCAGTATTTTTTTTATTTCTCGTACCTATACATGCTTCTCGTATATTTCTATCTAGAACTGCTACATAGTTTATATCATTAATATAGAACTGCTATTTAGAGATGTACTTTGCTCCTTCTTGACTGGAAAATATTTTTCCAGACTGTGACCTTAGTAGACTGGTTTCTGACACACTTGGGGATTGGAAGTTAATGATTGCAGGTATGATTATTTAGTCGTTAGACTTGTCTTGTATTTCTTGCTTGCCTTGATATCTCATCGTGCTTTAGTTTATGTGATTGAGTATTTCTAGCATTATTTTATGATATCCACGTCTCCTTATGGAGTTGGGTATTCACGTGAGTTTGATTAGATAGTTACATGACCTAGACAGCGTTCTACCGCCGATGCTGCGGCGTAGGCTGGACGTACCCACGCACTCGTGCCCCTAAACTGGGTGCAGGTTGTGACAGGTCGTGCTTGATTTCTAGTCTAGCTAATTTCAGTGCTGCAACTTGATACAATACGTATACCAAATGGCTAACTGGAGAAGAAGAACAGTGCTCTGTGAAGGGTATGCAAGAGAATCGCTTTGCCGTAGAAATACGTATGTTCTAATTTGGAAGTATTGGCGTGCTGTCCCAACTCTTCGTGCGTACTAATCATACTGTACATAGTCTCCTAGTAAAAGTGCGTCAGTCACACTCCTTGAGCCAGTGGCACACTTTTGAGAGAAATCCCAGTTGGTGCACTTTGGTGCGTATATCAAAGTTCTTCCTAAAAAACTAAGAGAGAGTACACCACAGCCAGTCCGTGCACTTTCTTCGTCTTGGCAATTTGGCACACTTTTCCTCTATTTCGTCAATTGGCGCACTTTGCTTATGTTTTGTCGCTCGCGCACTTTTTTCTCTTTGTTTACTTAGGGATGAAGCTTTGGTTTCTCGATTTTTGGATTATTGATTTGTGTGCTCCTCAACTAACGAGTTTCTCGACTGTCGAGCTTTGACCTCGGATTGTATGTTTTGTGTGCCAACTTGCTTTGTGCGCCTACTGTTTCCTGCGCACATTGAGCCCTGTAGATGTAGCCATATATTTACTTGTTATTTTACTTTTTAATTAGATTACTTTTCCTTGATCACCTTATTATACGTTGGATAGAATAAGAGGCATAGTTGAACTCGGGTGACGTTCTGCAACCCCGGTCCTTGTTTGGTTTAAGGGTTATGGATCTGACCTCGAGAGGTTCTCACACGAATCTTAATCTCATACATCGATATAATAAAGTGACAAATTGATGTGACCAGTATTAGACTATCATGTCCTGAATAACTTGCTACCTGATAACTTGTCCCTGATCTTGTTTCTAGAACTTGTTCCTGCCCTGACTATTGTATCTATGCTGATACACTTGATTGCACCGAGAGTGGTACTTGATATACATATAGTGAGCCGCCGTGCCACATGATGCTCATCCATACTATGGCTCCACCTCCTAAAGTAAATACATAACCTGAGATAGATTTCCTGGCATCCCTATCTGACTGAAAATCTGAGTTTGTATATCCCAAGGGCACTAACTATCTGCATGATAAACCAGCATATAATCTTTAGTCATTTTCAGGTACTTCAAAATATGATTTATCACAGTCCAATGATCTTGTCCTGGGTTAGACTGATATCTGCTAACCATGCCAACGGCAAAGCAAATGTCTGATCTTGTACATAGCATTGCATACATTAAGCTTCCTACTGCCAAAGCATAAGGAACCGCTTTCATGTCATCTATCTCTTTAGGTGTCCTCGGACACTGCTTCTTTGATAGAGCAATTTCATGCCTAAAAGATAGAAAACCATTCTTAGAATTTTGTATGCTAAAACGAGTTAGTATAGCATCGATTTAGGTAGCTTGGAATAAGCCTAACATTATTTCCTTGCGATATCGTAGAACTTTGATCCCAAGAATGTGACATACTTCTTCCAAGTCCTTCATATCAAACTACTTGGATAACCATACCCTTACATTAGATAACACCTTCACACTATTTCCAATGAGCAAGATGTTATCCACGTAAAGTACTAGGAATACAAGTACATTTTTGTCACACTTTTTGTATATACATGCTTCATCCGGACATTAATCAAATCCATAGGATTTTATCACTTGATAAAAATGGATATTCCATGATCTAGAAGCTTGCTTAAGTCCATAAATGGACTTCTTGAGCTTACAAACAAGATGTTATTTGCCCTTTTTAATAAACCCATCTGGTTGCTTCATATAGATGTTCTCCTCAAGACTTCCATTAAAGAAAGCTATCTTGACATCCATTTGCCAAATCTCATAATCGAGATGAGCTACAATAGATAAAAGAATCCGGATAGACTTAAGCATGGCTACTGGCAAAACTATTTTCTCATAATCAATACCCTCTTTCTGAGTAAAACCTTTCGCAACAAGCCGAGCTTTAAAGGTTTCAACCTTACCGTCTGATCCACTTTTTCTCTTGTAAACCCACATGCATCCAATGGCATTTATACCAGTGGATGGTTTTACAAGCTCCCAGACTTGATTAAAATCCATATATTCTATTTCAGATATTATTATTTTTTGCTAAGATTCTGCATCTTTATCTTGGAGTGCTTTATTATAGGTGCAGGGTTCAGAATCTTGTTCCTCGGGGACGAAGTCTGATGACTCTCCCAAGAACATGAATCTTTCAGGTTGTATAATAACCCTCCCAGTACGACGAGGCACTATAGGTTGTGGTGTAACATTTATGACACGTTGTGCAGTTACTTGTGGTTTCCCCTGTTGCACTGTTGGTACTAAAGTATTTAGTGTCTTATCTCTTAGTTCTTCTAGAAAAACTCTACTCATGGGTTTATGGTTTATCACATAGTCTTTCTCTAAGAATCGGACATCAAACAATGACCTTCTGATCCTTAGGACTATAAAATAAATCTCCTTCCGTTCCTCTTGGATAGCCTACAAACAAGCGTACTTCTGTACGATATTCTAACTTATTTGCTTTTCCATTCAGCACATGTACTGGACTACCCCAAATCTGAACATATTTTAAACTAGGCTTATGCCCGGTCCAAAGCTCTGTGGGAGTAATAGGTACTGACTTAGAAGGTACCAAGTTCAAAATATAAGCTGCAGTCTCTAAGGCATATCCCTAAAACGAATCTGGTAAATCTGAATAACTCATCATTAATCTAACCATCTCCATAAGAGTCATATTCCTTCTTTCTACTATACCATTTTGTTGGGGTATTCCAAGTGCAGTCAATTGGGATATAATCACAGCTTTTGATAAATAGTCCCTAAACTCTCCAAATAAGTACTCGCCAGCACAATCTGAACGTAATGACTTGATACATTTTCTATGACATTTTTCCATTTCAGCCTTGTACTCTTTGAATTTTTTAAAGCACTTAGACTTAAAGCGCATTAAATAAATATATCCATACCTTGAATAATCGTCAATAAATGTGACAAAATATTCAAAGCCACATCTAGCCTGGATAGTCATGGGCCCACACAAATCAGAATGAACCAATTCTAACACATCTTTGGCCCTATACCCCTTTATCGTGAAAGGCCTTTTGGTTATTTTATCTTCCAAGCAGGATTGACAGACTGTAAGTGCCTTTACTTCTAATGAACTCAAAGGCCCATCTGTAACCAGTCTTTGAATCCATTTTAGATTAATATGTCCCAACCGCAAGTGCCAAAGATATGTTTGGTTCATACAAGAAGGTTCTTTTCTTTTATTTAAGTTAGAAGACGTGTTATTCATTTCCATATGTTGCATTATGGGTGCAATAAGATTAATAACATACAAATTATCAACCAATGCACCAGAACAGATAAATTCTTATTTTTTCTAATAACAATGTTGTATTAAAATAAACTGAATATATATCCTTAACTAGCATAGAAATAGATATTAAATTTCTTCTAAGTGAAGGTGCATAAAGACAATCTCTCAATGTCAAAGACTTATTTTTACCAAAAGATAAAATAGCATCTCCTACTGTAACGGCGGCTACTTTTGTAGCGTCACCCATAAACAAGTATATCTCTCCATCACTAAGCCGTCTGGTGTCCTAGAACCCCTGCAATGAATTACAGACATAATTAGTGGCTCATGTATCTACACACCAGGTGCCGGTAGATAACACCGCTAAACATGTTTCAACTATTAGTAAATGAGATATACTTTCTTTATTTCCTTGTTTGAGAAGTGGACGGTCACTCTTCTAATATCCTGACCCTTTGTACTAGAAACACTTGCCTTTCGACTTTTTCATAATTCCTTGAGGTCACATGCCCTTCTTTGCTGAATTTGCTTGTTTCTGAATGTTATTCTTTTTCTTACCGCCTTTCGTCTTAGAAGTAGAAGCCTTTTCAGTAACATAAATATGACAATTCTGCCTCATGAGAGCCTCAACATCCTGTAGTTCATTTGCAAGTTCTGCCAAACTGTACAATATTTTGTTCATATTGTAGTTAAGACAAAATGTGTCAAAACTTTTAGACTGAGTCCCGAGAATAATATCGACCTGGGTTTCCCTATCAATTTCAGCTCCAAGGATCTCTATCTGGGTTTCCCTATCGATTTCAGCTCCAAGGATCTCTATCTCATTCAGATGACCCATCATCTTGAGAACATGATCCCTTACTGGCGTCCCTTCAGCCATGGTTGTATTCATCAAACTCTTCATAGCAAACTGCCTAACTGCCCTACTATGATGTCCAAAGAGTTTTTTGAGGTTGTACATCATGTCATAAGTTATGGCCATGGCCTGATGCTGATGATAATGCTGATGCTGAAGTATATTTGACATAGATGGAAGAATGTAACACCGTGCCATCTCATTTGCCTTGATTCACTTCTTATAAGCCTCTTTGACCTCTTCATCAGAATTAACATCTGGCTCGGGAGGATATTCCTCATGGAGTACATATTTGTACCCTTCAGCAGTTATTCAAGTTACGTTTCTAGTCAATGTAATTAGGGCCAGTAAGTTTGTTTTCTTTAAGAATCACCATAAGTGGACTGAATGAACCCATTTTTTAAATCCTAAGAATCACATAAATAATAATTATATAGGGAAAAAATATTTTGAACTAAAAATATATGGATTCCCTTAAAACAATAATAAAAAGTTCACCATCACCTTAAACACCATGAATTTAATATGCTACGATATTGTTGACGTATACTAATTCAGTATTTATCCAATGAGGTTTTTTATATTAATTTTACTATCATGTCAACCTAACTTTATGACAAATAAAATTAATTTTTTGGTCTTTGCTTTGGTCCTACAAATAATAGCAGTGACTCCGATGGGGAGGATACCATTATTTGTATCTAAGTGTACACCATTACTTAATACTAAGTCCATTACTTCGTAATGTATTTCTTCAGATGGAGAAGTAAATACACACTAGGTAATTTTCTAGAATTATCCCAAAAGAAGTCTGTACTGGTGATCCGTGATTATACTCATCCGATATGGAGGAATGCACTAAAGCCAACATGCAAGTATAAATACATCACCTACAAACCAGTAATGGTGGCTATGGGATTTATACTAAATAAATTCCCTCTCCCACTTAGTTATTTAACAATGAGGGTTTTTCTACTAGTTGACGTATGTCTATGTTGTCCATTATTATTGCGAGCTTAGTTTATAGAAAACATCCGCAGAATAATAAATATGCATAACAGAATAAGCAGATATGATGTACCCTTAATGAACTCATAAAGAATGTCATATAAATCCTGCAAGTAGATTATATCTGACATGACAAATAAAGATGAGTGGTACTACTTAAGGATAAAAGATGTCGATCAATATAGTTGTCAGTAACTTAATTTGATCGACGGATATTCGATATCTTACCATGGGAAGACAAACAAGCATATAATAAGAAGAAGCTCATAATCATAATTTAGGATTAGGAAGGTAGTGCAACAATAGATCTTTAGTGGACCGAGCTATTGTTAACGGGCGAAGGTTGTGTGTTCAGGTTGAACATGGGATACCCAGATCTGTTAGGAGAACTAACCCTAATTTTTTTCTCATGGTCCATGTCATAGCCTATATATACCCTCTATTCTCTGGCCGTCATGGTTATAAAAAGGAAGAAACTTTCTCTAAAAAAAAATTACGTAAGAAGAGAAAGAGGGTCGGCCAAGGAGAAGAAAATGTTGGAAGATCATCACCCACACGACGTCCAATCCGAGTAAGGAATACATGTAGAAGATCTTAGGGTCGCTAATTGATCAAGGTTGTTGAAAACCTTCATCTTCTTCTCATTATTTCAGGTATAATTCATGAACCCTAGTTTTCACCTTTGAAAGGTTAGATCACATATTAAATTTATTAATCTTTTATCGATCGATATGTACACCAATCTACGGTCCTGGGGATCCACAGTTCCATCACCATATACTCTTGCTACGTGATATATGTAATTATTTTTATGCACGAATCTGGTAGTTGGACAGTGAGTTTAGCCGTGGCTAGATAGTATTGATTATTGTATCACGCTTGGGTGAATCTAGATTTTAATCTCGAGTGACAATATGAATTCGTATCAAGAGTGCCCGTACTTAAGGTACGATATCTAAGAAAGAATATTCATGGGACTATGGCATGAGATTCTAACCAACCTAGGGTTAACTAGGCAACTAAATTATAGAGCATTGGGAGGGAACGGTATCTCGAGATCGTGCATGTTGAACCACTCTAAATTAGTGGGAGTAAAGGTTGTCCACCACAGATACTGTATAACATCCTCACTAGTGGAGTGCAGTATCTTCTTTAATTATAAGACCGAGCAAGTATCTTTCCTATAGAAAGCCAAGAACTGTTACAGATTATTAATTAGCTCAGGGCCCTTGTGAGGGATCGGTGCATCATTTATATATATTCTTGCCTGTATATCATTGGTTCAGCCAGCCCTGCTCGATTATGGCACGATCTGAGGATACTCATATATTGCATTACTGGGATAACCCAGAGATCATATATCAAGCCATAATACATGATTGGCTGTTTAATTTTCTTGTTTATGTGCCTAGCCAGGGAAGTAGGATATTGTAGAATGATGAATCAACCCATGTCCTTGTTTCGTTGTTGGATTACGTCGTTGTGTTACGATACTCCATGGACTGAAGCTACATTATTTTTCCTTATTGTATCTCTGCTTGTGTATTGTGACTTCTGTTGAGTGGAATTAGGGACACAGACTATTGTGGCATGATAGTTTAAGTCATGTCCTTGTTGGGTTGTGCTATTGTGTTATGATAAACTGTGGACCAAAACTACGACATAGAATATTTTAACTTGACCATAATCAAGGGATGTATTCTATCTTGATATGATAGGGTACTTCTTGTCCTTGTTTGGTGAAGGGGTATCGTATCATGTCATGGATGGGACATATTACATTGATTGTTGGCTCATGCATCTCAGTCTATAGATCTGGTTTTGTTTCTTTATTTTGTACTTCCTTTGTGGTACTTGCTATTTGGAGTCTGATCACACTGGTTTTGCATAGCCAGGTTTTGAGCCAGCACCTGAAGATCAAGCTTACTTTTACCTCACTGATGGCACGCACCAGAAGGATAGTTGTTGAGGGTCACGAGTGGGTTCCTTGTTCTAATGCTTATCTTTTGTAAACTATATTCTGTTATGCATTTAGCCAATCGGCACTTGTTAGCTGACAAATTTGGACAGTAGTTTTCTACATGACTGTATTATATTCATATATCAGCTGACTTACTGTCATGTATACAATTGATTATGTATCTGACATATCCATTTATATGGCTAGATCTCTATAACATTCTGGTGCGGTATTTGGGACACCTTACTGCTTATTCTGGAATATTCTATGTTATTGGTACTTGATTGAACGATTCAGATATAGAAGTACTTGACCCTAGGAGACTTGATTGTAGTATGCACCATATTGTCTCTAGACAACCTTAACACATTGCGGGTTACTTCGGTATTCCGTAAGGTATAGTTGACTGAGTCATTCTCCCACTCTCCAGTATTCTGGATCTGAGGCGTGACATAGGTCTTTCCTTCCAGTAGGAAGAAATCAGAGCGAATTCCTATGACTATTCAACTTGCTTATGCCATACATCCTCATTCAACAAGATAATTTTGACCACCTCCATTGTGACAACTCCGTCAGGCGCAGAGTTGCTCACCGATACCACCAACGTTTCCAGCTTTCCGACAGAGAACTCAAAAGCAGAAGGGCATGAAGCTCATCGTCATCTTTATCGTAGAAAGCTGATTGATGATACCCTGAACCTCATTCAGATATTGTGCTACCAGGATACCCTCCATGTACTTCGAGTTGGCGAGTTGGCGAATAAGAAACACCTTATTGCCTGTAACTACCACTTTCCACGATAGGGATATTTTGGTAATTTTATATGTTGTTAAATTTTTTATATATTATTTTATATTAGTGATTATCTAGAATTATATTAGTGTTAGTTAGTGGCTAGCCAATTAGAATTTGCAAGTGTTAGTTAGTACTAATTATTATTAGTCATGACTTTAGTAACTAGAAATAAATCAGTTTAGTTTTCATGAAGAGAATATTCCTCTTAGTTGTAGAGATTCATTCCTTTAGTTAATTAGATTACATTCATGACAAATTAAGAGGGACAAACTTGATATTTTGGCATAACCAAACCTTACTATAATATATAAGTTTAATTTAGGGCTCATCCATTCATTTTATTTTATTCATTAGCCTCAATCTTCTCCAAATCTTCTTCTTCCCCAAGCAAACCAATTCTCCACCAAATTTCTTTCCAACCACTCTCATTTTTACTCATTCTCACCATCATGAAAGCCTAGAACATTGGAGAGCACAAGAAGATCCATATGAGAAAATCTTGCAAGAAGATTGTGTCTGACTCATCTCTTCCGTATCCAAATTTGGAATTCTCCAAAGAGGCTACCAAAATACTAGATAATTCTCTCAATTTTATTAAATTCATGGATAGGAACACCATTTGGTTATGTAGGAACCTTTCCATAGTTAGATTTGACTTTTCAATGATATATCTAGGCACTAGGAGCCCTTAATTTGGTATATCTAAGTTGATGTTATAATTTTGTGACTCAATTTGGGAAAACCCCAATTATGTCCATTGAGTGTGTGTATTGTGTCCTAATGATGACTATTGATATTTATTTGATGGTGTGAAGGTGTTCTTATATCCAAAATTAGACACGTAGAGTCCATATCATGATACGCCATGATATGTATAGGTGGATTTGGTAAATTAGGTGTATACATGTGTTCTTTTGTCCAAAATAGCCCAAATTTGTCATAGTATTCAGCCTTATTTTAGCAGCCATACCAACTTAGAAATGCCATAACTCCTAACTCAGGAATCTGATTAATATTTTATTTTTTTAAAAGAACCGTATCGAAGTTAGCTATCCAAATATATAAATTAATAGGCAAAATTCATTATAAATTTTTTTGTAAAACTATTTGAGTGCCAAGTATCCGAAAGACGAACGTGTTTCGGTATTTTTGCAATTTCGGGAGCTTCCGGATACGAAAATGCGATCCATTTGTGTTGACCCCCTCACCCAAAATAGGTATTTTGTGTGTATTTACATTATTATATTTATTACAGATGTTAAATTTCTTTAGAGTACTCTCTTAGTTAATTAGAAAATAAATTCTTGATATATTTACTTATATAAATATTTAATTAGAATCATTTTTAGGCTATTTTAGATTTTTTGAAGATTTTTCTAGAATTTTTGGTAAATTTTTAGGACTTTTATGATTTACTATGGGACCATGCTTGCATGTAGTTACTACCAAATATTTAATTTAGGGTTAAAATATTTAAATATATTTTTCTGTAATTTATTTCGAATTTTAAGGAATTTATTTAGATTTTTAAAATTATTTAGGATTTATTTGGATATATATAGTCTTAATATTAGATAGATGCTAATTTAGTGTTAATAGATATTAATAAGATTATTTATAAATTATTTGTATTATCTTTAATTCTATTTAAGATTATATATTATTGAGATAAACTCAAACTCTATTTTAAATTAATTTAAATCCTGAGCCTACTAGGAAAGCAACTTCATGCATATCCTATCCTTATTTAAACTGATCCTAATCATATCCAAATTAGTCAATCCTAGTCTTATTCAATTAAATAGTCTCCACTATTATAAATACCTATTAGACTTATGAAATAAACTCATCTTTCATATTTTTCTTCCCCAAACTCCCCTCTTTTTCGATATCTCCAAGCTCCGGACTCTAAACGCGCTCCAATTTTTTTTGTTAGAACCATATAAAGGTTAATTTTCTGAATATATAAATTATTTTAATAATTTAAGAATCTATTTTTCCAGAATATTCCAAAAGTGCCAGCTGTCCGAAATCAAACGTGTTCTCGTATTTTCAAGATTTTGGGAGATCTCGAACTCAGAATTATGAGCCGTTTGAAGTTTCAAAAATCTAACATAATGAACTTACATAAAATTATTTTTCCAGAATTTAATATATAAGTTTAATATACTGTAAAATTTGTTCAACGTAGACGTAAATAGAAAACTACCGAAAACTGTCATCTGTGTGCCCATGTGGCCGTAACTCTTTACCGACTTATGATTTTATGAAACTGTCGATTCCAGCATTCATGTAGCATTGAAATCTATAGGATTCCATACATAAATCTAGGATTTGAGTTGGTTGGCTTTTTGGTCAATGGATTGCCTCCATTTGCGTGCCACGGATCACAAATCGGTAAAGTTGACTTTCTTAGGACCAAATTAGAGTTTAACAATAAAATAAGATTATAATAAGATTAAAATAATATTTTAGGTTATTTTATTCAGAATTAAAATAGATTAAAATGGAGGAACCTATTCACCCACTTTTGTAACCTAACTTGTTTAATTTATGTGACAGGTAGATCGGACGATGCCTTGAGTTGGGACTTCATTCTTTTTCAGAGCAGACAAGTATACCTTGCTATTGTACTGTGATTATATTTCATATGATGCATGCATTTTATTTTTTCATTTAGTTCGTATATTTTAAACTGTTATATATAAACTGCGTGTCCAAGGAAACTTGGGTGCAATGACGGTGGCGTCGTATTCTATTTTTATTACGTATATGCATGTGACCTAGTTTATGAGACCACCCCATGATCATGAGGCATTCTTAGGTTTTATTGGCCGTGACACAGCTGTTATACGAGTGTAAGTCTCATATAGAACACGGACTTGCATGACAGGCTGGCCTCCTGTACATATGGGACGTGCGTTAGGGATAACTGCTGATAGAAATTGCATGCTAGAAGACTTAACAGTTATTAGTAGTCCATGGACATAGACTTTTGTAGTATGGTGGTCCAATCCTTTTACTTGTTTGGTTGTAGGGTTGGGCTATTATACTAACGATATGTTATGAACCAAAGTTACGACGCCGATACTTGCACTTCGTCTCAGCGTAGTAGCTAAAACGTGTCATGGATATGACATGCATAGAGCATGAGGTGGAAAGAACAACAAGTAAGGCATTTGGGCTCCTTTGCACTTTTTTTTTTGTAACCCGTACGCTCCGCTAGAGATACGTGGCGATGATGACCCATATATTACTGGCGGCCTCTGGCGTTCAAAAGACGACATGCTTTATAGGCCCCTGATTCTCCGAGAGAATCATGACAATCCCATTTATGGCCAGATAGCCCACTTATTGGAAAATTATTCTCAAACTGCATTCACATAGATGGTTAGGCGACCCATTGGATGTTTATTTTAGTACTTTATTGGCATGCTTCTATGTATCTTATTACGTTCCTCTGAGGACCTGGTCCCTTTTCAGGTGTAGATGTTCATGAGTATTAGCAGGAGCGCGGATCCGGACTAGCTACTTATATTTTGAGGAGGTTTTCCCTTCGAGCCTTATTGCTTTATTAATGGATGTACTTGTATTGTTACTTTTATATTCTAGTTTGGCAGTGGATTTATTTCCACCCAACTATCATTCTTTGATACTTCATACTTGAGATTCAGTTATGTACTTGATTGATTATTTATTTATATATAATTTTCTATGGATGAGATTTAGTTATGCCTGTAACTTGTGATAATTATATACCACTTGTGAATTTTTATTCATATTACAGCGTATGCATGTGTTATGGTTTCCATATATTGGAGTTTCCATATACATGCGACTGGCATGCTTACGTGTTCCTAGTCCTACGTATTTTGGGACTGGGGTGTGACATATTTTTAGTGGTGGACCATGCAGGTCGAGAGTATATTGTCTCGGTTACGTTACTGTACCGAGCAAGCCTGCAAATAGGATTAGAATATAGGATCTCATCCACATTTGACTATGACTCATCTTTCTTCCAATATGTTCTATTTGAATAACTGCATCCTGCTTGATTCATGTGCTTCCCTAATAGTTCTTTGAGTATAGCCTCTCCTAAAATATAAGAATCCTTGTGGTTAGGATGATAATTAGGGTAACATTCCTACTAAGAATACAACCAGGATATTGATACATCACTAAGTTTAGAATACCTAATAAACCTTAGCATCTCTTACCCGTAGATTAATTGACCCTTATCCCTTGATATATTTATGAAGGACTTGAGAGTAGTATAGACACTAATAAGGTTAGTTAGAAATTGACCATATTGTTTGACCCTAGTATTGAGGAACCAATAGAAACCCAAGGTTGAATATTAGGACTAAACCTAACTTTCATAGTGAGATAGTATTAGAGAACTATAAATTTAGATTCTTGTCTTGATATTAGCAGACAGTACCTTAGGAAGCCAAGAGCAATGAATATAATATTTTCCTTGATCATACCTCGAACACAGATATTAGCACATCACCTTTTTCCTTAGATAACCATGATATTATCAAGAGTCTCTCTATTTAATTTTATATCTTATTCCTCCGAAACCTTAGCGCTCGCTAATTGGGCGACAACTAAAAATCTTCCTTCATCTTTCAATTTGTGCCACCTAACCCTTCTGGTTATAAGCCAAGTGATTTTTTTTATGTTAAGGATATATAGGTTGCTAGGTTTATAGTTGTAATTTTTGAATTTTGAAATTTTGTGCTTGGTAGCTAAAACTTGATAGTTGAGTATTCATTTAGATTATAATTTTATGGTTATACCTTAGTTTTAAATCATATAATTTGTACCCATATCTCCATACAGGTTATATCATCCTTCACTTGAGGGCCAGTAACTTCTCCATTCTTAATATTAATACTTTGTTCTATAAGCACTATGATTGAGACTTAAGATGACCATTACCTTTATAATGCAATAGGATACCCTAATAAGTATCAAGATCTTTTTCTCGTGTACCTCAATAAGAGTTTCTACTTTATTTACAAGTACAAGGTTACTTTGTAGAATCCCCTTAAGGCAGTTATACTATTAGTTTATTCTTTTAAGTTGGGTAGTATACCTCACAACCTAGTATCACATAGTTCTTTTTGACCCATTAATGTAGTGTAATGGAATGACACCAACTATAGACTTGCATAAGAAGATAGTAGTTATCCAGACTGTAGAACTTAGAGGCCCATACCCCTATTTGGTCGACTAGCGACGTAGACAAAGAGTTCGTATGGCAACTGTAGAGGCACAACACCGAATGAGTCTCATCTTCTTGGTAAACTTGAATTATTTTGTACCTTCTTTCATCATAATCCAGCGTACTTATTTTTTTTGAACTACCTCGACCTATGCTGCTATTATAGCCTAGTTTTACAAGCTTATTCTTTTATCGAGATTGTCCATGACATATGTGTTATTGGGGTCTGATCAACCACACTAATACGTTGTCTAATCAGAATCAGTGTATTACCATCTGATCAACCTTAGTGCATTTGATTCTCTCTTCGCATGACTACTTTACGTGGATTAAAATATATAGTTGACTCAGCTTGTTAGACGAATATATTTGCCCTTAGACATCTCCGAGCATATCATATCAGTTACATAATTATACTAATATGAGCATGTGAATAGAAATTTATCAAAATAAGATTCAATCTACAACTGCCTTGACAACTCTCTTTTGAATCTTTTAATCGCCTTGATCCCCATACTTCTATTCTATTATCTCCCCCTTGAACTCTTTATTATTGTTTTTCGTCTTTCCTTATTTTGGAAAGATGAAACCTCGTGCTTGGTATAATTTTGATACACAGAGAGTACTAGATATACCCCATAGGCCAACCACATCTGGTGACTATCTTTTGTAATTAAGGGCATATCATATGTGATATATTTGGTATTAAAGTTTTGAGGATTGAATAACATGATTAAATAATTTGAGGAATATCTTTCTTAAATGTATAGCCTTATGTGATAGATGGGTAAATTCTAACTTGGGTAGAAATTGAATTATCAACTTGAGGTGAATTTTTTTTTTGATTATGATCAAGTAAGATTAGATTGAGAGATTTAAGTCATTTTAATTTAAAAAAATTTAGAAGAATGATTAAGATAATGAGGATTTAACGAATTTTGAAATCTTGATATTACGGACCAAATATTTACACTTTGAGCACTGATTTAAAATTTGAATATTGAAGGTTGAATCATCAATTTAAATCTTGAGAAAAATAAATAGAACTCTAAACATGAACATGGACGGATTAAATTCCAAATTTGATTATTTGAATTAAAAGTTGAATTTTGATTGTTGGGTCACCTATTTGAAATATTATGGATGTAAATTGAGTTTAAATATTTGAAGAGTACAAAATTCTTAAGTTGAGAATAGGAATAAGATTTGATTAGAATTGTTTATTGTTCAAAGTCTAGAGGAGATTATGATAGTTGAAAATTGTGATATAAATTTTGATGTGGGATGTCATATAGATTTGAGTTAGATTTGGATGTTGATTATTTAAAAATCGAGAAGAGATTATGACAGGTCAAATTTTGATTTAAACAGTGGTTATTTTAATTTTGAAGTGATTGTGATGGATCTGAATATATTTCGTTATTTAAATTTTTGGAAGAGATTGCGATTGACTTGCCTTACATACGAATGTGAATGATTTAGAAAATAGTGTCTTATTTTTATTTCGAGGACGAAATTTTTTTAAGTTGGGTAGATTGTAAACTCCCTCACCCAAAATAGATATTTTGTGTGTATTTATATTATTATATTTATTATAGATGTTAAATTTCTTTAGAGTATTCTCTTAGTTAATTAGAAAATAAATTTTTTAATATATTTACTTATATAAATATTTAATTAGAATTATTTTTAGGCTATTTTAGATTTTTGGAGATTTTTCTAGAATTTTTGGTAATTAAAATCTAAAAAACATAAATTTTTAGGACTTTCATGATTTACTATGAGACCATACTTGCATGTTGTTACTACCAAATATTTTTAATTTAGGGTTAAAATATTTAAATATAATTTTCTGTAATTTATTTAGAATTTTAAGGAATTTATTTAGATTTTTAAAATTATTTAGGATTTATTTGGATATATATAGTCTTAATATTAGATAGATGCTAATTTAGTGTTAATAGATATTAATAAGATTAT
The DNA here is from genome assembly GCA_036927795.1 of Iris macrosiphon. NCBI lineage: Eukaryota > Viridiplantae > Streptophyta > Magnoliopsida > Asparagales > Iridaceae > Iris > Iris macrosiphon. Next base: position 200,260,203 of record JAYESA010000005.1, read on the forward strand.
ATATAAATTATTTATATTATATTTAATTCTATTTAAGATTATAAATTATTAAGATAAACTCAAACTCTATTTTTAAATTAATTTAAATCCTGAGCCTACTAGGAAAGCAACTTCATGCATATCCTATCCTTATTTAAATTGATCCTAATCATATCCAAATTAACCAATCCTAATCGTATTCAATTAAATAGTCTCCACCATTATAAATACCTATTAGACTTATGAAATAAACTATCTTTCATATTTTCTTTCCCAAACTCCCCTTTTTCGTCCAAAAACAGTCAAAATTCGTCATAAATTCAGCCTCATTTTCTAGTAGTTATGACGACTTAAAAAGACGATATCTCCTAGCTTCGGACTCCAAACGCGCTCTAGTTTTTTTGTTAAAACCATATCAAGGTTAGTTTTCTGAATATATAAATTATTTTAATAATTTAAGAACCTATTTTTCCAGAATATTTCGAAAGTGCCAGCTGTCCGAAATCAGACGTATTTTCGTATTTTCGAGATTTCGGGAGATCCCGAACTCAGAATTATGAGCCGTTTAAAGTTTCAAAAATTTGACATGATAAAATTACATAAAATTATTTTTTCAGAATTTAATATGCAAGTTATTCTACTATAAAATTTGCAACGTAGACGTAAATAAGAAACCACCAAAAACTGTCATCTGTGCGCCCTTGTGGCCATAACTCTTTACCGACTTGTGATTTTATGAAACTGTCAATTCTAGCGTTCATGTAGCGTTGAAATCTATAGGATTCCATACACAAATCTAGGATTTGAGTTGGTTAAATTTTTGGTCAACGGATCACCTCGATTTGCGTGCCACGGATCACAAATCCGTAAAGTTGACAAAATTAGAGTTTAACAATAAAATTAGATTATAATAAGATTAAAATATTATTTTAGGTTATTTTATTCAGAACTAAAATAGATTAAAATGGAGGAACCTATTCACCCACTTTTGTAACCTAACTTGTTCAATTTATGTGACGGATAGATCGGACGACGCCTTGAGTTGGGACTTCATTCTTTTTCAGAGCAGGCAAGTATAAATTGCCATTGTATTGTGATTACATTCCATATGAAGCATGCATTTTATTTCTGTTATTTAGTTCATATATTTTAAACTGTTATATATAAACTGTGCGTCGAAGAAAACTTGGGTGCAACGACGGTGTCGTCGTATTCTATTTTTATTATGTATATGCATGTGACCTAGTTTATGAGACCACCCCATGATCATGAGGCATTATTAGGTTTCATTGGCCGTGACACGGCTGTTACACGAGTGTGAGTCTCATATAGAACACGGACTTGCGTGACAGGCTGGCCTCATGTACGTATGGGACGTGCGTTAGGGATAACTGCTGATAGAAATTGTATGCTAGAAGACTTAGCAGTTATTAGTAGTCCATGGACATAGACTATTGTAGTATGGTGGTCCAATCCTTGTCCTTATTTGGTTGTAGGGTTGGGCTATTGTACTAACGATAGGCTATGAACCAAAGTTACGACGCCCATACTTGCACTCCGTCTCGACGTAGTAGCTAAAATATGTCATGGATGTGACATGCTTAGAGCATGGGGTGGAAAGAACAACAAGTAAGGCATTTGGGCTCCTTTGCACTTTTCTTTCTGTAACCCGTACGCTCCATCGAAGATACGTGGCGGTGATGACCGCTATATTACTGGCGGCCTCTGGCGTTCAAAAGACGACATGCTTTGTAGGCCCCTGATTCTCCGAGGGAATCATGCCAATCCCATTTATGGCCAGATAGCCCACTTGTTAGAAAATTGTTCTCAAACTGCATTCACATAGATGGTTAGGCGACCCATTGTATGTTTATTTTAGTACTTTATTGGCATGCTTCTATGTATCTTATTACGTCCCTCTGAGGACCTGGTCCCTTTCCAAGTGTAGATGTTCATGAGTATTAGCAGGAGCGCGGATCCGGAATAGCTACTTATATTTTGAGGAGGTTTTCTCTTCGATCCTTATTGCTTATTAATGGATGTACTTGTATTGTTACTTTTATATTCTAGTTTGGCAGTGGATTTATTTTCACCCGACTATCATTCTTTGATACTTCGTACTTGAGATTCAGTTATGTAGTTGATTGATTATTTATTTATTTATGATTTTCTGTGGATGAGATTTAGTTATACCCTGTGACTTGTGATAATTATATACCACTTATGAATTGTTATTCATATTACTACTTACACATGTGTTATGGTTTCCATATATTGGAGTTGTCATATACATGCAGCTGGCATGCTTATGTGTTCCTAGTCCTACGTATTTTGGGACTGGGGTGTGACAGTTTAAAGTTTCAAAAAGCTGATACTAAGGGCTACAACGTAATTTAACCATAGAATTTATTGAATAGATCTAATAGGTGAAGTATTGATTATAAGTAGAGAACTGACTATATGATATAGGCATTTTGTGTATCCTATGAGAGTAGGTAGTATGGATATCAAGTGAGTGTAGGTATCATAGGTTGCCAAGCATATATATATATATATATATATAAGTGTTAGGTAATAGGCGTTAGTTAGTGTGTGTGTGTGTGTGTTAGTGTTGATACAAGTGGTTATCAAGTGAGCCAAGTATATGTAAGTTATGTGTCAAGGTATTAGAGTTTGGAGTAAGGTACTAGTGTGATACTTGGATACCATGAGAATATTGGTATCATGACATTCAAGTATCATGAGTGAGGGTAAGTGAGTATTGGGGCTTCAATAAGGTATCATATTTGGTATCAAGTATTAGTATTAAAGTTAGTTGGGTAAATATCTAAAAGGATAATGTATTGGTCAAGATACTAAGATATTGGATATTATAACTAGGTAATGTATAATATCAAGATGTCAAGTGGCAAGAGTAGGGTGAGTATCTTGGATGTAAGGTAAGTGTAGGTTATGGTCATGGTTTAGTATATTGGGGGTTGGTACCATAAGATATTTAATGTGGTATCATATACCAACAAGTAGGATATATATGGGATAAATTAGAGTGTGGTATCCTAGGATGTATCAAGATATTTAGAATATCAAGATACCAAAATATTAGAAATAGTATTAGATAATACTAGGATACTAAGGTAAGGTTATGATATTAGGTATTGGATTAAGATACCATGGTAATGGTAGTGTCTAGCTTGGGTAATTAGTTAGATACCAAGGTATATGTTAAGGTATTAGTTAAGGTAATAAGCTAATACTATGGTAATAGCTAGATAATAAGGTAATACTAAGGTATTGGCTAGGTATTAAGTGTTAGATTAAGTTATTGTATATATTAGTATATCTATATAGTATATATGATATTATTATATCATAGCTAACTAGTATGACTTTAAAATCTAGTATTAGCAAGGTATTGACCCATAGTTGAGGTATTGGTGATACGGCTAAGGTATTAGTCTAGAAACTTGGTTATTAGCAAGGTATTGACTAGTATGGACTAGAAAATCTAGTTTAGCAAAGGTATTAACCCTAGAACTAAGGTATTGACTAATACTTAAGGTATTTGAGATATGAGCTAAGGTATTAGGTAAATGTGTGATACGGGTTAAGATACAGTGATGTGGGGTAAGGTAAATAGCTATAGGCCAAGGTATTGCTAAAAATTATAGGTATAAGTATATATTAGGGAAATATATGCTAGAACTTATTAGTATAGCCTAGAAACCTAGTATTGGTCTAGTATTAACTAGTATTGACTTAGTTTGACCTAGTTTGACTTAGTTGGACCTAATGTTGACTTAGTGTCACTACCGCTTTCCGGGAGAGGGATATTTTTGTCTTTTTCTATTATTGATAATGTTGGAATATTGGTATTTCATAATTATTTAGTGATGGTATATGTTACATAATATTTATTGTAGTATTTAGAATATTGTTAGCATGTTACATTATTTATTGGACTTGTGTTAGTGGACCTAACTAGACTTGACTTGACTCTTGACCCAACAATTTATTAGTTTAGACTTGAGCCCAACATCTTAGCCCATTTTATTAAGTTGGTGATTTAATTAATCAAACCATTAGGTGTAGAAGCTTTCTCCTTAATTACATTCCTTCATGACAAGCCCCAAGGGATATTTGAGATATTCCACATTACTTGGAGGCCAAGCTAGAGGGGTCGGCCATATAAAAGGAGAGTTCTCTCTCTCCTCGTTACTCTTTCAATTCCAATTTAGACCTAAAAATTATCTCCCCAAATTTTCTTTTTCCTTCACCAAATCTTTTCCAAATTTATCTATATTTCACCATTGGAGACTCTAGAACCAAGAAGGGGGCAAGGATCTATAATTTGGTGGAAGAAGCACAAGTTGAAGGCTTTTGACATCTATTTGGAGGCTTGTATTGGAAATCCATCTCCCAATAGGTAAATTTTAGTTTTTTTCTTCTAATTAGAATCTAAATCTGTAGTTTAATCATTAGGAACCCTCCTATGGACTATGGCTACCTATAGGAAGAAGAATTGACTACTAGGGACCCCTATGGTGGAAGTTACCATGAGTTTTGTGTCAATTTTGGGAGAAATCCGAGATTGGTACACCAAGTGTTTATCAATAGGTTAGAATAATGATGTGGTATTTGTTTTAGTATTTTGATTCTAGTGTCGTATCCACAATTGGATACGTGTAGGCCGTATCATGGCAATTTGGTGATACGGATTAATTTATGGATTTTCCTTCGACAATAGAGTTCGTACATATCATATTTTATCACGGACACGTAGGTGAGTATCTGGCACTTTATATTACTTATAAATATGATTCTAGACTTGCTTATATCATTGGTGAGGTATTTGGTGAGATTTTGGGACCGTATCGCAAGCGTATCATAGAATGAGTATGATACGGGTGTGATGCACTCCATGTGTTCGATGAATGTGTTCTACTCTGTTTAGTTATGTGTATAGCTATTTGAGTGTTGATATGAGATATATATATATATATATATATATATATATATATATATATATATATATATATATATATATATATATATATATATATATATATATATATATATATATGATATGATATGAGTTTGCATCCATTTGGTTATGTTTCTACTAAATAATTAAGTATATATAATATGTAATTATAGATGGGGGTATGTGTGGACTGATTTGAGGTTTATACACAGTGTGTATACTGCTTTGGAGTTGTTTGCACTATTGGGGATTTACCCAACTGATGTTGAACTGTTTGGGAAGTTCTGTCTTGTGTGCACTGTACACTGAAGTGGACAGCAGATCGGGTTGTTGTACATTGCAACATCATGCAACAAAATGCAACAGCAGTAGTAAGATGGAGCAGTGGGTTTTGCATCAGGTATTTGACTGTGGAGTATTGGATGTTCAGTCGGGTATTGGGGGAAAGCAACATCAGTGGTAGTAGCAGTTGCACCATTGCAACAGCAACAGGAAGCAAGATATAGGCAGTAGTAGTAGTAGTAGCAGTTGGGAGGGTGCTAATGTAGGTTAGTCTTGTGTGTGTATCTTAACACCTTGATTGTGTGTATCATATATGTAGAGTATAGGAAGTATCTATAGTTAGTGCAGTGTGTGGTATTTTGTGAGAGCTTTGTGAGTGTGTTAGAGTGGTTAGAAGGGAATGGTATTTCAGCTCAGAGGTTCATAGGAGGAGCAGGTTGTGCACTACTCAATACAGTGCACCCTTTGTCATCTGGTCGAGGGTTTAAGAAGGAGAAGTTATGGGCTCAGGTGCATTGGCAATAGGCAGGCCAAAATGTGTAAGAGAGTGTGTGCAACTAGAGAGAAGTATACATCTGTATTAGTGTTCAGTGAGATAGGAGTGTATGTATGGTGTAGGATACACTAGAGTGTAATACAGCTGTAGACAATCCTATCAACCTTGTGTGCACGCCTGCAGAGCCCTTAGACTCGAATGTTGGGTGATATGGAGGATTGAAGTGTGTGCAGCTGTAGGCTCAAGTATCAGGTAAATGCAGTCAAAAATGGGGGGTATACCAGTGTTGTACAGAGAGTGGAATAGACAATGTGATGTATCAGTAAGGTATTAAGGTGATGTTAAGATCAGTTGTAGATATGTGTGTGTGTGGATTATGTCTTTAGTTGGTATGTGAATGTATTTTCAGTCATAGGGGGTGTCATGTATTAATATAAGGGCAGCAGTAACAGTGTTAGAGGAAGAGGGGGAAGGCTCAGAACCTGTAGGTGTGTGTTGAAGGTTGTTGTGGTCGGGTGTATTAAAGGAAGCATACTGCAGCAGTATCGGCACTCTTAATTGCTACTAAGATGGATGTTGGATTATTGTAGGACTATGGACTATGAGATATTGGACTGTAAAGAAGATAGCAACAGCATATAGGGGTATGGTTGGTGTTGTTTTATGGGTGTTTGGATATTGATAGATGAGGGTATTAAGGAGTAAGTGGTGTGAGTGCTAACATGATTGTGAAGTAATACCTAGTGCCAGAAATAAAGTATTGGGAGCAAGTATCCCAAGATACTTAGTAGGAGATTAGAATTATAGTAAGGGGAAAACTGATATTAGTTACTTTTATATATATATATATATATATATATATATATATATATATATATATATGTATATATATATATATATGGAATGATTAAATTAGTAATAATGTAACATTTAAGTTATAAAGGAATGGTTTATCATGAGTTAAATTATGTATATTAGGATATGTATGTTAGATTGAGCATTAGTAGTTAGTTATGTTAGAATCTGAGAGTGGGGGTGTTTGTTAGTTATTGTTAGTTAGTTAGTAGTTATTTACTAATAGTGTATATAAGTATTATTATTGTTAGATATTGGTTCTAGTAAGTACCTTGATATACACCAAGGTAATGGGGGTATGAGGTATCATTGGGAATTAGTATTGGGTACCAAGGGGGTGTTAGGGAGTGTGATAGCAAGATGGCTCAAAGCCAAGGTATCCATTAGTGTTAGTTTAGTTAGAGATACTGTATATATTTATTTTGTATATATATTATATAGTATTTTCATGTAAAGTATTTTACGTATCTTACGATACGGGATAGTGTTGATACCTAGTATCCTAATATAGCTAGTATAGCCTAGATGAGTAGTTATGGACCCAATAACCTAGAGATAGACTCATACAACTTAGAAGTAGCCAGTTTGACTACTTTGACCTAGAGTTGACCTAGTTTGACTATTTTGACCTAAAAATGGCTTTATGACCTATAATTGAACTAGTATACTTGTTATCATTCCAAAATCTTGTATTGATATAATATTTCATATTTAGGTCTTCGAGGCACTATTCTGGATATAGGTTGATACTTCATCTCAAATTTTAGGCAAGTATATTCTCTAATAGTTTCTTTATTTGACAGCCTCGATATTTCATGTATTTAGTATTGAGATATTTAATTTCTGACACGATGGTCACACGGATCGGTATACGTGGATCCTGGTCATGATATGTTATTGTCGTGATTGCTCAGTGATCATCGTGTCATGATTCATGATTACTCAGGGATTACCGTAATATCTTCATGATTATATAGACCGTGATCATCGTACATGATATTATAGACTGTGTATCATGATTTATATAATATTATAACGTGATCATAGTGCATAATATTATAGATCGTGCATCGTGATATACTTGTTGTAATATCGTGATTCAGATCCGTGTACTAATCAGGGGATGGGGAGATATTAGTAGATATGTGATTATACATTATAGCCCGTGATATAGTATAGCACGTGATAGCTAGCAGATCATGCAACTCACGTATGGTCACACTAGCTCCCATTTATTTATATAGCCCGTGTTAGGCCCAAGCCGATCACATATTTTACTAATATTATAAGGCACAAATTATTATTTTATTTCTTTATTTCCAGTTTATTGCACTGATATTCCTTACATATAGTTCTCAATTATTTTTATATCTTATCATGATATTTTCTTTCGTGATGTTTACTATTTCAGTTACTTTTCATCATATATTTTCTTACTTTTACTGTTTCATAGTTTCTGTCAATTAATGGAACTGCTATTGGGTTGTACTTTGCTCTAATCCTGACTGGATAATATTTTTTAGTAATTATTGTGCTCTCCATTCCGGGATCTCAGAATGGTGCCTTAGACTGGACTGCTTATACCCTGTGGACTTGAGATAATTTTTTTAGAGTTCTAGTTTAGTGTTCATTTTTTATATCTTGTCTAGTTTTTTTTCGGTTAGAATAATTATTTAAGTTATCTTTCTTGTTCATTCTTCCATTAGATTATTGTGATTAAAAACTAGTTAAATAGTATGATTGATAGTTAAATATGACGACCTATACATCGTTCTACCATCGATGATGCGGTGTAGGCTGGACGTACCCACGTACTCGTGCTCCGATCATGCGGACGCGGGTTGTGACACATTTTTAGTGGTGGCCCTTGCAAGTCAGGCTTCGCAAGTTGAGCGATGTCGTGGTAGTGCAACGGTTTAGTTGTACTGCTGCGAGCCTGCGATAGGATATATGATATAAGATATTAGGATGAGAATACACAATCTCAAATTAGGACTTCTTGAGATATTCCTGGGATGACCCTTGAGAATCTTATTTTGAACTCTAATTTAAAATCATTTTTCTTGTTTCAGTTCGCTCTCACTCGTTGACCTTGAATTTGATTCTTGATGATAGGTTGTTGAATTTAATTCTTGGTGTTCGTTGTTGAGTTTGATTTCATATCGAGATAAATTTTATGGACTAAATTACGGTATCTTCTGATAACATATGAGGATGAGGACAGATAGAAAGGTAAAATATCTTCTTTGGTTATGGATCCGAGAGTTTATTGCAGCCATATTAGCTGGTGTGACAGAAACGTAGGGACCTGACTTCGGATGTACATATCTTAGTGATAAAATTTAGAGTTTCTCACAGCCATACCGGTTGGCGTGGTAAGGATTCTAGATGACATAATTATAGAGTTGCATACCTTAGTTATGGAATCTATTATTTATCGTAGCTATGCTTACTAGCATGGCGAGGATTCTGAGTGTCATAATTTCGAAAAAACGCATATGATTATCAGATTATATCTTAAACTGGTTCTTAATGTATCATCTATATCCTTCCACTTCTGTTATTATAGGATTATGTTCCATCATTCTTTAGCTCAGGAATAGAGATACATTCAGTTCCTTTAGCCCAGTTTCTTATGGAACATTATTTCGTTAGGGTTCTTTGATATTATAATAGTTGGTGATTTATAATTAGTTATGAGTCGTGAGTATCGGTATTGGTTGTTGAGAATATAGCCGGTGAGTCTATAAGTGGTTCTTGGTTGGACATGTGAGCAAATAGGCATCAGACTAGAGATAACTCATAGTACAGTACCTTGTAGCAATAGTTCTATGGTAGGTGTCAGTCTAGCTGGTATTGGTACTAATGGTAGAAAGGAGAGTAGAGAATATCGGTTGTGATTCCAGGAGTTAGTATCAGTGTCATCATGCATGTTCTAGATAGATATAAATTCCTATAGTTGAGTGACCCATATATCAATTAAGTATCCCAAAATATATATTTGATATCAATGGAGCAAGATATTCTATTGGGTGATCGATACTTGAGTGTGGCGAGAGTGGAAGAATGTATATTTATGAAGGGTAGTAGTACGTGTGCCATAGTAGAGTGGTACCCATAAGAGTATAGGTGAATATGACAATATTGAATATATTGTGCTAAAGTAGTAGAACTTGTGTTACATATGAAAGTAGAGCAGTGATGTGAATAGATAGAAGTACATCGATATACGACTGGTGCTGAGTATATCACTTGACCTTGAGGCTGTAGATATGATAAAGAGCAAAGTAAAACATGTGTAATATAGAAGTAGATAACTAGTGCGTCAGATGTGATCATGAGTTCTAGTGAGTATAATAAGGTGATCTAATGATGAAGCTAGTGTCCATAATGATAGTAGTGTTGGAATGAGCTGTTAGTGCCTAGAACATTAAGTATAATTGATGTGTATAGCTAGAAGCTAGAATTTTTGTACCTGGAGTGCCTAGGGAGAGTAGAAGTATTCAGAGTATATCAAGGATTGATTGAGTAATGAGTTAGTGTCAGTAAATATCTTGTATAATAGTATTAGATGGGTGTATCAGATAATATAGATGAAGAGTAGTGGAGAGTAAGAGTACAAGTGATTCATGCAGCAAAGAAGAGGGGCAATCTATATAAAAGTGAGTTTAGTAGGTATAGTATAGTATCTTGCTAGTTTTGAGCATAGAAGTCGTATGTATCAGGGAATAGTATGAGGTATATAAGGATACCAGTGAGATGATATAATGGCTAGGAGGTGTTTGTGTATGTATTACTTAGTATGGATTAGAACCTTAGGGTGATTAGTAAGTGTTAGAGTATGAGTTACACCAGGTAACGGGATAGAAGGAGTACCCTAGTAACATAAGCCAGAGTATCTTAAGAATTATGGCAGTTTAGGCACAAACATTTTAGTGGCTAGAATATTAAGTATAGATGAGAGACGTGAGTAACCTGGTATGAGGATGTCATTTAAAGTGCCATATAAGAGCTGGTGCCTTGTGTAGACAGTAACAAAATTTGAGTAGGAATCCTATTGGGGGTATTCAAGATGGACAAAGGTGTACTAATAGAATACATGATTAAAAATGTATACAAGTGTTCCTTGCCAGAGAATGGTTGAGAATTTTGGTAATTACAAGACTGAACCAGATAAATGAGGTAGTATCTTAGAGATGTTTAGTATAGTATCTTGGGTGGTGTGTGCTAGTGAGTTAAGAATATCCATGGCCTATAACTATAGTATACCAGTACTATTAGAAGTGGTAACCCATGATAGATAATCTGGCTAAGGTATAGTTAGTAAGTGACCATGTTTGAGATTGCAATTCATGACAGTTAGAGACTATATCCATGCATGGTTGTTCCTTCAGTAGAATTGCAGGATCGTATGTTATATGATATGACTGTCTTGGACTATGATTGTTTGGGGTTTGACCATAGTAAAATTGTTATGAATATGTTAGGACAAGCCCAAGAGAGAGAGGTGAGGGTTTTAATTTTGAGGACAAAATTCTACTAAGGGGGGTAGAGTTGTCACTACCGCTTTCCGGAAGAGGGATATTTTTATCTTTTCCTATTTTGATAATGTTGTAATATTGGTATTTCATAATTATTTAGTTATGGTCCATGTTATATATTATTTATTATAGTATTTAGAATATTGTTAGCATGTTATATTATTTATTGGACTTGTGTTAGTGGACCTAACTAGACTAGACTTGACCCTTGACCCAACAATTTATTAGTTTAGACTTGAGCCCAACATCTTAACCAATTTCATTAAGTTGGTGATTTAATTAGTCAAATCATTAGGACTAGAAGCTTCATCCTTAAATACATTCCTTCATGACAAGCCCCAAGGGGTATTTGAGATATTCCATATTGCTTGGAGGCCAAGCTAGAGGGGCCGACCATATAAGGGAGAGTTCTCTCTCTCCTCCTTACTCTTTCCATTCCAATTTAGATCTAGAAATTGTTCTTCCCCAAATTTCTTTTTCCCTTAACCAAACCTATACCAAATCTCTACCAAATCTTTTTCAAATTCATTCCTACTTCATTGGAGACTTTAGAAGCAAGGAGGAGGCAAGGATCTACAATTTGGTGGAAGAAGCACAAGTTGAAGGCTATTGACATCCATTTAGAGGCTTGCATTGAGAATCCATCTCCCAATCAGTATAATTCAATTTTCTTCTTGTAATTAGACTCTAAATCTATAGTTTAATCATTAGGAATCCTCCTATGGACTAGGGCTACCTATAGAAAGAAGAATTGACTACTAGGGACCCCTATGGTGGAAGTTACCATGAGTTTTGTATCAATTTTGGAGAAAATTTGAGATTGGCACACCAAGTATTTGTCAATAGGTTAGAATAATGATTTGGTATTTGTTTTAGTGTTGTGATTCTAGTGTCGTGTCCACAATTGGATACGTGTAGGTCGTATCATGGTAATTTGGTGATACGGGTTAATTTTGGGGGGGTTTCTTCCACACTGGGGTTCGCACATATCATATTTTGCCACGGACACATAGGTGAGTAGATAGCACTTTATATTGCTTATAAATATGATTTTAGACTTGATTATATCATTGGTGAGGCATTTGGTGAGGTGTTGGGGCCGTATCGTAAGTGTATCATAGAATGAGTGTGATACTGATACGATGCACTCCATGTGTTCGATGAATGTGTTCTACTCTGTTTAGTGATGTGTATAGTTATTTAAGTGTTGATATGAGATGTATTTATATCTATATATATATGATATTAGTTTTTATCCATTTGGTTATGTTTATACTAGATAATTAAGTATCTATACTATGTAATTATAGATGGAGGTATGTGTGGACTGATTTGAGGTTTGTACACAGTGTGTACACTATTTTGGAGTTGTTTGCACTGATGGGGGTTTACCCAACTAATGTTGAACTGTTTGGGAAGTTCTGTCGTGTGTGCACTGCACACTAAAGTGGACAACAGGTTGGGCTATTGTACACTGCAACATCATGCAACAATATGCAATAGCAGCAGTAAGATGGAGCAGTGGGTTGTGCATCAGGTATTTGACTGTGGAGTTTTGGATGTTTGGTCGGGTATTGGGGGAAAGCAACATCAATGGTAGTAGCAGTTTCACCATTGCAATAGCAACAAGAAGCAAGATATAGGCAGTAGCAGTAGCAGTTGGGAGGGTGCTAATATAGGTTAGTCTTGTGTGTGTATCTTAACACCTTGATTGTGTGTATCATTAATGTAGAGTATAGGAAGTATCTTTAGTGCAGTGTGTGGTATTTTGTGAGAGATTTGTGAGTGTGTTGGAGTGGTTAAAAGGGAATGGTGTTTCATCTCAGAGTTTCAGAGGAGGAGCAGGTTATGCACTGCTCAATACAGTGCACCCTTGGTCATCTGGTCAAGGGTTTAAGAAGGAAAAGTGATTGGCTCAGGTGCATTGGCAATCGGCAGGCTAGAATATGTAAAAGAGTGTGTGTAACTGGAGAGAAGTGTACATCTGTGTTAGTGTTCAGTGAGATATGAGTGTATCTATGGTGTAGGATACACTATAGTGTATCACAACTGTAGACAATCCTATCAACCTTGTGTGCAGGACTGCTGAGCCCTTAGACTCGAATGTTGGGTGATATGGAGGATTGAAGTGTGTGCAGGTGTAGGCTCAATGTCACGCCCCAGTCCCAAAATACCGTGGGACTAGACACGTGGCAATGGCCAGCAGTACGCACCGATGGACCAACTCAATATAATGGATCCATCAGGGCATACTTAAGCTGTAAAACAAGTCTATGACAATCAGGGCACAACTAATCTTATCCACACAAGATATAAAATATGATCCACAGAATAAATAAGGAATGTAAATCATCATCTAGTCTCACAAAGTACTCCGGGGAACAACCCGATAAATATCTAGTACAATGGTTCCACAGACTAGAATATAAAAGACTGAAATAAATAATAAATGCTGAGCATAAACATGGATGCTCAAGAGAAGTCTTCAGCCAAGACCTCGTCCTCGGATGGTGGTACAGCTCTTGGATCAGCTCCTGCTCCGGTCCCGTAAACCTCGGGATAAACCTCGTCTGCAAAATCTGGGGACAAAATCCGGATCCAGGTCCTCAGGGGACATAGCAAGGTACAAGAAAGCTCATGCCAATAAATAAATAAACAGTGCAGCAAATAAATAACTAAATGAAACAGTGGGGTAAATATGTAACCATCTAAGTGAAATGCAAGTGAGAGCAGCACGAATACTCAGGCTGAGACCACTACAAGCTCTGTGTCTGGGAGCCGGTAGCAGCAATAACTATGTGTTTACTATGTTTTATATATATATAATCAGCCTGTAGCCTGTGTGTCTCTCCCCACCCAATGTAACCACGCATATCATGTCCATAACGTCTCATGTCCATGTCAAGCGCGATCATAGCTAAATGCAACAAGTCATAATGTATATAGAATATAAAATCTATGTCAAGTCCTGTATCCTATACAGAATCACCACGAATATCTCGGAAAAATCCTGTCTCATGAATAGTGTCAAGTGTCCTGGGTCATATGGTACTTGATAAGACAAGTACGAGAATATAAAGTGTCACGGATGTCCATCTCTAGATGATCGTACCCAACACTGCGTACAGTGTCGGCACCCGACTAATAATCGGACGCTAAGTACGTCACACGGTCCTAGGTTGAGCATGCACAGCAATATATATAAAGCAAGGAAAATAGATAACTAAGCTGCAGAGTTTGGCAAGGTACACTTGCCTGATGTTTGTATATCAACTATCGTCCTGGTATCGGTGGATCCGGTAGGTACTACTCCGAAAGCTGTAATAAATATCACCAACAGTCTCAGAAGATATCAAACTGCTAGAAATGCCTGTCCTTACGTCCAATTTGGACACAGGGGCAAAAAGGTCATTTTCGGGCCAAAGCGGGTCCACATGTGGGCCACTTCGCACCGAAAAGTGTGCCGAGGGTAACAGTCTCTAAATGGAACAAACTATGGGTCAAACAACTCTAAATGTCGACACGATCCCAACGGTATGTCCAAATTTGGATTCCGATGAGCCGAACCTAATTTGGTCCAAAAAGTCAACTGTGGGGCCCGCCAATTAGTGATCTGGTCAACCGTCTCAGAAATGCGTGAAAATTGGGTCACAGGACCAGTGTGTTACCACGAGTCCAGTGGCGCAAGTTTCGTCGCAATCTGACAAGCGTGCACAAAATACTCGCGAGTTCCACAAAAGTGACGACACGGAATGTGTCCGCGGATACGGCCTGATTCCGGCGCGCACACGCGTCCACATCAGTCCCCACAAATTTTCACGTGTCCGATTATGCTGCGTGCACCATTCGGTACACTTGGCACACGGCAGGGCGGTCCCGTTTGGCGGGGCGCGCTCCGATCTCCAACTTTTAAAAAACCGGAAAAAGTGGGTGCGCGCAATTTTGTGACGACTACAATTTTGTCCACAGCAACTAATAGCACAAAGTTATTATACAGAAAATAAACTAGGTCATGTAATCTACAGGTATCAAAAAGAATCATCGAATTCGGATCTCTGTGGTGGGAGATACGAACTCGACAATACGGGTGGTCATCGCAAGTTTCTGCGATTGCAGAATTCTGTCTGCTCGCGCTGACTTGGGCGCTGTTTTTCACCTAGGGGCACACGTTTTTCGAGGTTGACTATAAAACAAATATTGGAGAGGGTTGAGGGAAGATCATACCTATGAAAACGGAACAACGTTTGGATGAGCGAGTCAACGGGAAAACACGCCGGAGCGAAGGTGCCTCGAGTGGGAAACTGCAGTTCGCGATGTCGGCGTTGACGGGATGGTTGGATGGCTTGGCGGGGCTTCTCTGGATGTAGTGACGGCTCTAGATGGGAAGAGAAGGTCTGAAAATTAGGTTAGGATTTTTTGGGATGCTATTATATATATATATATTATATTAAGAGAGAGGGGGAAGTTGGAGGCGGGTTTGGACGGGTCGCGGGTTAAGGCCATAGGTGGACTCCCAGGCGCTGAAGCATTGGCGCTGAAGCAAGGTTCTAACGCCTATGGGCTTCTCAGCAACTTGCTGAGAAGTTAGCAAGTTTCATTGAATATTATTAATACTATATTACTATTAGTATATTACTAAGTTATTATTATTATTATTATATTATTCTATTAACTTTTCTTTTCCTTTCCTTTCTTTCTTTAGTTAAAATATATATACATATATATTTGTATATATATATATATATACTCATAAGAAAATTTATAGGATAGGGTATTGCACATCGTTAGGCTAGCAACTGCTCAAGGGGTCTCCTACATGGAATAAATTCCGAAAAATTCCTGATGGTCCCACAAGTCCTCTAAGGGCCCGAACACCTAACATAAAAATTATTAAAAATCTATTTCTCCTATTTGGACCTAATTACTATAATTTGATTAATAATTAATAAATAAAAAAGTATATACGATTTTTTAGGAAGGGGGTTTTACATTCTACCCAACTTATAAAAATTTCGTCCTCGAAATTAAAAATGGGCTAGGGTCTCTCTATCAATCTCATTTGATTACAGTCTAAAGGGTTCCTCTCAAGTGAACATTGCGGTCTCTACCCAACTTAGATTTTATCCATCTATCATCTAAGGCTATACATCCAAGAAAGCTATGCCCCAAATTATGTTGTTGAATCCTCAAGGTTCTTAACACCAACATATCATCTATGATATGTCCTCAATCAGCTATAAAGGCAGTCATCTAGTAGTATGACTGGTCTATGGTGTATATCTAGTACTCTCTGCGTGTCAACCTTATACTAGGCACGAGGTTCGTCTTTCCGAAATAAGGGAAGACGAAGATCAATAATAGAGAGTTCAAGGGTGAGGTAATAGAATAGAAGTATCGGGATCAAGGCGTTTAAAGAATTCAAATGGAAATGGTCAAGTTGTTGTGGATTGAAATCATATTCTGGTAATCCTTTGTTCGCATTCTCGTATTAGTACAGTTGTTTAACCGATACAATATGTTCAGACATATCTAGAGGACAAGTATACTAGTCAACTATATATCTCAATCCACGTGAAGTAGTCGTGCGAAGAGCGAACCAAAATGCACTAAGGTTGATCAGACCGTAATACACTGATTCTGAATAGACAATTGTATTAGTGTACATGTCCACTAACACATATGTCATGAACAAGCTCGATAAAGAATAAGCTTGCAAAACTAGGCTATAGAATAGCAGCATAAGTCAAGTACAACAATTATAAGTACGCTAGATGATGATGAAAGGAGGTACAAATTAATTCAAGTTCACAAAATAAGCACAATAACAAAAGACTCTATAATCTCTACAGTTATTAATTAAAAATATTCTAGGTTATAAATTATTAGCAAGTTCAAATTAATTACTAGGTTAAGGCTAGGTCACGGATCAACATGCAAAAACTAAGCAAATCTAAAAGCAGAAAACTATAAAAACTTACGCGCATTAGCTACTCCATAAATCTGCGCGTCCTCCAAAGTCATGGCAAAAGCTTGTCCGCGTCCTTGCGGTGGATTCCTCTGCTGTTGCTGTAGGGCTTGCTGGAAGAGTGCTGCCTGTGGAGCCAAGGGTGGCCTTGGTTGATATCCTCCTGGCGCTGAGAGAGCTTGTCGGTTTAATATTGGTGCTCTCTCTCGATGATGAGGACAATCCTTGGCTAAGTGTTGGTTGGTTCCGCAAATTAAGCATAATCCTAACTTGCGTCTGCAGTCCTTCTCAATATGGCCTGCCTTGCCACAGTACTGACATGTAGGTAGTATCTGCGGAGAGGCTCTGGGTGGCTGGTGTAGGTGAGGCCTCTTTGCGGCTTCTTCTTGTGGTACTTTGGCTGATGTGGATGACCGTTTCAGACTGGTCTCTCTCCTAGTGACGCGTTCCATGCGTCGGGCTGCTGCAAGGACGTCTGAGTAGGATGTAGGTGCAACGGATCCAATTAGTTTCTGTAGCTCCAAGTTTAGTCCGTCGAAGAACTTCTCAGCCTTTTCTTCTTCTGTCGGGATCAAGGTTGGGGCGAAGCGACTTAGACGAATGAATTCTGCATTGTATTCTTCCACTGTCATGCTGCCCTGGATGAGGCGGTTGAACTTGTCCCTGAGCTCTGACCGTACAACTGCCGGGATGTACATCTCTTGGAAGAGTCTGGAGAACTCTTCCCATGTGACTCTGTCCTGTCCAAGTCTCCTTTCTTCTGCTAACCACCAGTGGTGCGCATTATCAGTTAACTGCATTCTGACTGCAGTCATCCACTTCTCTCTTGGAAGTTCAGCGGCTTCCAGCTGATGCTGAATGTTTGTGAGCCACTCATGAACTTCCGTTGGCCCTTCTTTACCAGAAAATGTGCGAGGCTTGAGATGACGAAAGTCGGTGATAGATCCCGTCAATGTTCGCCTCGCTGCTGGATTAGCCTGCTCCAATGCGGATACCAGGCTGGTCCTCAGATACTCGGCCTCCTGCCGATGGGCCTCTTGCTGAATCTGTTGCTGTGCTTGCATCATAGCATACATCATCTGGAACATTTTTTGCCTGTCCATGGCTTGTCCTGGCGGGAATACTGGCATCTGGGGAGTGAACTGAGGTGGTGGTGGAATGTCATCTCTCCGGAACCTTGGATTAGGCTGTCCGATTTGATCACTCTGCGATGCTTGTCCACCATCTCCTGGTGTCACTTCGTCTCCATAAGTAACCACTGCGCCGTGTGGTGTATCCAAAGGGATATCATCTCTGTTCCCAGAATCCATTGCTCTGAAATCAAAGATAAACTATGAAAACGCTCAGAGGAATCAATACAGGATGCAGTTCAAGTAACAAATTTCGAGTTCGATATAGAGTTCAACAAATGGTTAAATGATGGATGAGATCCTATAGTTTATACTATCCTTAGGGCAGGCTGGTCCGGTCCCTAAGTTGAAACCGAACAATTTAGTCGTAGACCTGCATGGGCCACCACAAAAACCATGTCACGCCCCAGTCCCAAAATACCGTGGGACTAGACACGTGGCAATGGCCAGCAGTACGCACCGATGGACCAACTCAATATAATGGATCCATCAGGGCATATGTCACCACCCCATTTCCAGAGCCGGGTATTTTTTTTTATTTTTAATTTTGTTAATTGTGGATTATTTATATTTAATTGTATTTATATTTAATTATTGATTGTATTATATTTTTATTGTATGTTTTAGGGTTTTGGCTAGCCTGGACCCATGTCAGACCCTAGTGGACCCATGTTCGACCCAGCCCACACCCTTGTGTGAATTATTTTGGGGGCTTAGAATATTTATTTTATTTTTAGGAAGTTAGTTGGAGAGATTTGGAACTAGTTTGAGCGCATTTGGAACCCGAAACCCAAAACCGAGTTACGGGAGGACATTTTGGTCATTTGGACTTAGTGGAACCCCTTTATTAGCATGGCCGGCCCTATTTCCTACCCACATCCGACCAAACACAGCAGCTTCTCCCCTTCTTTTGCTTCACTCCTTCTTCTTCTTCACTTCTTCTTCTTCTCCACTCATTTTTCTTCTTCCTTTCTCCTTCCTACTTCAAGTAAGTTCACTTTTCTTTCTTCCATTCCTTCTTCTTTATGTAACCCTAACCCTAGATCTTTCCCCAACCTAGGTGGGTAGAGCCTAGATTTGGTGTTGGAGCTTGGATTTGAGGCTTGGAGCTTGTAGGAGGTGAATTTGGAGAGATTTGGAGATTTTGGCTTGGAATTCCAACTCCCAAGAGGTAAACCTTAATTTTTCCCCTTGTAATTATTTTTATATAGTGTAATTAATAGTTTAGAACCTTCCTAGACCCTTAGGCTACCCGTAGGAGGAAGTTGGAACTAGTTTGGGTGAGTTTAGAGACTTTAACATTAGGTTTTGTGTCAATTTCGGGTGGAATCCGAATTTGGCCCAATTTTGGGTGATGCCCTAGGTTAGATGGACCTAGGTAGACGTTGTTGGGTGTCTTGAGGGTGAGAGCGTGTCTCCGTTCGGACACGGGAAGCCGCGTCGCGGAGAAACGGGCGTTTCGGGCGAAATTGGGGCTTTTCATCGTCGCCGATTCTAAGTGCGTGTGCGTTTCTGCCACGGGCCTAGAATCGATGCGGGAGCGCATTTTCTAGGATCTAGACATCGTTTAGGACACGTGGGTAAATTTTGGGCCGATTCCGAGTTCGTTTGGTGTGCGTTTCAGGAGGTTTTCCGAGCCGCGCACCACGTGTTCGTCGAAATGACCGAACGGCCATTTCGACTTGGTTTCCTCGTTTCGGGCTTGTGCGCACGTTGGGTTAGTATCGGGGAGTGTGTGCTAGAGTTTTCGAGCTATATTTTATATATTTAAAGGCGTTGGTGAGTGTCGGGGTCGTTGGGCGTGAGTGGGGTGTGTGGTTTGAGTGTTGTGTTGTGTTGTGGTTGTGTGTGTGTCTTTATATATATATATATTTATATGTGTACATATATATGTATATATTTATATGTATTTGTATATATGTATATATATTTATATATATGGGTGTGTGTATTTATATCTATGTGCTTGTGGGTGTATATGTCTATGTGTATATATATATATGTATATGTGTAAGTGTGCTTGTGTGTATATGTATATATATATTTGAATGTTTGTGTGTATATATATATATCTTAGAGTGTGTGTGTGTATTGATATGTATATATATATATATTTGTATGTGTGTATATATATATTAATATGTGTGTTTATACATATTTATAGCTATGTATATATTTGTGTGTGAGTGTGTGTATTAGTGTGTTTGTGAGTGTGTAGGTGTGTGTGTTAGTAAGTGTGTTAGAATAGAGATAAGTGTATATATATATAGGTATCTAGTAGTATATATATAGAGCTATTAGTGTGTATATACATATATATAGATATATGGGTGTTTATATATATATATAGATATATGTATATAATTATGTGTGTGTGTGTTGATATGTGTTTGAGTGTTTTTGTGTGTTAGTAGATATATTAGTGTGTGTATGTATATATATAGGAGCTTGTGTGTATATATATATATATATATATATATATATATGTATGTATATATATATATATATATATATATATATATATATATATATATATATATATATATATATATATATATATATATATATATATATATGTATATATAGGAGTGTGTGTGTGGGTGTATGAGAGAAGAGAGGGGGGGGGACTGGACCTGCACAGCAGCAGCAGCAGCAGCGTGCAGTGCGCTGCGCACTGCACAGCAATGCAGCAGCAGCAGGAAGCTGCAGCAGCAGCAGCAAAGCTGCAGTAGCAGCAGCTAGCAGCAGCATAGCAGCCACAGCAGCAGTTTGCAGCAGCGAGCAGCAGCAAGGTGCGGAGCAAGAGCAGCAGCAGCGTGTTAGTGAGGGCTAGTGAGGGAGAAGATAGATTGATATATATATATTTAGATAGATAGATTGATAGATACTTGGATAGATAGATAGATTCATAGATAGTTAGAGAGATAGGTAGATAGTTAGACATTTAGATACATAAATAGATTTGTTAGATAAATAGGTATATGTTAGATAGATAAATAGATAGATGGTTGATTGATAGGTAAATAGGTAGTAGATAGATATTTAGATAGATAGATAACAAGGTAAATAGTTAAATAGATACATAGATAGTTAGATAAATAGATTCTTAGATAGGTAGATGGATAATTAGATAGATAGATAGGTAATTGATAGGTAGATAGTTAGGTTTCTAGATACTAGATAGGTAGATAGCTAGATACTTAGATATATCTATCTAAGATATAGATACCTATATACATATAGTTATATCAATACCTAGAGATATCTAGATAGTATAGTCATATATATAGGTGTATGGGTAAGGTAATGGGTATTAATGGGTATGTGTGTGGATATATATGTATATAGGTAGATACCTACTTAGATATATATAATTATGGTAGATATCTATATTACCTAGCCTAGATTAATATCTAGGTATATAATTAGTAGCTAGATAGCTAGTTAGAGGGGTTTGAGAGCGGTATCTCAATACCTTGAGATACCGAGGTATCTCAATACCTTAAGATATCCAAGGTATTGGGTTTCGAGCGGGGTATTTGAGCAATAGCCTAGGAATAGTATTGGAGTGATTTTTATATGCTTATGTGTATATATTTACGCGTGCTAGCATAGGTTTTAGCGGGTTTAGGCGGGGTGCGTAGCGTAGGGTGAGGTATCGGATACCGAGGGTATCCCGGTATCTCAAGGAGGCGAGTTTGAGAGTTTTCTAGCTTAATGAGCTCGGTTTGACCTAGAATTTCAGGAGCACCCTAGTTTGACCTAGACTTGACCGTAGTTGACTCGGTTGACCGCCAAAGTCAACATTTGACCTAGTTTTGACCCAGAGTTGACTTTTTGGACCCAGAGTTGACTTTTTGACCCAGATTTTACCGGATTGACCCGATTGACTTAGAACGACCCTAGAAGCCTGTTTTTAGTTATTTTATGTCTGTTTAACTCATTAGAACCCTGTTTAACCTTGCTTTTCGCATAGGTCCTTGCGACACCGGTTCGGATCGCCAGTTGCTCAGGACGTCAGGCGAGTACATTCTCTGATAGTTTTTATTATCTGATATTTATTATGATTCAGCTTCTAGTATAGTATCATCTGATTATTCTGGCACCACACGGGACACTGACTGGTATTTCTGGATTCATTTACTTGCGACACGTACATTTCATGTTTCTGGCCTCTATTCTGGAATCACTACTGGCATCACCTACTGGCATCACTACAGGCATCACTCATGTTCAGGCTGGACTCATCTTGATTTGCGTGTCGGGTCTTGGATCCACTTGTATTAGTCGGGGCGGGGAAATACTCGAGTAGACATGTAAACATTCCTATCTGGCATCATTAGGAATCACTCCCTCTGGTCTAATCTGGAATGATAGCAGCCGCGCACCCAGTGCGCGGTGAGCCGTACTTACCCCTAGCCGTTTACATGTCGAAACAAGTATTTCAAAGACACCGAGTTCATTCTTTATAGTCTGGACTCTCATGCATTTCTTGACTTGTCTCACTTACATGTTTCTGGACTTGACTCACTACATGTTTTTTATGCTAGACTCACTACACGTTCATGTGCACGGACTTGATCTTAGCTTAGATTCTTGTATCTTACAGTTACTATCTTGTTTCTGATATTCCTGCATCTTTACCTTTATGCACCAGTGACTTATATATTTTTTGTTTCATACTTGCTTCATTCTTCTTGCTACTTGCTATAACTGTTTTATAGTTTTTATCATTTAAATGGAACTGCTGTTAGAGGTGTACTTGCTCCAGTCCTGACTGGACATATTTTTCCAGAGTATCCGGAGGATTGGTGTCCGACGTTTTATGGACCTGAGCCTGTCGATGGTGCAGACAGGGACCCTCTAGTTTAGGAGTGATTTTCGGGTTGGTAGCCGGGATCACTGGGACCTTGTTGTTGTTTTTATTAGCTTTTAGCACCGGATTTGTCTCCGGTTTGGATTGAGACCTTGTTTGTATATTATTTTCGGATGTTGTATTATTATTATTTGATGTTGTGGTTGTTGTAGTAGTCGTTGTTGGTTAGACTTTATAGTTGTTAGATCTCTGTGTTATCTTATCGTGCTTAGATTCGTGATTGAGTATATTGTGATTATCATTATGATATTTGCTCCTCCGTTTGGAGTTGAGATCTTGACAGGTTTATATTTTGATTGTGTGGTTGCCATCCTTTTGGAGAGGCCATGCCCGATTTTTGTGTGAGATTATTATCTAGATAGTTGACCTAGACAGCGTTCTACCGTCGATGCTGCGGCGTAGGCTGGACGTACCCACGACTCATGCCCGATTTTCTGGGTGCGGGTCGTGACAGCATACTTAAGCTGTAAAACAAGTCTACGACAATCAGGGCACAACTAATCTCATCCACACAAGATATAAAATATGATCCACAGAATAAATAAGGAATGTAAATCATCATCTAGTCTCACAAAGTACTCCGGGGAATAACCCGATAAATATCTAGTACAATGGTTCCACAGACCAGAATATAAAAGACTGAAATAAATAATAAATGCTAAGCATAAACATGGATGCTCAAGAGAAGTCTTCAGTCAAGACCTCGTCCTCGGATGGTGGTACAGCTCCTGGATCAGCTCCTGCTCCGGTCCCGTAAACCTCGGGATAAACCTCGTCTGCAAAATCTGGGAACAAAATTCGGATCCAGGTCCTCAGGGGACATAGCAAGGTACAAGAAAGCTCATGCCAATAAATAAATAAACAGTGCAGCAAATAAATAACTAAATGAAACAGTGGGGTAAATATGTAACCATCTAAGTGAAATGCAAGTGAGAGCAGCACGAATACTCAGGCTGAGACCACTACAAGCTCTGTGTCTGGGAGCCGGTAGCAGCAATAACTATGTGTTTACTATGTTTTATATATATATAATCAGCCTGTAGCCTGTGTGTCTCTCCCCACCCAATGTAACCACGCATATCATGTCCATAACGTCTCATGTCCATGTCAAGCGCGATCATAGCTAAATGCAACAAGTCATAATGTATATAGAATATAAAATCTATGTCAAGTCCTGTATCCTATACAGAATCACCACGAATATCTCGGAAAAATCCTGTCTCATGAATAGTATCAAGTGTCCTGGGTCATATGGTACTTGATAAGACAAGTACGAGAATATAAAGTGTCACGGATGTCCATCTCTAGATGATCGTACCCAACACTGCGTACAGTGTCGGCACCCGACTAATAATCGGACGCTAAGTACGTCACACGGTCCTAGGTTGAGCATGCACAGCAATATATATAAAGCAAGGAAAATAGATAACTAAGCTGCAGAGTTTGGCAAGGTACACTTGCCTGATGTTTGTATATCAACTGTCGTCCTGGTATCGGTGGATCCGGTAGGTACTACTCCGAAAGCTGTAATAAATATCACCAACAGTCTCAGAAGATATCAAACTGCTAGAAATGCCTGTCCTTACGTCCAATTTGGACACAGGGGCAAAAAGGTCATTTTCGGGCCAAAGCGGGTCCACATGTGGGCCACTTCGCACCGAAAAGTGTGCCGAGGGTAACAGTCTCTAAATGGGACAAACTATGGGTCAAACAACTCTAAATGTCGACACGATCCCAACGGTATGTCCAAATTTGGATTCCGATGAGCCGAACCTAATTTGGTCCAAAAAGTCAACTATGGGACCC
Organism: Iris macrosiphon; assembly: GCA_036927795.1. Classification (NCBI taxonomy): domain Eukaryota; kingdom Viridiplantae; phylum Streptophyta; class Magnoliopsida; order Asparagales; family Iridaceae; genus Iris; species Iris macrosiphon. Next base: position 200,285,114 of record JAYESA010000005.1, read on the forward strand.
GCCAATTAGCGATCTGGTCAACCGTCTCAGAAATGCGTGAAAATTGGGTCACAGGACCAGTGTGTTACCACGAGTCCAGTGGCACAAGTTTCGTCGCAATCTGACAAGCGTGCACAAAATACTCGCGAGTTCCACAAAAGTGACGACACGGAATGTGTCCGCGGATACGGCCTGATTCCGGCGCGCACACGCGTCCACATCAGTCCCCACGAATTTTCACGTGTCCGATTATGCTGCGTGCACCATTCGGTACACTTGGCACACGGCAGGGCGGTCCCGTTTGGCGGGGCGCGCTCCGATCTCCAACTTTTAAAAAACCGGAAAAAGTGGGTGCGCACAATTTTGTGACGACTACAATTTTGTCCACAATAACTAATAGCACAAAGTTATTATACAGAAAATAAACTAGGTCATGTAATCTACAGGTATCAAAAAGAATCATCGAATTTGGATCTCTGTGGTGGGAGATACGAACTCGACAATACGGGTGGTCATCGCAAGTTTCTGCGATTGCAGAATTCTGTCTGCTCGCGCTGACTTGGGCGCTGTTTTTCACCTAGGGGCACACGTTTTTCGAGGTTGACTATAAAACAAATATTGGAGAGGGTTGAGGGAAGATCATACCTATGAAAACGGAACAACGTTTGGATGAGCGAGTCAACGGGAAAACACGCCGGAGCGAAGGTGCCTCGAGTGGGAAACTGCAGTTCGCGATGTCGGCGTCGACGGGATGGTTGGATGGCTTGGCGGGGCTTCTCTGGATGTGGTGACGGCTCTAGATGGGAAGAGAAGGTCTGGAAATTAGGTTAGGATTTTTTGGGATGCTATTATATATATATATATATATATTATATTAAGAGAGAGGGGGAAGTTGGAGGCGGGTTTGGACGGGTCGCGGGATAAGGCCATAGGTGGACTCCCAGGCGCAGAAGCATTGGCGCTGAAGCAAGGTTCTAACGCCTATGGACTTGCTGAGAAGTTAGCAAGTTTCATTGAATATTATTAATACTATATTACTATTAGTATATTACTAAGTTATTATTATTATTATTATTATATTATTCTATTAACTTTTCTTTTCCTTTCCTTTCTTTCTTTAGTTAAAATATATATACATATATATTTGTATATATATATATATATACTCATAAGAAAATTTATAGGATAGGGTATTGCACATCGTTAGGCTAGCAACTGCTCAAGGGGTCTCCTACATGGAATAAATTCCGAAAAATTCCTGATGGTCCCACAAGTCCTCTAAGGGCCCGAACACCTAACATAAAAATTATTAAAAATCTATTTCTCCTATTTGGACCTAATTACTACAATTTGATTAATAATTAATAAATAAAAAAGTATATACGATTTTCTAGGAAGGGGGTTTTACACTCAAGTATCAGGTGAATGCAGTCAAGAATGGGGGGGGGTGTACCAGTGTTGTACAGGGAGTGGTACAGACAATGTGATCTATTAGTGAGGTGTTAAGGTGATGTTAAGATCATTTGTAGATATGTGTATGTGTGTGGCTTATGTCTTGAGTTGTATGTGAATATATTTTCAGTCATAGGGGGTATCATGTATTAACATAAGGGCAGCAGTAGCAGTGTTAGAGGAAGAGGGGGAAGGCTCAGAACATGTTGGTGTGTGTTGAAGGCTGTTCTGGTCGGGTGTATCAAAGGAAGCATACTACAGCCGTAGCAGCACTCTTAATTGCTGCTAAGATGGTTGTTGGGTTGTTGTAGGACTATGGGCTATGAGATATTGGACTGTAAAGAAGAGAGCAACAGCAGATAGGGGTATGGTTGGTGTTGTTGTATGGGTGTTTGGATATTGATAGATGAGGATGTTAAGGAGTAAGTGGTGTGAGTGCTAACATGATTGTGAAGTAATACCTAGTGCCAGAAATAGATTATTGGGAGCAAGTATCCCAAGATACTTTGTAGGAGATGGGGATTAGAGTGAGGGAAAAACTGATATTAGTTACTTATATATCAAGTTATATATATATATGTGTGTGTGTGTGTGTGTGTGTGTGTGTGTGTGTGTGTAATGGTTAAATTAGTAATAATGTAAGATTTAAGTTATAAAGGAATGATTGATAATGAGTTAAGTTATGTATATTAGGATATGTATGTTAGATTGAGCATTAGTAGTTAGTTATGTTAGAATATGATAGTGGGGGTGTTTGTTAGTTATTAGTTATTTACTAATTAGTGTATATAAGTATTATTATGGTTAGATATTTGTTCTAGTAAGTATCTTGATATACACCAAGGTAATGGGGGTATGAGGTATCATTGGGAATTAGTATTGGGTACCAAGGGGGTGTTAGGGAGTGTAATACCAAGATGGCTCAATGCCAAGGTATCCATTAGTGTTAGTTTAGCTAGAGATACTATATATATTCATTTTGTATATATATATATCTTATATAGTATTTTCATGTAAAGTATTTTATGTATCTTACGATACGGGATAATGTTGATACCTAGTATCCTAATATAGCTAGTATAGCCTAGATGAATAGTGTATGGACCCAATAACTTAGAGATGGACTCATACAACTTAGAAGTACCTAGTTTGACTAGTTTGACCTAGAGTTGACCTAATTTGACTATTTTGACCTAGAAATGACTTTATGACCTAGAATTGAACTAGTATACTTGTTATTATTCCAATACCTTGTATTGATATAATATTCCATATTTAGGTCTTCGAGGCACTGTTCTGGATACGGGTAGATACTTTATCTCGAATTTTAGGCGATAACATTATCTGATAGTTTTCTTATTTGACAGCCTCTTTATTTCATGTATTTAGTATTGGGATATTTGATTCCTAACACGATTGTCATGCGGATTGATATATGTGGATCCTTGTCATAAGATGTTATTGTCGTGATTGCTCAGTGATCACCATGTCGTAATTCATGATTACTCAATGATTACCGTGATATCTTCGTGATTATATAGACCGTGATCATCATGCATGATATTATAGACCGTGCATCATGATTTACGTGATATTATAGACCGTGATCATAGTGCATGATATTATAGATCGTGCATCGTGATATACGTGTTATAACGTGTCATGATTCAGATCCGTATACTAGTCGGGGGATGGGAAGATATCAATGGATATGTGATCATACCTTATAACCCGTGATATAGTGTAGCCCGTGATAGCTATCAGATCATGCAACTCACGTGTGGTCACGCTAGCTCCTATCTATTTATATAGCCGGTGTTAAGCCCAAGACGATCACATACTTTGCTAATATTTCAAGGCACAAGTTAATATTTTATTTTTTATTTTTAGTTTATTGCACTGATATTCCTTACATATGGTTCTCAGTTATTTCTATATCTTGTCGTGATATTTTCTTTCGTGATGTTTACTATTTTAGTTACTTTCTATCATATATTTTCTTACTTTTACTGTTTCATAGTTTATGTCAATTAATGGATTAATGGAACTGCTATTGGGTTGTACTTTGCTCCAATATTGGCTGGATAATATTTTTCAGTGATTATTGTGCTCTCCATTCTGGGATCTCAAAATATCACGCTCCAGTCCCAAAAATACGTAGGACTAGGACACGTAAGCATGCCAGCCGTATGGATATGGCAACTCCAATATATAGAAACCAAATCCACACGTACGCTATAATATGAATATCAAATCCACAAGTGGTATAACTGTAATACAAGTCACAGGGTAAAATCTAAATCTCATCTACCAAAATCATATAGAAATAAATAAATAGTATCGATGAAACTAGATCTCAATAAGAAGTATCTAGGATGATAGTTGGATGGAAACAAATCCACTACCAACTCGAATAGGAAAGGTAAATACAATATAAGTACAACACAATCAAACCCAATATAAGTATACCAGCTATCGATTACGGCTCGAAGAGAAGACATCCACTAAGCATATACAACCATCCAAATCTGCGCTCCTGCAAATACTCAAGAACAGATACACCTGGCAGCGGACCAGGTCCTCAGAGGGACGTAACAAGATACAGAAAATACGAGCCAACTTGAATACAGTAAACATGCATATAATTTGAAAATAAATAAGTACGCTGTACAAGACAATCTATATGAATGCAAATGAGGACAACTTTTTGACGTATGGGCAAGGGTAGTCTACTCGATCTAAGCCTCATAACTAACACACCCGTCTAGAATATCAGAAATCGACATACCTCTGGGGTAGCGACCAGCGCAACTCTATAGAAATCGACATACCTCTAGGGTAGCGACCAGCGCGACACACGCCCATAGTGCGAACTATATACTACGGTTTACCAGAGTGGTTAAAAGCCCATACGCCTAATGATTGTCCTCCCATGATACTAGGTGCCATGTGTGTGTCAACATATCTAATACATAGTAATGACTGGAGAAAAACTACACATGCAAGAACTATACAGAAATGAAATAAATAAATAAAAATATAAATAGCATGCAAAGTACTGTAAACAATTTGGCAAGGTATCTTGCCTGGGGTCCTGCTGCTGGTATGAATCAGAGTCCAAGTCACAGTCCAAATAGTCTATGTATTACAAATTTATCACGTCAAAAGATAATTTATTTTAATTTATTTAATTCTGGAATAATTACTCTAAAATCCTATTTTAATCTTATTATTCTAATTTTTATGTTAATTCCTAAATTTTGTCCAAAGAAACTAAATTTTATCAACTCGAGACTCATGGCACGTAAATCAAGGCGATCTGTTGACCGAAAAGTCAACCGACACAAACTCAATTTTCATGCATGATTTCCTGTAGATTTCAGCGTCAAAAACATGCTAGAATTTACGGCTCATCCGAATTCAAATTCGTTTGGAAATTATGGCACATACAAATTTTGTATTGTGCACCGATGGTTAAATTCTAACCTAGAAGTTCTACAGAATTAACAGTATATAAATACTTCGAATTAAATTCTGGGAAAAATATATCTCGATGATCTCGACATTAGCTTTCTGAAACTTTAAACGGTTCATGATTCTAATTCCGGGTTCTCCCAAAATTGCGAAAACATCAAAATATATCTATTTTTGGACATGCTGTGCTCTACGAATTTTCCAGAATTTAATACTAATAATTTAGAAAAACAATTTATATAATCAGAAATCTAACCTCATTATCGTTCTAAAAAAAAAAACTAGGCCTCGTTTGGAGTCCGGAGCTATGCGCAATGGCTTCTGGAAGATGAAGGAACCCTAAATGATAATTCTCCAAAAATCGGCTGAAGAAAAACCCTAGAAATTAATATCTAAACTATTATATATATATATATATATATATATATATATATATATATATAGGAGAGAGAAAGTGCAGCCACGGCTCACAGCGCGCCATGTGGCAGCCATCCGTGCAGCCCCGCCCAGATCGAACGGTCGCAGTTCGATGCGGCTCGGCTCGGCTCAGCTGAGTCCGAGTCGAACTCGGTCTCGGCTCGGCTCGAGGTCGGCTCGGCTCGCACCCACTTAGCGGTCACTGACAGGCGGGCCCGGCACTGTTCACAGCTGGAGGCTGACAGGTGGGCCCCCTGTTTGCTGACTGGGCAGAATTAATTATTTTTTGGGTTTTCTTTTTTAGAAATTAGTTTTTAATTCAGTTTTTCATAATTAACTCAAAATAAATGCTAAAAATAATCAGAAAATTCTCAAAAAATTCTAAAAAATATATTTTATTATTTAGAACCTAAAACAAAAGTTTAGAATATTTTTAATTAAGTTTGAATATAAAATAAATTCTTCAAAGTCCTAGAAAATTAGTGTTTCTAGTTTTTAATTAACTAAAATTATGGAAAAATCCCAATAATCTAAAATAGCCTAAAAATAATTCTAAATAAATATTTATATAAGTAAATATACTAAAATAAATTATTTTCTAATTAACTAAGAGAATGCTCTAAATAACTTCAACATCTATAATAAATATAATAATATAAAATATACACAAAATACCTATTTTGGGTGAGGGAGTTTACTATCTACCCAACTTAAAACAATTTTGTCCTCGAAATTAAAATAAGGCATAATTTGTTAAATTCTTCACATTCGTACATAAGGTACGTCAATCGCAATCTCTTCCAAAAATTTAAATAACAAAATCTATTCAAATCTATCGCGGTCACTTCAAAATTAAGATAACCACTGTTTAAATCAAAATTCAACCTGTCGTAATCTCTTCTCGATTTTTAAATAATCAACATCCAAATCTAACTCAAGTCTATATAACATCCCACATCAAAATTTATATCATAATTTTCAACTATCATAATCTCCTCTAGACTTTGAACAATAAACAATTCTAATCAAATCTTATTCCTATTCTTAACTTAAGAATTTTGTACTATTCAAATATTTAAACTCAATTTATATCCTCAATATTTCAAATAGGTGACCCAACAATCAAAATTGAACTTTTAATTCAAATCATCAAATTGTAAAATTTAAATCTAATTAACCAATTGTTCAAGTCTAAAATTCTATATTTATCCTCAAAATTTAAATCGATGATTCATCCTTCAATATTCAAAATTTAAATCATGTGCTCAAAGTATAAATATTTGGTCCACAATATCAAGATTTTAAAATTTGTTAAATCCTTATTATCTTAATCCTTCTTTTAAAATTTCTCAAAATTAAAATGACTTGAATCTCCCAATCTAATCTTACTTGATCACAATCTAAAAGAAATTCCTCTCAAGTTGACAATGCACTGCTACCCAACTTAGAATTTATCCATCTATCACAGAAGGCTATATACTTTAAGAAAAATATTCCTTAATTTATTTACTCATGTCATTCAATCCTCAAAACTTCAACGCCGATTATATCATATATGATATGTCCTTAATTACAAAAGAATAATCCTCAAGTATGTGATCGGCCTACGGGGTATATCTAGTACTCTCTGTGTATTAAACTTATACCAAGCACGAGGTTTCGTCTTTCCGAAATAAGGGAAGACGGAGATCAATAATAAAGAGTTCAAGGGCGAGGTAATATAATAGAAGTATCGGGATCAAGGCGTTTAAAGAATTCAAATAGGAATTGTCTAAGCAGTTGTGGATTGAAGTCCTATTTTGGTAATGTCTATCCACATGCTCGCATCGGTACAGTTATGTAACGGATACAATATACTTAGACATATCTAGAGGGCAAGTACAGGTGTCTACTAGTCAACTATATATCTCAATCCACGTAAAGTATTATTGCGAAGGGCGAATCAAGCGCACTATGGTTGATCAGACCGTAATACACTGATTCTGAATTGTATTATTGTGGGCCTCCCCAATAATACATATGTCATGAACAAGCTCGATAAAGAATAAGCTTGCAAAAACTAGGCTATAATAGCAGCATAAGTCAAGGTAGTACAGCAAATATAAGTACGCTAGATGATGATGAAAGGAGGTACAATTTAATTCAAGTTCACAAAAAAAAACAACTAAACAACAATAATAAAAGACTCTACAATCCCTACAGTTATCATACAACCTCCTTGTCTAAGTCGCTAGTCGACCAAATAGGGGCAAGGACCTCTAAATTCTATCGTCTGAATAAATATTGTCATCTTTTGCTAGAATGTAATTAATGTTGTTCAATCACAATCCATTAATAGGTCAAAAGACTATGTGATACTAGGTGTCAAACATTATGGTAAAACTTCTAACTAACTCTAGTAGTGTCTATACTACTCTCAAGTCTTCTTAATACATCAAGGGGTAATGGTATACCAATCTAAAGATAAGGAATTCTAGGGTTCACTAGATATTCTAAACTTAGTGGTGTGTCTATATTCTCGTTGTATTCTTAATAGGTGTGCTACTCTAATTATCATCTAACAATAGGAACTTCTATATTATAGGAGAAGGCTATACTTAAAGAACTATTAGGGAAGTACATGAATCGAGCAGGATGCGGCTATTCAAATAGAACAGATTGGAAGGAAGGATGAGTCATAGTCAAATATGGATGAGATCCTATACTCTATTCCTAGGTGCAGGCTTGCTTGGTACAGTAACGTAACCGAGACAATATACTCTCGACCTGCATGGGCCACCACAAAAACATGTCACGCCCCAGTCCCAAAAATACGTAGGACTAGGACACGTAAGTATGCCAGCCGCATGGATATGGCAACTCCAATATATGGAAACCAAATCCACACGTACGCTATAATATGAATATCAAATCCACAAGTGGTATAACTGTAATACAAGTCACAGGATAAAATCTAAATCTCATCCACCAAAATCATATAGAAATAAATAAATAGTATCGATGAAACTAGATCTCAATAAGAAGTATCTAGGATGATAGTTGGATGGAAACAAATCCACTACCAACTCGAATAGGAAAGGTAAATACAATATAAGTACAACACAATCAAACCCAATATAAGTATACCAGCTATCGATCACGGCTCGAAGAGAAGACATCCACTAAGCATATACAACCATCCAAATCTGCGCTCCTGCAAATACTCAAGAACAGATACACCTGGCAGCGGACCAGGTCCTCAGAGGGACGTAACAAGATACAGAAAATACGAGCCAACTTGAATACAGTAAACATGCATATAATTTGAAAATAAATAAGTACGCTGTACAAGACAATCTATATGAATGCAAATGAGGACAACTTTTTGACGTATGGGCAAGGGTAGTCTACTCGATCTAAGCCTCATAACTCACACACCCGTCTAGAACATCAGAAATTGACATACCTCTGGGGTAGCGACCAGCGCGACTCTACAGAAATCGACATACCTCTGGGGTAGCGACCAGCGTGACACACATCCGTAGTGCGAACTATATACTATGGTTTACCAGAGTGGTTAAAAGCCCATACGCCTAATGATTGTCCTCCCATGATACTAGGTGCCATGTGTGTGTCAACATATCTAATACATAGTAATGACTGGAGAAAAACTACACATGCAAGAACTATACAGAAATAAAATAAATAAAAAGAAATATAAATAGCATGCAAAGTACTGTAAACAATTTGGCAAGGTATCTTGCCTGGGGTCCTGCTGCTGGTATGAATCAGAGTCCAAGTCACAGTCCAAATAGCCTATGTATTACAAATTTATCACGTCAAAAGATAATTTATTTTAATTTATTTAATTCTGGAATAATTACTCTAAAATCCTATTTTAATCTTATTATTCTGATTTTTATGTTAATTCCTAAATTTTGTCCAAAGAAACTGAATTTTATTAACTCAAGACTCATGGCACGCAAATCGAGGCGATCTGTTGACCAAAAAGTCAACCGACACAAACTCAATTTTCATGCATGATTTCCTGTAGATTTTAGCGTCAAAAATATGCTGGAATTTATGGCTCATCCGAATTCAAATTCGTTTGGGAATTATGGCACATACAAATTTTGTATTGTGCACCGATGGTTAAATTCTAACCTAGAAGTTCTATAGAATTAACAGTATATAAATACTTCGAATTAAATTCTGGGAAAAATATATGTCGATGATCTCGACATTAGCTTTCCGAAACTTTAAACGGTTTGTGATTCTGATTCTGGGTTCTCTCGAAATTGCGAAAACATCGAAATACGTCTATTTTAGGATATGCTTTGCTCTACGAATTTTCCAGAATTTAATACTAATAATTTAGAAAAACAATTTATATAATCAGAAATCTAACCTCATTATCGTTCTAACAAAAAAAACTAGGCCTCGCTTGGAGTCCGGAGCTATGCGCAATGGCTTCTGGAAGATGAAGGAACCCTAGATGACAATTCTCCAAAAATCGGCTGAAGAAAAACCCTAGAAATTAATATCTAAACTATTATATATATATATATATATATATATATATAGGAGAGAGAAAGTGCAGCCGTGGCTCATAGCGTGCCACGTGGCAGCCATCCGTGCAGTCCCGCCCAGATCGAACGGTCGCAGTTCGATACGGCTCGGCTCAGCTGAGTCCGAGTCGAACTCGGTCTCGGCTCGAGGTCGGCTCGGCTCGGCTCGGCTCGGCTCGCACCCACTCAGCGGTCACTGACAGGCGGGCCCAGCACTGTTCACTGCTGGAGGCATACAGGTGGGCCCCATGTTTGCTGACTGGCAGAATTAATTACTTTTTGGGTTTTCTTTTTCAGAAATTAGTTTTTAATTCAGTTTTTCATAATTAACTCAAAATAAATGCTAAAAATAATCAGAAAATTCCCAAAAAATTCTAGAAAATATATTTTATTATTTAGAACCTAAAATAAAAGTATGGGATATTTTTAATTAAGTTTGAATATAAAATAAATTCTTCAAAGTCCTAGAAAATTAGTGTTTCTAGTTTTTAATTAACTAAAAATTATGGAAAAATCCCAATAATCTAAAATAGCCTAAAAATAATTCTAAATAAATATTTATATAAGTAAATATACTAAAACAAATTATTTTCTAATTAACTAAGAGAATGCTCTAAATAACTTCAACATCTATAATAAATATAATAATATAAAATATACACAAAATACCTATTTTGGGTGAGGGAGTTTACACAAAATGGTGCCTTAGACTAAACTGCTTTTACCCTGTGGACTTGAGGTAGTTTTTGTAGAGTTATAGTTTAGTGTTCCTTTTCACATCTTGTCTAGTTTTCTTTCGATTAGAATAATTATTTGAGTTATCTTTCTTGTTCATTCTTCCGTTCGATTATTGTGATTGAGAACTAGTTAAATAGTATGATTGATAGTTAGATATGATGATCTAGACATCGTTCTACCATCGATATTGTGGCGTAGGCTGGATGTACCCACGTACTCATGCCCCGATCATGCGGGTGCGGGTCGTGACACTTAGAGACCTAGTTTCAAGCTAGTATAACATGTTTATGATTCCAAAATACTGTTTTGACTTGATATTTCATATTTAGGTTTTTGAGGCACCGATACAAATACGATTTGACATTCATTGCTCTGGACCACGGGCGAGTACATTCTTTGATAGTTTCTATTATTTGATAATTACTATAATACAATTACTTAGTAATATTTTACCTGATTCTCGACACAATGGTTACACATGCTAGTTGTATGGATTTCAGTTCTGATATATCTATTGTTCTCACATTCACTGTACACCCCGATCACCCTGCTCATATATTGATTATATCTTGTATTTCTGGTATTGTGATGTGACTTGATTGTTCTTGCATTATTATGGATAGCCAATCATAAGGGATTGTGTCGTACTATTGTTATTGCATTATTGTGGATAGCAAATCCTAAGGGATTGTGTCGTACTATTATTTATTATGGATATACAATCCTATTGGGTTCAACCGTACTATTGCATTATTGTGGATAGTCAATCATATGAGATTGAGCCGAACTATCGTGCTTGCATTATTGTAGATAGCCAGTCCTAAGGGACTGAGCCGTACTATCGTGATCATGATATTACGGTCATTGTTTATTGATTATTGACTATTGGTTAAACATATATTGGAAAATTATTGCAAAACACTTAGTATAGTATCAATTCTTCTCTTATTCCATCTCCTAGTGTATTGATATTGCCCTATTGCTCTAGATTACCTGTCTCTCTCTTTTCTACCAAAATATGATATTGTTTATTATTTCTCATATTGTATTACATTCTCTATTTCTATTTATAGTCATTATCGATTAACTTGGAACTGTGATTGGGTTGTGCTCGCTCCATCCTAACTGGATATATTTTTCAGAGTATTGGGAGGATTTTTGTCCGACTCATTACGAACCGCAGGAGGTAGTAGCTTCACCTTTGGACCCTTTAGTGCAGGAGTGATTACCAGGAGGCCTAGCTGATATCACTAGTTATCCTAGTTACCTTTACTAAGAATTATAGTACTGAATTTGTTTACAGTATATTAGACTTTTGTGATGTATTATTATTACTCCTAGACTTGTTTAGATTGATGTTGATGTTAAGGACTATCCAGTTGTGACTTGTGACTTCTTTGTTCTATCATATCGTGTCATTTATCCTCCTTATAGATTTTCTTGTAATTGAGTATAGATATTGACTTTATATTATCATCTTGTCCTCCTTATGGAGTTGAGATTATCATTGACAGGTTATATATTGTTGTGTGAGATAGATATATAGTATTGTTGACCTAGACATCGTTCTACTATCGATGTTGTGGCGTAGGCTGGACGTACCCACATACTCGTATCCGATCATCCGGGTGCGGGTCATGACATTGCCAGCCGTCTTTCTTTTATACAACGAATGCAGCTTCTCTCACAATGCTTTTGTCGAACTCTCCATGGCGGATGAATCCAACGGCCTTCCAATCAAGTCATTTCTAGTCTTCAACAGCTTTGTCCGATGGCTTGGCGATATCGCCCTCCAACGGACCATGCAAGTCCTTGCACTAGAGTAGATCCTCCATCCTTGGCTTCCAAATCGTCTAGTTTCCCCCTGTGAGGGTGATCATATATGTATTTTTTTACTCCGTAGACATAGTTGCACCTTCCCTTTCGCGAACCTGAGAGCTCTGATACAAGTTGTTGGGATCACAAGTGCCAATACCATGCTGTGATACTAGATGTTAGGATCGTACATGCCCTGCAAGCGCTCTGATACCATAATAAAAACTTAGGCCAACCCACCTGAGATAACCAACACCTGTCTAACGAACACTAAGCACAGATAAAGACAACGCATATGGCGATGACTACGTCACCTGCATAAATCTCAATCTATATAACTTAAGTAAAATTATAAGATTGACAAAACCAATATTGAACCATTTGCCCTAATTGATTCAACTCCCTCACCACACTCAAGAAAAAAAATTATAATTGAAATTATTCACCAAACCCGTAGTAATTTTCTGAACAAAGGCGACAACTCCTCGATCAGATCTACTCTTCTTTCTGTCTTGGATGTCGAGCCCTAAGAGCAAAGCATGGACTTTCTCTTAGATTTTTTGTGGACAAGTACTCTGAATCTCCACCTTTGTGTTTTATTCTTTGTGCCTCTACCCTCACCCATATAAATAAGATGAGAAATCCTAGTTTAGGTCATATGAATTCCTAAATAAGAAACTCATTATCTAAAATAGGAAACACAAATCATGGACGTCCAAATATGGTCAAATTAAATATTTAATACAAATTTAAAATGTAATCAAATTAATGTATATTTTTAAATTATATCAAATCAAAGCTTTTACCATATTTAGGCTCTAAAATTTGCTCTTACCAATTCAGACTGGACCCAACGAGAAGTTGGATAAAATCTCATTCGTAAGATAACACATTTAGTATAGCTCCGTGGGAGCAGAATATTCTTATGCTTTGATCCATGACAAATAATGATTGTGTTCCACTTCTGAATGCACACCTTCTGAATGTAGAGCTTCTGTAGAGAAAAAAAGAATAAAAGAGATTGTAGGAAGAGAGTAGTTTGAAAGCTCTCCCCTTTTCGTTCAAAATATAGAAATCAAAATAGAGATGTTAGGATCCAAACGTTCGAAAACTGACCATTGGAGCCAAACAGTAAAAAAAAAATTATTGTTTAATTATTAGAAAAAATAAACAATATTTGCCAAATGAATTGACGAATTTTAGGTTTTCTAAATTTTGCCAACTCACTTAATGTTTGGGAACTATGTGGGAGAGGGGAAGAAAAATTTGAGAGGAAGAATAATGGAGGGGAAGACAAATTAATTTTACTTTTTCTTGTTTGGACGACAAAAAAGTAGGAAAAGAAAAGAAAAACTATTTTTGTTTGTTTGTTTGTAGGACATAGATAAAAGTACTACTTAGTCCTTGGTTTTCTCAATATATAAAAAGACAACAAAATAATTGAGGGATAATTGGATAAATTTTTTCGTGTATTTATTCTCCTTCCATTCTTAGGAGATAAAGTTTTTGGTGGGACCTACATAAAATTTTTTCCCAAATTTTTCTTGTTCACTTTTCTTTTCGACTTTCCAAACATCATAACTTTTGATTTTCCACCAACTTTTTTTTCTAATTTTTTTTTTTCTTTTTCCTGTTTTCCTCGCTTACATAGTGTTAGTGAATTGTTTCTCTACCCCTAATTTTCCAAACCAATCTCACCCTCCCCATTTCTCTCAAAGTTTGTCTCTTTCTAATTTTTTTTTTATTTCTTATTAGCCTTAATTCACAATCACATATTAATTATGAAACAAACAAAATTATATATTTTTTGCTGAAACATTGAACAATAAAAGAACACTGGGAACTGGAAATTTGAATCGATATCCATTTTTTTTCGGTGTGTAAGTGGAACTTAAATAAAGGTAGATGGAAGTACCTTTATGCAAATTAACCAATTTTCTAATATAAAAACAACCAAAATAAAACAAGGACACTATGGTCTTTCCCTTGATGTATGTAGAAATAAACACCTTTCGCCCCAGGTTTTCAGATTCAACGGACCTGGACAAGTTTCCGGCTCGTAGGGTTGAGCAGAGCGGCAGCGTTGGTAAAGACGCGTCTAAAGTGCACCCGGACGCTTCCTGGCATTAATGGCCGGGTCGTCCTTGTCACGTGCCTACTGTCCAAAGTCCAAACCTTGTTTTGGACCATAAGTTAAAAGTGACGTGATCCTCGTTGGTGGCAGCTGGCACGTCCGAGCAGTTTAGCTGGGGACCACTAGCTGGGACCAGAGAGATTACGGGCCAGTCTGGATTGATATTCTATTAAGAAAATTATATGTAAAGTATCAATTGTTTTTTAAATTGTACAAAAGATAAAGTTGGAACAAATTATAAATTCAGTTTCACTACGTCATTCAGAAAGGTATTTTTTTTTTTATTATATAATTTAGGTCTCTTTTTGAATGGTGTAAATTTTACATTTATATTTTATTGTTCTCGAATAAAAGTTAACTGACTAAATTTTTTAGTGATGAATTGTCTTTGAGTGACAAAATTGAATTCTCATAACAATTTTGGAATTTTAGTGACGATTTTCTTGACAAATTTGAACTTTTAGTGATGAAATTGTATTTTTTTTTTGGCATTTTTTTTCAAATTTTACACGTTCTAGAAAATACTGTTCCCGAACAAAAAAATATGCAAAAATTACGCTCTTTAGAATTATGTAAATTCTGCCTTTCTAAAGAGCTCGTCATTCCGTATAAGGACTTTGCACATGCTGCGTTGTACGTCTTATCGGTCCACTATCCTATCAAACTTTTACCATTAATAAATGGAAGGATATAAATTCGTCTCCATGGTTCGATCTACTGATCTTCAGTCATTCAGTCAGAATTTTATATCTCTTCTTGATAACCACAAACGTCATTCGAATTCGACATAATTTAAAAGAAGTTTGATGCTTTACATAAAATTTTATGTATTTTATTTTCCTCAGGGACTCCCTCACATGCATACGCGGCAAAGGGACCGTATATACACACTTCATCGATCGAGCTCCCGTCTCCAAAATCAAAAGAAGAGAGAAATAAAGGGGGAAAAAGAATAACTCAAAAATCTAGGGTTTCCTCTCTCTCTCTCTCTCTCTCTCCACCGCCATTGTCGATTCGGATCGGAACAGCAGAGCGGAGGTTTGCGCAATCGGAGCTCCGGAGCGCTCGGTCCAGCTTTCTTCCGGTGAGGAAATCGAGTTTCTATTCATTGATCGATTGATGCACTGAAATGAGCTGAGCTTTCTTTTGTTATTTTGTTTTATAAACCCTGAATTATAGTAATTTTGTTCAATAATGAGATACATATTATTTTTAAAGGTTGTACTAATTAGAGGATGGCTCCCACTTCACTAATTAATTAGACTCTAATTAGTGGTTTATAAAAGCAGTTTCTTTTTTTAGTTATATATGTTTTTCAATGTCAATGTCTAATTAGACATCAGTTTATTCTTGTATCCTTATTATAAAGTATTTTAAAATAAAATATTTTGTTAACACATGTGAAAAATTATCGATGACGACTTTAAAATGAAATTATATCAAATAACTTCATCAGATATTAAAGTAAAATGGCACATTCCTAGACTATATCGTATAAGTCAAAGCAATTACGAAACATATGTTTTTTTACCACTCACAACAACTGCAACATCACAAACAATTAAATTATATTAATGTAAAAAAATTGTGTGTAATTTTGTCAAATCGTACATATATCAGTTGGTCTTTCTTTGTGTTTTTTTTTTCATAAGGAAAGAATACTGAATTTTCTAGGTGTTATAATAAATTTTTTTTTACCTCCAATTAGAGCGACATGCTACAGTTCTTTTTCCTTTTTTCGGAGCCTCTAAAATGTCATAAAGTTCAAATTGTATCTAATTAGATGCAAAGAAACAAACCACATATTTGTGGATCCACTACTAATTAGATCTAATTAGTGATTCACCTTTAATTAGAGGTAAAAACAAACACCCTTAAGTCGATTAGAGAATCTCTATGCAATTTTACTTACAGAATAGGAGAAAGAGGACAATGGATTGTGACATTTTAATTCTTTTTGTTTCACTAGGTTGCACGGACACGAATGAAATGAAAGGACATTACACAAACGCGTCACCTATTTTAGAACTTCCTATTGTATGCAGAGTCTCTGGCACAACCCATTACAGAATTTCCTAACGTATTTGGAGTCTCTGACATAATACAATACGATACGTTCTCCTACTTTTGGTGTACTTGTGCTTCCAACATGGCCCATCCCATCCAATATTAATATTACTATTACTGTTATTATTACTATTACTATGGTTGTTATTGTTAGACCAAAAGATTGGTCAAGGATGGAAAGTAATGTTTGACGTTTAAGCCCGATAATGTGGCTCAAGTGCATATACTCTTTTATTAAATATGAATTATTGAACTCAATATCAAACGATAACCAATTCTATGCCAACATTGGTTGACAGAACCATTTGGTACCAAGCACAAGGCACTAGCGTTTCTTTTTCTTTTTCGAACTTGCAGGCCCATTTATTTCGGGGCTCAAATGGACGTTCCAAAACATTGGTTGACAGAACCATTTTGTACCGAACACAAGGTGCGAGTGTTTCTTTTTCGAACGTGTCGTGTCATTTATTTCGGGGCCCAAATGGGTGTTTCCAAAACGTTATCCAATGACCGATTCAAAAATTTGCGGTTGATCAAATAAGATGAAACTTAACTGCAATCCAAACTAGCCATTAGTGCCATGTCAGAAAGATGTAGTATTCTAACATGCATAGCTTACTATGTATTGGACTTGAGCCTGACGGTAGAGGATTACAGGATCTTTTTTACCTTATTTTAACCATAGTTTGTAGTATCGGCCGATATCGATACGATACGGCCGTTACCAATACAATTTGACGTCTTGATCCGATACCGACCGCTACCGATAGTGATCGATATCCACGTTGTGGGTCTCTTTTCCAGTCGATTCAGCAGAGAAAAAATGAACGAAAACGACCCATCAACAAGAATGTAAGGATATAGTAATGTTGTAAAATAAGTGTAAATGAAGAGAACTTATTTATCGTAGGTAAACCAATAAGCAAGGGTGACTATTATTTCATTTAATTTCAAAACTACTAAAAAATAACACAGGAAATACTTAAAATGATGCTTAAATGTATAAAATATATTTTTCCTCTAAAATTTAATAATTTAATAATAATTATTCGTTTTCGGATACTCCAATTCGAAACCGTCGATAGTGATGATATCGTTGATCCCAATACTCATAGGAAGAGTCCGGTACCCGATTCCGATACTGATACAACCTTGATTCTAACATGGTATCATATCCAGCTTCATAGCTGCTACTTTTGCTTCGAACCTGTTTCGGACGCCTTGCTATAATACGATAAACATCTCCGCAAGGGCATGCATACTTTTCTTTTTCTTTTTCTTATTGAAGTAATTTGCTCATGACATCTCCTTGTATCTTACTTCGTTCACGGGAAATGATTATTGATTACTAATGTACAACAAAAATGCATTTATCCCCAAAAATTTGGTGTTGGCAATTTGAAACCTTCCCATTTAGTGTTACTTAGAGCTATGCTCTCAGCAACTTTAGCAAATACAAACGGTTACTGATTTTTGTAGATCTTCTAAATCCTGCAGGAAAGGTTAACGACAAGGAAAATGGTGATGTGGGTTTTTGGTTATGGGTCACTGGTGTGGAACCCTGGTTTTGATTTTGACGAGAAGATCATAGGCTTCATCAAGGATTACAGGCGTGTGTTTCATCTTGGTAAGAATACTGTTTCTCCAAATGTTTTGAAAATGTGAAAATGAATATGTTCTTTATCCTAGGGCAACTGTGGAATATTGATGGTCTTTGATTTTCTGTTTCAGCTTGCATAGACCATAGAGGCACACCTGAACATCCAGCTAGAACCTGCACATTGGAGGCCAGAAAAGGAGCAGTTTGCGTAAGCATATCCATCCTATGCCATCTATTCACGCTACTATTAGATGGTCGACACACTACAATATTGTAATCGTATGTTGGTTCATTTTATACTAGTTTGTTTTGTGTAGTTGCACACTCACTTTGTATTCTGCTATTGTAAAGTTGCCCTCTCATAGGCCATGTCTTTGTGATTTTCTGTCTTGGAACAAAATGCAAGTAGTACAATACCCTCCTTGGGATATGACTCTTTTATTATTTAACAGTCGTTCTACTCTCAAGTTACTATATCACTTTTATTATCTTGAGGATAGTTTACAAAAAAGAACTAGAAGAGTACTTGCGCATGTATGGTTTTTTGTTATATAGTTTTTTTAACGCAGTCAGTTCATGTGAATAATGCTACTGACCTATCGTTGAATTGGATACAAGACTTGGTTGGTCGTGATATATATACAATAAAGACAAAGAGAATGATAATTATAATATAATGAGGGTTCAACTCCTCAAAAGTACAGAAGATAGGTGTGCATTAAGCATTACTTGTATAACAAATTAATCCCCTTTGCCTATTTACGCTTGCATAACATATTAATGGTTCTCTGACAGTGGGGTGCTGCATTCTGTGTCAAAGGAGGCACAGAAAAAGAAAGAGCGGCAATGCAGGTACTATTCATATTGTTGGTTCAAATTATTGTTACTCTCTTTGTTTAACGACAATGAAAAGTTTCATTTGAAAATTTAATTTTACAGTATTTGGAAAGAAGGGAATGTGAGTACGACACAAAAACATTGGTAGACTTCTACAAGGTGAGCAAACTTTCAATTTTGTATTTAATTGTCGTCAGGTGGTATTTATACCATAATGTATTCTCTTTCCCTTTCTCATGCATTGTTTGACATCCATTCTTCAGGAGGGAGATGTTCTCACACCATCTGTGACTGGAGTTATAGTGTAAGAAGCTTACCTAGCTGCAAAATATACATTGTAGCTTCTGGAAGTTTTTCCTTATCGGTACTAAAATTCTTATATTTTGATTTTCTTTGCAAATACAGGTTCACGGCTACTCCTGACAAGGAATCAAACACATACTATTTAGGCCCAGCCCCCTTGGAGGAGATGGCAAGGTGAAAAATGCACTTATTGATGGTCACCTTTGTTATACCGTGAACGGTTTCTAATGTTACTGCTAGTATTTCTTCTAATCCATTGCACTCTTTTTACATTGCAGGCAAATTGCTACTGCAACTGGGCCTTGTGGGAACAACAGGGAATACCTATTTTTGTTAGAGAAAGCATTGTTTGATATAGGTATGATCCAGTAAATTACCTGTTTTTCTTAGAGAAACAGAGATGGACGGAAAAAAAGGGGCACACAAACCCAAATTTTAAGTATACAAGTATTAAAAAGATGCAAAAGTATTATCAATAAAAAAATATAACATTGCATTATTTGGTTTTAACTCGTTAATGAAATAGACATCAACTTCTGAAATTATGTCCAAGTCGAGGGAACAAAGAAAAGAATGTGGTATGACAACACGTGTGCCTCCTTTCCCCACTAACACCACCAGCTTGGTGGTGATATGAGTATTTCATAGTATGAAATTGAAATCATTTGATGAACATGAAATATACATTAACTGATGAAATTATGGCCCATGCCGAGGAAATTCTTACAAAAAAGTGATATGACGACACAATGTTTTTGGCATTGTCTGTACAAGCATCATGGTCTCTTTAGGGAAAAGCCTGAATATTATTACAAGTTGCCAATTTAGTTAAAGAAAATGTACATGGAAGTGTGGGACATCTTCCAATTTTTGCCCCCATAAACATTTTAAAATACAAAATATATGTCTATAAACTATCCATGCTTTGAAAAATTAAATGTCTTATGTTGGGAGAAAAGTGAGACACAAGGGAGACAATCTACTCCTTTTATCCCTTTTTCCTAATGAATTCAGTTAATTCCTGCGTTCTACTTTGTGGAGTAGGGTCGAAGCTCCGATACCGATACATCGACCAATACAATTGGTATGTATCAGGAACATTGGTCTGATATGTATCAGGAATATCAGTCTGATATATTCAAGTTTCAAGTTTGAACAAACTGGTATATTTGCCACTAAGCACACAGTTAGGATAAAAGATTGAACATTTTCATATCCAAGGGCCAGGACAGGAAATGGGGTAATACATTTGAAAGTTAATTTTGGTGGAAGGGATCCTCCTACCTGAAGAATGCTCTAACAGCCCTCCTCGATTGAATTTTAATTCTCATTGATCTTTTCTTTTCTTTTCTTTTTTTTCAGAAACATAATTCACATTCATCTTTAAAATTGTTCACAATCTGGTCAAGAAATGGTGCTTTACTTTTAGTTCTGAATACGTTGTATTTGGAGTTTGCCATGCTGAAGAAAATTATGAATTCTAACGCAGGTCGTGAAGATGACTACGTGATTGAGCTTGCTAACGAAGTGAGGAGGGTGCTTAGGAAGGCCGCTGCAGCTCATCTTTCTCTCAAGTCTCATCTCCCTCTCATGCATCTGAACCCCGTCCTGGAAACCACCATCATGGATTCGAGATGATAATTATTGTTAGGAGTTGATGCGGAGCGAGACTCACAATACAGGAAGATAATCCAAGTTCTCTCCCAGCACTGTGACACGTAAACTCCAGAACTAATCCATTGGGTCATATCATTCTTTCCGTTTCATTCTCACATGTCAGTTCAGTAACTTACAGTTCTAAGTCAACTCTGTTTTACTCTCCATGTTTTCCCTACCTTAGCTTGTTGAGTATACCAGTGACAGATATCATGTAGAACCTAACATTTATTCAATTGAGTAATCAAATGCAAGAGAATTGAGTTATGGTACACCAACATCTGTTAGTCGAGCCGTAATTTGACTGTTATTTTTAACTGAAAGCACTCTCTTATTTTTAGAAACAAGGACTCTTTACTTCTTTGTTTCTTCTTGGTTACAGATGAGGAAACTCCCATGGGAAAATTAAAACTAATTCCCGTCCATAGAAGGAGCCCATGAGCGGAGGTAATATGGCTACAAATGCCTTGGATTGAAGAGAGAGGTAGCGTGAGTGTGTAGCACACGGGAGAAATTTTATATTGGTCATGACCTTTTAGCCGAAGATACAATAATAGAGGATTTATCGGAGTCGACTATGAAGAATAATCAAGTTCAATAAAGGATTTAACAAAATTTTTAAGACCCACATGATAAATAGATCACATGAGCCAAAGGTGTTCGTTCAATTCACCGTATTAATCATTTGCGAATATTTGAAGGGCGTGCAAAATCATCTTAAGCTGTGTAGACGTTGCGCACTCATTGCACTATCGATTGCCAAACTTCATTGGTTGAGCAAAAATAGGACTGAAAATCTAAATCAACAACACTTCCGTTCTGTTTGACCAGCTATTTGGCACGAGAAGATTTTTGCATGATTTCTTTGCATACTGAACTTCCCAAAAACTTAGAACTATAATATACTCGATTTAATCCACTAAATCCCTTCTTTCTAGGCTTTTTATTCCCCGTTTTAGTTGGAAGAAGTCCATTTTTTTTTATCTCAAAAATTATATTAATTAGAAGGAATAATTCGTTTTTTTTCTGAAATCGAATCCATCCAGCTAAGAAAGCTTACTTGTGCGTAAAAGTAGACATGATTGGAAGTGACTAAAGCTAGCAAACAACTCCTAGTTGGATATGAATAAAAGAAGAGTATCCAACCAAAGCCTAATTTCGGAAAGAGAGACGATCACAAGGAAAGAAGACGAAGAAGGTTGATTATATATACTGGAACAATTACGGATCTAGTAATGTACAAGTCAATCCTTCTTAACATCTGACTCTTTCTTTTTCTTTTTTTGGTGATTTGGGTTTTATTTTTTTTGAATGACAGGCCATGAAGAGCCAAGTCCACGACCTTGGTGCAATGGATCCACAAGTTTTGATACAAACACCATTTTTTAAGGACTTTTCTCTTCTTCTTTTTGGCTCTTGATAAATGCACTACAAAATTCACTCAGAACAAAATTCGTTCGGAACAGCCTAAATTTTCACCATTGATAATTATAAATTTGTCACTCCCAAAAATTACCCATCGGGCTGTCCATTTTCAATTGATTTTTTTTATAATTAGGACTGTCAAAATTTTGACAGTCCTACCAATTGAAAAGACTGTCAAAATTTTGACAGTCCTAAAAATATATGTTGATTTTTTAGGACTGTCAAATTTTGACAGTCCTTCCAATTGGTAGGACTGTCAAAATTTTGACAGTCCGGAAGGAAGGACTACGCGAGGTGGCCACGAGGGCTGGATTGTGTGGAAGCCGGAAGGGGGGACGAGGCGGAGGAGCGGGAGGGGAAGAAGGCGGCGGGAGGCGGGGAAGGAGGCGACGGTGGAGGACGGGGGAGGAGGCGGAGGCGGGCGCGTGGTGGAGGACGGGGCAGCTGTTGCGCGCGGGGGCGACGGTGGAGGACGGGGCCGCTGCTGCGTGCAGGGGCGGTGGGGCCAGGGGCGACGGTGGAGGACGGGGCCGCTGCTGCGTGCAGGGACGGTGGGGGCGGCGGCGAGCGGTGGAGGAAGGGGCCGCTGCTCCGCGCGGGGACGGCGGCGAGCGGTGGTGGACGGTGACGAGCGGTGGAGGAGCGGGAGGGGGAGCAGGAGGAGGGAGGTGAAGAGGGTGGACAACCCTAGTAAATTTTGGACTGGCCTAAGTAAAAAAATTTCATAACTGGACTAGCCCCAATACTGTACTAGCCCTGAGTGTACTTTGTAGTGCTTTTATCACAAGCCTTCTTTTTTTGGTTTCATTTCATTGACTATGAATCTGTTACTGGTGGTACGAATCTGTCACCGTAGCCCACAGACCTAAGCCATTTCCAACCATGGTCCTCAAAAACCTAATTGAAAAAATTTCTTCGCAAACAATCTCCAACTCACCGTAAATTTGAGAAAATTCCTCAAATTTATTTAGGAAAAGTTGTTTGATCCTCAAATTTGAGGATCCACTATTCATAACTATTTTGTCCTTCAAATTGTAATTAATTATTAATATATCATAAATATGTTATACACTAAACTTAATTAACTTATCATATATTTTAATTTATAAGTATAAATAATATAATAATTATACTATTAAAAAAGTTCTTGTTGAAATCTTCCAATAGAATCTAATATTGAATATATTTATTATTAGTATTAATATTTTTATTAGATTCATTTGATTAATAAAATAATATTTAAATATTTTTGCAAAAATTAATAGAATAACATCAAACTTTTTAAAATTAAAATACATTCATTTAAAAAAAAATATAAACAGGTACATTGAAATTTAAAATAACACCACCAACAACAACATTGAAATTAAAAAACTTAAAGCGTTACAACAAGTTAGTGGGATTAAGGAGAGACTAATTAAAAAAATTAGTACAACATTTTATGTAGGAATATTATAAAATATTATTAATAATATAAAATAATATAATATTATCTCGATAAATAATATTAATAATATAACATTAATCTATATGATTATATTAAATAATTGTGAAGAAATAAATTTATGTAGAAACAAATAATAGTTGTTTATTTTTTGAGGATTGATGGGTCGAAATTATAAAATATTGAGGATAGCATAATATAGAAATATTTCTTTTTGAGTCCTCTAATTGAGAAATTTTTTTGAGGATGGATTTGAAATTGCCTAAAAATCGTTCATGTGTTTTATATATATCATCAAGGGCGGAGTTGGACATTTCGTTGCGTAGGGGACAAAAGTTTATAACATAAACTTATCTGGTTATAGGTCTAACCCTTTTTTTTTTCTTGGACTGTAAAAATAGACAATAAAAATAATTTTAAAAAATATTACATTCAATTTTAGATGAGTTATTTGTATTTAATCCCCATCCCCGATTGCTAATCATATCTCCACTGTTACAAAAAAAATGCCTATTTTTTAGAATTGGAGATAATACTAATTAAAATAAAAATGGAATAATGAAGATATGATTAACAATTGAGGATATGGAAGGTGTTGGATGGAGGGAAGATTTAAATACAATAATTAAAAATATTGTGCGGAGTAGGTGGACACAATTGCTACTATGGAGAGCAGATTTATTGTCCTCTATTTTTGTTTCCTCTTTATTATACGTGTGGGTTATTACTTTTAATATCTGTTGGAACCCATATATATATATATATAATACATATATATAATAGAATGAAAACAGAAACAGTAGAACAGCATATCTGCTCTGGCTCCTATGTAGCTCCGACCTTCTATATCATCAGTTGGTCAGGGCCCACTTGATAAAAGGGCTAATTTAGATATAAACACCAGAGCTAATCAAGCTCTCATCTCGTATCCATACGACTAAATCTTTGGATTGATCATTGTTCCAATTATGTACAAATGGTTGGATGTAGCTATGATATCATACGTACGGTCTGGATCTTTATTGGAGGCCAATATAGTTTGTTTGCAAATCTGGCCCCCCCGTGGCCAGAGGCCTATTAAACTGCAACAATTAGGGGCTCTCCCGTGTGTGTGTGCGCGCGCGCGTGAGAGAGAGAGAGAGAGAGAGAGAGAGAGAGAGGAGCGATGGGTTCTTCAGCGTTGTCACCACAAAAAATCCACAGCGTATTTGTGTACGGAAGTCTGATGGCAGACGATGTCGTTCAGGTGCTCCTCAAGCGCGTCCCCACTTCCTCTCCTGCCATCCTCAACGACCAGTAACTAACTACTCTCTCTCTCTCTCTCTCTCCTCTCATATTCTTATTTCCCAATTTAATTTTTGTTATTCCAATGCAATTTTGTCCATAGACTTGTTTTAGGGTCTCATATTAATATCCGTAATTTGCGTTTAGGTCTCCATATTGCCGGGAGGCGGGTTTGGGTGTTGCCTTGACCGTTGCCTTGGGTTTATCGTCCGTCCAACATGGAGATGTACACGTAAATTTCGAATATCATACCAGACCCTAATTTCGAATATTATGGAGACCTAAACATGATCTAATGGTCGGGATGAAATTTGATATATGTGCCGATAAGATTCATTGTCAACATACAATCATTACAATTTGTCGAAGTTGTATATCTATAAATTCATAATTTTTATCCATCTTAAAATTATACATTCAAAACTATCTATTCGGGTGTGGACCTTGTCTAAAAGAAAGTGAATATTGGTGAATGGTTGAGCAAAGTTCAATATTCTTCCACTCAAAACTAACATGAAACAATAAATAAATCCACAAATTTGTGCCAAAATGTGTGAAATACTTTTCCAGTTTTAAATAACTTTATAGTATTTTTTTGGCTGTCCAAAACCAAGACCCCAGAGTCGCCATCCTCAGCTGCTGAAATTGCCAAACCACCGATCCCAGTACTCACAAGAAAGGCCCAACATGATTTTATTACCTACCAACCTTGTTTTAAGTAAATACTTTCTTGGGTGTGGTTCTCATTGTTCACTGGAATAGTAATCCAACTTTCAGAGTTCTTTTAAGGGCACCTTCTTTTACTGGAAGACTATTAAAGGTCTTAAAGGTAGTCTGTTAGTGAAGATTTGTGGAAGAAAACTTCAAACATCTATTCTTTTCTAAATGTGTGTGACAATTAAGCACATCCTTCAACCTCTGCATTGATTTTGGTATCACAAGCCAAAATTTTCAGTTTGTTTCAGTTTTCCAGTACCTAACTTGATCTTCTATATCCACTCATAGTGGTGGTTCTCGTTCTTCATTTGATTCATCTTTCGCTCATCAATCTGTTGTGAATTTCTCGAAGAGACATTTCATGGCTTGGAGAAAATAGTTGATCAAGCCAACGACACCAACAAAGTTAGCAATATTTGTATTCTGTCATATATCATGTCTCTAAGATGATTATACATCCTCAAAGGACAGATTTTCTCTCTATTGTCAGGCACATCAGTTCAACAGTTGTCATCACGGCACACTTCCACCTCTCTTGTTGCTCTTCTATGAGAACCCTTTGATGATCCACCAGCACAACTCTAACCTACCAATGAGATCCATGACATCAGCATCAAGTCAGATTTTCTTAACTACAATGGGCGAACTATTCCACAAATGCTACATTGAATCAGTCACATATCTAAAAGTTTGGCAGAAACTACATGTCCAAAAATGATAAAGAGTAAGAAATGAGCGCATTAATAGAAAGCTGGAGGTGACTTCTATTGAGTATAAATCGTTGAAACAGAGGAGGTGAAGGATTTTGTTGTGAATCTTGAGATAGATGGAGTTACTGATATCAAGTTTCTATATCTTCAGCATGTTGTACGTGCAAAAATAACAACCAATATTGCATGGATAGAGACATGAGATGAGCGACTGACACAAAGCTTGCATAGTTGCCTTTGTCTCTCTGAATTACTGAGTAAAATAGTTCTTAATACTGGCAGGATAGCAGTATCAATTCACCAATACTGGGTAATAAATACTTGAGGGGGAAATGGTGTTTTTATAGCGTTACTCTCATAAAAGGCTAGGAAAGCTAATCTTGCCTCTTCATATTTCTCCTGATGGACTTTTTGGAGTTTTAGTTTGTCAACCAAACTAATCGTTTAACCAATGCAACTATTAAGTAACTCATGCGGATGTCGCCTCATCCTAATTCTGCTAAGGAAAAAAGTAATAGCTGCAGTCACAACCTAAATGCGAACTTGGGGTTGGATGCCAGAGGTGCTACAAACTTCAGTTTGTTGTGATATTATAAACCACGTTTAATGACTAGTGTCCATTATTTGTATCAAGGTTCTAAATGGCGGTAGGTGTGTGCGCGGCGGAGAGAGTCCGCCTACCGCTTAGGCCGCCTAGGCACCACCTAGGCGCCGCCTATGCAGTTGATACATTTTTGATCTTTCTACTATTTTATCACTAATTTTGTATAATATGCATGTTTTAATGGTGTTTCATGCATAACTAAGTTGCAGAACAAAGATTTATGAAGTTTTAATCTTATAAAAGTGTTCATAATGCTTGAAAAACCTTTTTGCCAAAACATTTTGTTAGGTATTGCTCCTCCTAGGCGTCCGCCTATGCCGCCTCACCTCTGCCGCCAAATCTCCATTGGCCGCTTACTCCACCGCATAACGCAAAAGTGGTGAGGAGAGAGGCCGCCTACCGCCTAGGCGCCATCTAGGCGGCCGCCTCAACCGCCATTTAGAAGAGTGATTTGTATACAATTGCCCAAACACACACACACACGCACACACACACATCTTGGCACTTGTTAGATACAGACCGTGATATATTGTCGCCTTTCATTTAAATTATGCTTGCATCTTGGCATTTAATTTATTAACAAAGACTTGCATCTTGCAGCCACAGATTCAGTATAAAGGGGCGTGTTTATCCTGCCATTCTTCCTGCAGAAAGTAAGAAAGTTACAGGAAAGGTTTGATATGAAGCTTTTCCTAACTTCATATCTATTTGTTGTTTTTACAGTGGGTTGCTCAGAAAATGCTTCTTCTTTTTTCCCTAGTTATTTTGTTTCTCCTTTTTTCCCCTTGTACAAAGTGAATTATTCTTTGAATTGTTAATTTTTTGTGGAAATAGGATTGCTTTAAGAATACAAGCTGCCCTCCGCACCACATGAACAATATGACACTGACTAGTTGTTATGATGTTTTAAGCATGGACTGTCGGTTTTTCCTGTTAATATAAAATATGCAGTCCACTATTTCCACATGGGAGCCCTAACTATCATAATTTGTTATATGGAGGATTTGCAAGTTGCCGTGGAAACTATTGCATACCTAATTTGTAGATATGACAATCAAGTCTCTCCAAGGTCAGTTTTTCGTTTCTCGAATCCTTTTTCACCAGTCATTATATTGAGGGAAATGTTCACTGAAGACTAGCATTCAGAAGTCTATGTTAACAACTTATGTCTGTGTTTTAGGTTTCCCCTCCATGTAGTCCTTCAACAACAATATTTCCCCTATTGAGGGAAATGTTCACTGAAGACTAGCATTCAGAAGTCTATTTTAACAACTTATGTCTGTGTTTTAGGTTTCCCCTCCATGTAGTCCTTCAACAACAATATTTCCTCTCCATGTAGACTTGAAAATAGATATACTAATGACTACTTAGGACACGGACATTCAAACTGCTATGTTTCGTGTTGGGATTTCACAGACTAACTCGTGAATTTTCACTGTGGTTGTGCTAATAGACCCAACTGACTTGAATATGTCGAGTGGCGATGTGAATTGGAAATCATGCACAACTAAGTAGCTCATGAAGGGGGACAAACAGATAAATAGGACCTCTGGGAAGCGAATCTTTAAATTGGAGATCTATTTTACCATATTTCATAGCGTCATAATAACTGATAATTAAACAGTTATAGTTCATCTGCTTCTGTGATTTCTTTGTAGAGTATTTTTTGAGAAGGCATCCTTTAAGCGATGCTCAACACACCAGTGGAAGAGTAGATTTATTTAGAATATTGGTATTTTATGCACGGTCTTGGATATTTCTGGTTTGATATAGATTTGACATGAAAAATGAACCCAAAATCAAACCACTGGATAACAATAAATCCATTTCGAAGTAAGAATTTTCAATCCCGTTTACCCAAACTGAGGCAGGACCTGACCAGTTTGCCGACTTGCCAGTAGTACTAGTTTGACATGTTTACAACTGATTCAGATGGGAAAAAAAGTGAGTCATGAATTCTAAATAATTTTCTAATTTACGTGCAAGTGAAAAGAAACTATCAATAACATCTTACCTGAATAAGGTATTAGAGTGTCCCGAACAGATTTATATTTTTATTGAAGATAAATAAAAAGATTTGTAGATTAGATTCTTATGAGAAACTTTTAGTTTGACAACTTTACAAATGTTCTTATTATTTTCCTTTCATATTTCAATTTTTGGATCAATATTCTCTACGGACAAAGATAAGGACAATTTAACGGATACAGCTATCATTCGGACCCGAAATATAGACCCAATCTTAAAACAAACTGGTTTGACATAGAATGGACCAGGACCCGGATCTGACATGAGACTTAATAGTAGCAGTTTGATATGTTAGCAATTGACTCTGATGATTACATTGAAATACCCATATCCAAATTTTCGATAAATGGGTAAGGTACCAGAACCAAAACTGACCCAAAAATTATATGGGTAAAAAGAAATAAGACAATGAAAATATGTTAGACGTATTGTTATATTTCAAGGGATAATTTCATGAGTCATTTCTATTTCTCTCTCCCCTTATGTAGTCAAAAATTTTATAGTTACTATCATAGTTTACAGTATCGGCCGATATCGATCCGATATGCCCGATACGGTTTGGCATGTTCCGATCCGATATCTATACCGACCGATACCAACATTGGGGGGGGGGGGGGGGGTCTCAGTCAATTCGACAAAGAAAATTGAACGAAAAGGACCAATCAGTAAGGGTGTAAAAGCATAGCAAGTTTGTAAAAGCATGTAAAAGAAGAAAACTTATCTATCGCAGGTAAGGGTGTAAAAGCATAGTAAGAGTGTAAAAGAAGAAAATTTATGTATCGCACGTAAACCAATCGGTTAGGGTGACTACTATATCATTCAATTTCAAAACTACTAAGAACCATCACAGAAATATAATTATTTCCTTTCCGATACCAAAGAAATCCGATACGCCGATCCAAAAGTGCCAATATTGCCGCCGCCGCCGATCTCGATACTCATAGGAAGGGTCTGATACCGATAGTGCGAACCTTAGTTACTATCTAAATTTTTTGTTAGGATGTTAACAACATTATTTTTCTGTTTTATTAAGTTACTATAGAAAAGTTAATGGTTTAATTTTAATTTGAAACAAAATTTAATGTGAGCAATGGATAAGAAAAATGTTTATTGAGATTTGAAATACAACTTCGATAAATGGTAATAGTTACAGTTTATCAATATGGAATCATATCAATACATTGTAATATTATCAGTCTTTGGCACAACTGAATCATTGTTAGACACTATTTTTTCATTCTTCTATTTTTGTCATTCTACTTTTTTTTCTATCGAATTGACTAGAAAAGAGAACCCAACGTCGTTACTGGTCAGTATCGGTAGCTGTTGGTATCGGATCTGAACATGCTAAAACCGTATCGCTACAGTTTCAAATACCTGAACTATCCTTTATTACTCCTTTATGTTTGATTTTTAATGCAACTAATTTCTAACCCGTCCTCTGATAGTAATGCCAACCACAAAATTATGGTAATCTACTCAACCTTTTGAAGCATTCCAAACCAGTCAAATAAATAGGAATTCTTTTCAAAATCTATCATTTTTAAATAAAAATGTTTGAATATTTTAAAATTATGGTAATCTCTTTTTCGCTCTCTATAAATTCACAAGATTTATCTATATTAATATTATTCATTCAGAACTATTTATTGTGGTTGCACTATCTCTATAGGTAAATAAATAAATGAATAAATGATATTATCTATTGCAAATGAATATTATTCCATTGAAAACTAATGAGAAACAGCATATAATATATAAAATCATGTCTAAATGTATCAATTTTTTTACTTTTGTAAAATACTTTTTATCATTTTTGGTTTTCTGAAATGAAACGAAGAACCTGATCTTGATCTGAAATAGCTGAAAATGCCGAAACCACTGACACTCATAGGAAGGTTTCGAAAATGCTTCTTATACCGATATTTCTAACCTTGTTTGAAACCTATCTCATTTATTAAGTTTTTCTCTCTTTTGGTTTAATTTTTTGTTTATATTTATTACTGACGTTTGAAGCTTGCATGACCTTGTATTGTTTAGGAGGGAAAAAAAAATAATAGTCGGCTGCCACGTGTTGCCCACCAACAATCAACAGCTGTTTTAGTATATTGTATACATTTAGTAATTACCACTCTAGTAAATTTTCTTCATAAGATACTTAAGAGGTTCAGTTGTGTTATTCTCTTGGATATATTGTTATTTCCAACCTGTTATCACTGTGACACTTCAGCTTACTTATAGAATGTGAAACATTACTAGTTCTTGTTTGACTCACATTTACTATAATAGCCAATTCTCTTAACATATATTCAATACTCACTTCCTTTTCCTCTACAGGTTCTTCAGGGAATTACGGATTCCGAGTTAGTTGTCCTAGATGAATTTGAAGATGTGGAGTATAAGAGGAGTACTGTTGAGGTTTCTTTGACTGTAAGCATTAGGAGCTATTCTTATTAATTTTTCTAACTTCTTTTTATAAATACGCACACTATTATACTATGCAACAATGTCGCTAGTGAATTTCAATATAATACTATTCAAATACATATAAAGTTGAATATTTTATATGATATTTATTTGAAATTGCAGCGGATTGGGTCAGAGTTGGAGTGTGTATGGACCAGGATGAGGATCCGATCCATTTGTTGTTTTAACGTTTAAGCTTGCGCAATAGCGGGGGCACTCTTTAGTGTAGAGCAGTAAAACCTAATCAGTTCATACTATCAAATGTGATATCCATTTTTTTATAGTTTTATAGTTCTGCATTTCAATATCTGAATATTTGTTCATCTCAGTATGATATTTTCACATATATGGGTACCAGAAATTCTCTATCTTTGCATATATACTGGAAATGCCTACGAGATATAATATAAAATATTGATTTTCTTAAAGTTTAAATGGTTGAATCTGAAACATTGAACAAAACCAAATGTGTTTTTGAGAATACCGGGTGGATTCCTAACTCAGAAGCACTTGAGCTAGGACCTAACCAAAATCTTATTAATAGCTTGCATAAGTACAACTAAAGAGCAGTTTTCAGATACTATGAAATCCCCTCACCACAAAAGCACTCCAGATACTACAAAATCTCCACATCACCAAAGTAATACTACAAAACCCCCACATCACCAAAATATTACAGTGATTTTAAGAGGTCATCTCAGACTGAACCACTGAACGAAATATAATTGCAAACATAACTATCATATGTGCTCTTAGGTTTCATCTAGCCATCATGACCCACCAGATCCCTAGGAAGCTCTATGGACTCCTGAAGTAGGAATTGCTACTGCTGCTTTCTTTTTTCCTCACAAAGCTCCTGCCCAAACCTTAAAATTGTAGACAATATTTGCAAACAAAAAGTTAGTATTAATCTTTTTTATTCCAAATTACCCATATGGATGATGCCATTACCATATCCCAACACTTGTAATAAGCTTTATTAACCTTACCAATTTGTTGAACATTAAAGCAACACAACATTTTGTTCCATTTTAAAATCAAAGCTGCACATTGAAGAAATAAGTGCAGTATATTTTCCTCTAATGATCAGACTATCACACTGAATATTTTTACGACGCAATACATCTTTTGTATACAACCTATTCTTACACACCAACCAAACTTATACTGATTTTAATGAACATATAGTTTCCAATTCTTTTACACTGGACATTTCGCACCACTAGAACTAATAAAATTATAAAATGATCTCACAGTGAATAATCCAGTAGCATACCACTTAGCCTTCATCTTGAAGAAACTTTAGATCCGATTAAATCCTTGTATAATTTGCTAAAAGCATCCCTAATACTACTCTGTTTTATATTATGAACATTGTTAGTATTAATAGAAGCAATATAATTACATTTCCTTCTGAAATGAGCACTTCTATAGAAAAAAAACTATTACTATTATCCCCTTCCTTTAACCATTTGACATTAGCTCTTTGACACCACATAATTTCATCTTGCTTTAAAATCTCATGCAACTGAATTTTCAGTTTAGCCCTCTGACGTCTCTCTGAATCATCCAATCCACTCTGTTCTTCTTTTGTATCAATATCACTGATATTTTTCATAATTTGCTCTTTAACCAATCTGATACTATGAAACTTCTCTCTATTCCATTGTTGACAATTCTATTTTATTAGTCTAAGCTTCATAATGATATTAGAAATAGCATCTCTACTATCAGTAGGGGTATTCCACTTATCCTTTATAAGCAGATCAAAATTTTCATGACAAATCCAAACCTTTTAAAATCGAAATTTCCGTTGAAACACTAATTTATCATCTACTGTTAGCAAAAGAGGTACATGATCAGAAGCTGTTTTACTCAAGGCTCTAACTGTAGTGTTTACAGAAGTAGTATCCATAGTAGCAGATATTAAGAATCTATCCAATTTAGCAAGAATAGGATCTCTTCTATAGTTACTCCATGTAAAAGTTCTTCCGGCAATAGGCAAATCTATCAAATTAAACCTCTAATAATACTATTAAACTTATCAGCTTCCTTTTTCTCATAATCACAATTTCTTTCATGAATAAATGCTATCATATTAAATTCTGCACCTATCACCCACAAAAATTATGTAAACTTCAATTTCTGAGAAAAAGTCATCTTTCAAACACTCACATGCAGGCCCATAAGCATTATGATCACAATTTCAACTATGGTAGGAATAAAAAGCAACTTAATAATTAGAAAAACTTAGAATAATACACATGTAACCTCTTAACGTTCCTACTATTCCAAGCAATCAGCAAACCACCTGAAGAACCAACAACATCTATTGCAATCCACTCATCCAAACTAGAGCCACAGCATGATTTTAAACTCGTCCTAGTAATACAATCTAGTTTAGTCTCTTGAAGTAGTATAATATCACATTTATGCATATTAGTACTATTTTAAAGAGCTATTTTCTTATTAAGGAGTCCTAAACATCTAATATACTAACTTTGAATAATCACTAATACACAAATTTGTAGCCACTTACAGGCTTTAAACCTGCTGTACTATTTTCAATTTCAATCAGTTTAGCCTTATGACCCTTATCAATATCAATATTAATACCCACTGTTTTACTAACTTTCACCAATTTCTTATTAGAAAAAGCATCTGACTACTGAAGCAAATTTAGAGCCAAGTGAGGAGTACCTTCATTTGCTATATTGTGAAGAGGGCCTTTCCAACTCCAAGTCCCTGATTTGTACAGCTTTTGCTGCCAGCTCCAGTACAGAAGATTGACCACTCTTTGCTTTCGTTGCCGTTCTTGCACTCCTCCTCACTGTTATGGTAGATTGATCCACATCCTTAGCTATCTCCTTGGATTCACTAGCAAGCTCTTGGCTTCCATAGTAACTCGTGAATCTTTTGTTGAATGCCTTCTCAATGATCCACCTGTCCATGAATTGCTTTATAAGAACTGAAAACTAATCCATTGCAGGCCCTTGTATACTACCTTCAGCTCTTCCTTCTACTGCTCCCACCTCAGAAGTACCATATTCAAGTAGTACTTGGTCCCCCAGTGTTACAGCAATGCTGTTTTTTTTTTCCTGCTGATTTCTTTCAGACTGAATAATCCCTTGCAGAACCTCCACTTCTTTGTATTATGTTATCTGTGCCAGCTTCTTTCTGCATTGCGTTTTCAGAAACAGGTTCCTCTCGAGCCCTTCTTGTATTCATTTCGCCATTACCACCATCATTATCTACTACTCCTTTCATTACTCCAACATATGTGTCCTGAACTGCATCATAAAGAGCTAGACTCTCTCCATCATCTTCAACCTCCAACTCATCAAACTAGTTATAAAATTTAATAGCCTTGCCTTTATTTAGCCCCTTCTCTTGCAAATTGCTTGGACCAACCTTCCTCTAACTTCTTCCCCCAGTCTGGCAACCCCACCCCTCCCCACACTTGCCTCATTTGCACATTTTCACCATTATGCCAATTAGTCTCTATATTTCTATGCCCATAATAACCTCCAAGGCTGTCTTCCACCTCTATAATAGGCACCGAGTCTGCTTCTATGCTGAGCATGCCACCCTCCATGAAAACCCCCAAGGTGTCCTGAATCCTCAAAAATACCCTCTCAAGCAACCTCCTCTGTTCTGCATTTAAGAAAAACTGCATGTTCGGAAAACTATAGGAACGTTTGACTTACTAACCAGGATAATACTCACCTCTCATAATTACCATTCTGTGATCAGGAAGAAAAGCAAACTTTGATCTATGAAGCACTACCACAACTTCATAATTTCCATTGCCTAGCTTCTTTGAACCCTGCAAGAGACAACTCTCCCTAATATAGATTCCATCCTTCCAATGTCATCATCA
Source organism: Iris macrosiphon (assembly GCA_036927795.1). Lineage (NCBI taxonomy): Eukaryota > Viridiplantae > Streptophyta > Magnoliopsida > Asparagales > Iridaceae > Iris > Iris macrosiphon. The sequence continues at coordinate 200,320,691 of JAYESA010000005.1, forward strand.
TCAACAGCGAATGGAGGAATGTCAGTCAAAACCACATGCATTATATCTTCCGCAATTTGATTAAAAGCTTTCACAGTATTAATCCATTTCGAAATAGTGAAAGTCGTCATGTCATCGTGATGGAGAACAATTTTGGATTTTCGGTTATCATTTTAGATTTTTCAGTTTGTTTGTTAAGATTAATCTAAATAAGAAGAGTTTTATCCCATTGAGTTGGTTAGGGATTTCACTTATCTTGTGAATAAGTATTTAGATTTGTAAGTTCAGAAGTTCTATTGAAAAATGAGAAATTTATTTTTGAGTTTGTACGGTGAGATGCCAAACCTAAAGTATTTAGATTTGTCTCGAGTACAAAAGCCACATCATCGAGATCCAACATAACCCGCACGTTTCCAAACTCGGGTGTTTTCATTAATTATAAGACAATTGTTATATTTTTTGCATTTCTATTATAACTTTTGTGATAATTTGACAGTAGTTAATTGTTCACAAAGCTTCCGCATCCAATTTTTTTCTAACTCCCCAATTTAATACAAATCATTTTCTCTTGGATCTTCGTCCCTCGTCAAAATGGTATCAGAGCTAAACCCTGCTTTATGAATATTTTTATACGTAGGTGAGACCGTGAGACCCATAAAATGGCTACACAATTTTTTTTGCAACAAATTTGTGCTATAACTTATGCTGCATATGACAAGATATATAACTTGATCATTGATATGCATGCTAACATGAAAAAGTTGTTCGATCAATTTTTCAACCATATTAAGGCAAAAACTATTGCTACATTGATCATATATCCTTAGAAAATTCATTATTAGATCCTACTTAGCCTGTCGTAGATGAGTCACCATTTAGATCCAAGTTCGAGTCTAGGTCTATATTTAGGTTTAAACCATTAATAAATTAACCTTTATATATATCCTTTGAAGAGTTAAATAGGTTGTTGAATCCAATGAATTTAAAGAACCTATTAGATCTTCTAAATATTTTGAACTTGTCCAGTAATTAAGCCGTGAATAATTTCTATCATATGTTTGTTACAAATAATTGCAATAGTTTGTAAGAAATAATAATTGATTGTAGGAACCAATATTTTACTTCTGCAATAGCTTCTATCACTAAGACAACCACCATTTATAGAGATGCTTGATGTTATTTGTCTAGTGGATATTTTGCTTCTTCTACCTTCACAACTGCTAGTACCAATGTAGGGTGTCAATCTGTCGTCTTTAAATGTCTTTGTCTTGATTACACTACCGAAGTAGAGACCTCCACATGGCCGATTTAGAGAGCATCACCGGGAGCATAATTCTCAGATTGCACGATTACATGATTCACCCGGTGATAAGTTTTTCGAAGCCGAGGTGAATGATGGAGAAAAAGTTTGGAATTTCCATTATCTTTTTATATTTTTCTGTTTGTTTGTTAGGATTAATCTAAATAAGGAGAATTTTATCTCTTGAGTTGGTTAGATATTTGACTTATCTTATTAAGAAGTATTTAGTGATTTTTTTAATCTTCTTTCGATAGTTTTGTAGTCTATAAATAGTCTGTAATTTCAAAAGTTATTAATTGAGGAATTGAAAAATAAGAAATCTATTTTTGAATTTATATGGTGCAATGCCAAACCCTAAAGTGGATCTCTCTTGTCTTGTCTTCTTCTCCGCCTCCGACATTGACACAAATTAGGTCTCGAATACAAAAGCCGCATTATTAAGATCTAACACAACCTATACGTTTTCAAACTTTGGTATTTTTATTAATTATAAGTCAATTGTTATGTTTTGCATTTCTATTATAATTTTTGTGATAAATTAATAGTAGTTAATTTTGCTCCCATATTGTTTAAAGCGTCTATGCCCAATTTTTTTTTTCTAAAACCCCTATTTCATACAAATCATTTTCTCCTAGAGCCCCGTCCCCGTCAAATAGGCTACTTTTCCCAACTTAATCATAATTTTCAACAAATAATAAAGTTGTCAAGAACTTAATAAATTCCCTAGTAAAACCAAATGTTTACATGTCTGATGTCTTGATGCAACACCCACTCATTCACCAAACATTTGATATATGGGACCTTCCCATTCCCACGGGACACTATCAACAACCTGTTATGCCTCCTTTGGCATATTTGCTTGCCATACTTCTTTTACTAAATGAAGGGGAAATTAATTATTGCAGGATAATCTGGAGAAGTTGCTTGCTTATACATACGTTTGGGAAAACAAGGATGATCCAAACTTGTACGGGGAGTGGGATTTTGAGGTGAGCATATTTTGCATGTTTAATTTTTGTAAGATAAAAGTTTAAACGACCTCTCTACCTTCTCGAAGTTTTTAAGCGCACAGCCAATTAGAAGCAAGCTAGTTTAATCAAGGGAAAATGTTAAATGAAATTTACTAGACAAGTATCTTGTTCATTTAAATTGAGCTATTCGTTTGAAATGAGTACTTTTACTTTCTGTGGTCAATATAATTCCATCAAGTTTTTTCTTTCTGCAGTAGAAATGTAATCACTCTAAAATATGAGAAATAGATATGGGTTAGAGAAGGAAAGTTACTTAAAATGAGTCAAATCACCATGTGTTCATTTAAGTGCCAGCTTCTTACGTGAGTATTATCATATTGTCGGCTCGCACGGACAGAGCCAAGGGGAGACAGTTGCCCCACCCCACACACATAAACTTTGTGAGAGTCCCGACTCTGCTACATGCCATATGATACCATTTTAGTAAGATCAAGATACAGAGAATATGTTGAAACTGATAATTCTTTCACTAATCATTAGTGTTTAGTGTTGAATAAACGAACTGCTACTTATTATAAAAAATCTCGTATCCACTTCCATCAAGTTTATATAGTATGTCATGCAATCTAATTGTTCCATGTTTTTTTTAGATGAACAAAATAATGGCCAGAAAGATTTTCATAATCTGATCTTGCCTTCTGCCTTGAGTTGAGTTCAACTTGACCAAATACTTTTGCTTGTTATTAATCACATAAAGATTATGAGACTGCTTCTCTTGTATGTATTAAATCCCAGGCGCAGGTCTTCACTTACGTGTTTGAGGAGAACTAAGAAAGGAATTAAGTTAACTGGGTATGCCTACAGTCAAACAAAAAGTAGATGGAATTGTGTTGTCTTCAGAAGATACTTTGACTAACAAGATAATACTTAGGAGGGGCAAAGAACAAATTATATGTTGTCAAAGTGCAGACTTGCTTCTTAGCAGTTATTTGAAAAATCAAATACCTTCACAGGACTAACATGGCACACGATAAATATGACTTTATGATAGTCAATTATGAGATGCTATGATCTAAGTCTACATGTTCCTGTCACAGTATAGAATATGGGAAATGGGCTCTGTGCCATTGGGGTGGTGGGTGGGGTGGGGTGGGGGTGGTGGGTGGGTTGGGGGGGGGGGGGGGGATTGGTTACCCCCAACCGGTATGAGACTAAATCATAGCAGCAGCAGCATATAACACAATGTCTAGCAACATCTCTTAAACTCATGATTGTAGAGCAATGTGAGATTGATAAGAGAGAGAGAAGAAAGAAAAAGATGATGATTCCTCATTGTGCAGACAAAGTGTGCAACCTATATATATATATATATATATATATATATAAAAGGAGAGATCGGGATCCTCGCACTTAAGCATTCCCGCATGTTCTACGAAATAGTAGTCGTTGGATTACGTTTTTTGACTCTTCAGATTAGATCCTTAAACTATCCAATTTCTCGCAAGATTTTGATCTAATTTGAACAGTCAAAAAAGAAAATCCAACGGCTGCTATTCCGGAGAATGTACGAGAATGCTTAGGTGCGGGGATCCTGATCCCTTTTCTCTCTCTCTCTCTCTCTCTATATATATATATATATATATATATATATATATATATAGAGAGAGAGAGAGAGAGAAGGGATCGGGATCCTTTCTCTTAAGCATCGCCCATGTTCTCCGAAATAATAGTCGTTTGATTGTTTTTTTACCGTTCAGATTAAATCAAAATCTCGCAAGAAATTTGGTACTTTAATGTTCTAATTTGAACGATCAAAAAACTCAATCCAACGGTTATTTCGAAAAACATACAGAAATGCTTAAGAGCGGTGATCCCGATCTCTCCTCATTTGTGTGTCTATATATATATATATATATATATATATATATATATATATATATATATATATATATATATAAGGTGGTTCGGAAATGGCTCAAAATTTGAGTCGTCTAAGCCGTTTGTAACTACTCCATTAATTATTTTTTAAAAATTAACTATTTGTTTAACTACCTAATATGATTTAATTATAACTAAATATATTTAACTTAAGTGGTTAAGGTAAAAGGCAATTTCTTGGTTGCTTAAGTTCAATTCCTCGGGACGACAGTATTTATAATAAATTTTTATTTATTTAATTTTTTCAACAATATTTTTACGTTGGTGCAATGAATGTGCACGTTACTAGTATATATATATATATATATATATCGTAATTCATAATTATCCTAAAAACATCAAATAAAAGTGGATAAGTACTGAAAACATGTCTTTCATTTTTATAACTAACTAGCAAACACCCTCCACTAGTTAGTCATTGTCACACCCCGATCCCGCAAGGGTCGATCGTCCTCGCTTTGATCTTTTGCGGAACCGATCGTCCTCGCTTGGGCATGATGCCGTGCGAGCCTGGAGTTGCACTTGCACAAGGCAAGAACGTGCAATGATAAAAATCTATTTGAAACACAAGTTAGAAAACACATTTACAGAGAGTTAAACGCAGAGTATAGGAAGAAAACATGCTTTTTCTTTGATTGAAATCAGAGTAATTTACATAGAGTTTACATTTGATACGCCTCTCGGCTACATTGATTGCATTACAAAAGAAAACTTAAAAGGCAGGGCGATCCATCAATTAATCTTCGTAGTCCTGTGCATTACGGCCTTGTATAGGTTGAAATCCATGCCTCCAAAATGAAATGACTTCAATTATACTTCAAAATAGAAAGCTTCCAACGCCTTTTCGTCTATCCACTAGCATTGCGCACCCTGAGTGCCTTAAATGGTGCCCACAAACGTGCGTCAGTACTCAGTTGTACTGGTGAGCAGGATGAACCCACTCGCCTAAATCAACACTTGCTTATTAAAGGAGAGCATGCATTAAAATGATCTTGTTATTAAGAACTAGAGTGAATTCAATTCATATCAATTGCATATTTTTTTAGAGAAAAATAACATAGAAACCATATAGCCCATCGGTTGCTTACTCAACCGATGCGCTCCTACCCTGCAACGAACACAATATACTTACCATCTGCACAAGACAATAAGTTAGCATGTATTATATCTAAATGCGGTCATTGGTGTGATCAACACCAAGGGGACTTATCGAATGACATTGCGGCGCACCCTATCATCCCGGGTTGTAAGTCCCGCTGAAGGTCCCGCAATGCATTGCACCAAGCACGATCAAATATTTCTCCGAATCGATTTGGTTCCAGTGCCCCCGAAATCGTTTCGACAAAATGTCAAACCTTGTGCACAAGTTGTCATAGACCATGCAAATGCGTGAAAACAGTTAAACTATCAAACAATGCATGAGATAAAACAGAAGAAGTAAAGCAGCTATATACTTATGCAACAGTTCATATTTTTTCAAACTCGTGTTCCGATTTTGGTGTCCCATGGGTCCAAACTCTCCGAGGCACCAGGCAACAACCAATGTTTCAAATGCCGCACTCCATCATGCAGATCCTTGGTTTCAAAGCACAACTGCTCGCTTCGTTGCGAAGCTCGCGTTATAGGTCGTGTGCATTTATATACAAGTTAGACTACAATTATCCATGTTCCTTTCTTAGTGGCTGGCATGCATTGTGGCTAAGGATTTTCTAGGCGTTCAGCCGGACATCATTGATTGAACGTTTGTAACATTAATGATGTGGGTGCGAAGAAGTAGGAAAGAAGGGTCCGAACCACCCACTGATAAGAGAATGTGCTGAAAGAAGGAGTCCCGCCTAGAAACGATCAAGCGTCAGTTACGCGGACCTGCAATAGCACGAGCATCGAGTTAGAATCCCTTCGCCTATCCTTCCTCCCAAAAATCTCCAAGAACCAAAGCTCCAAGCGAGAAAGCCAACAACGAAAACCAAGCAAATCGAAAGCAACACCAAAACGAAATCCCAAAATGAAATCCAGAAAACCAAGCAACAAAACATGAAAACTATTGGACTCGTTTCAATAGAAGCCTATCCATTTGTTGGAAAGGATCATCGCATTTCGTCCATGGCAAGAGGATGCTGAAAGACTACTAAACACTAAGCTACGACTCAGACGACTAGCCACAAGCCCATTACATAGTGCACATTCCGGTCGAATCGGAATTTGAGGCACTATATAATATACCACTAAGAAAAAGTTTCATCCCGAAACTTAAGAACAACGTCTTACCTCCGACTGAATGAACAATGAAGGGTACTTCATCTTCATCTCCGACTCCATCTTCCACGTTGATTATTCGACCGAATGGTTCCGCCAAAACACGCGAATCAAGTGTTAGCCCAATTTTATATAAATGTTGCTCACCTTCATCTCCGACTCCAGGATAAAACTCTTCTTATGTGTTGTTCGGAGTATACCGACGGTATACCGATTTTATATAAATGTTGCTCTCTGTCGTTTGGACCGGCATACCAACGGTATACCGGTTCATCACAGTTGGCAATCCAACAGTCGGATTCTGTGCATTAAATGATCCCAACGGTCATATTTATAGCTGTTGCTACTGTAGACCGGTATAACGACGGTATGCTGTAGTATACCGGCGGTATACCGTTCGTAGGCTGAAAGTTACATTTTTGTTCTTTCTTTGTGTTGGCTTATATAAATCATTGAACCCATTTTTTCAAGATTGATCTTTTGAGCCTAAACAAATTTCCTATCTACCAAAGGCCATCCACAAATACTTCACCAAAGCTTTCATTTACCTATCCACAAATTGTGTTAGAGTGTTCTTGAGTTGTAAAAGTTAGATCTTTATATTTGTTGTAAGAAGATCAAAATCATATTGCAAGAGGTTGAAGTGTACAAGCCTTCAGATCAAAGTTTGTGTGAAGTTAGAGAGCCTTCGGATCAAAGCTCTTGTGTAAGAAGTAAACGGGCCTACGGATTAAAGCTCGTGGTGTAACTATTTTGCTAATAGTGGATTCAAGCCGAACAAGAGTTTCCGGGATTGGAGTGCCTCGAGGAGGATACCAGGATACATCGGGTGTCAGTATTCTTATTGCTTTACTTTTTGCACACTTAATTTTTAAATTGTCTATTATTAATCATTTGTGCTTGATTTATTAGCTTGACCCTATTCACCCCCCTCTAGGATTCCTACATCAAGGACATCGATCGATTTCTTAGCACTTTTTTCTTTCTATCCAAGATCTACACAAGTTCCTCTGAGTATGATAAGTCTGTGCGCAGCTCCAACTGATCGAAACTAACCACATGACTCGGATCATGCATATACTTCCGAAGTTGAGAGACATGGAAGACATCATGCACTTCAGCCAAGGCAGGGGGTAGCGCAATCCGATAGGCTACAACTGCCACTCGCTCAAGTATCTTAAAGGGGCCAACAAATCTGGGACTCAATTTTCCTTTAATACCTAAGCGCATCACTCCTCGCATCGGTGTCACCTTCAAGAAGACGTGATCCCCGACCATAAACTCAAAGGGTCTTCGATGAGCATCGGTATAGCTCTTCTGTCGGCACTACGCAGTGCGGAGTATTTTTCGAATCATGCGAACATTTTCAACTGCCTGCTCCACCATCTCTGGCTCGAGTACCTGTCGCTCGCCGACTTCGTCCCAGCAGATTGGAGATCGACACTTCTACCCGTAGAGCGTTTCGTATGGTGCCATCTGGATGCTCGATTGGTAACAGTTGTTTTACGCGAACTCCGCTAACGGTAGGTGCGTGTCCCAACTAGTCTTCAGATCGATCGCACACAGTCGCAACATATCTTCAAGTATCTGATTCGTCCTCTCCGTTTGGCCGTCAGTCTGAGTGTGATATGCGGTACCGAACTTCAGCTTGGTGCCTAATGCAGACTGTAGGCTGGTCCAGAAATGAGATAAGAAACGTCTGTCATGATCTGAGACGATTGAGGTAGGTGCTCCGTGTAATTGGACAATCTCGTCAATGTAAATCTGTGCTAGCCGATCGGCGCTCCATGTAACTTTGATTGGAAGGAAGTTGGCAGATTTGGTCAAACGATCAACAATGACCCAAATCGCATCATGCCCCCGCAGCGTCTTCGGAAAGCCCACGATAAAATTCATGGCGATGTCCCATTTCCACTCGGGAATAGCGAAGTTCTGCAGCTCCCTGTCGGGCCTCTGATGTTCATCTTTTACCTGTTGGCAGGCCATACACTGTGACACAAATGTCGCCACATTCCGCTTCATACCGTGCCACCAGAAGATCATACGCAAGTCCTTGTACATTTTGGTGCTCTCCGGATGCAAGGAATACTTCACATAATGTGCCTCAGTCATGATTTTCTTTCGGAGTTCTGGATCGCTAGGAACGCACAATCTTCCTTTCACTTGTAGGGTCCCATATTCACCTTTTGCAAAGTCGGACGTATTACCCGTTGAGATCAGCTCGAGCATCTTCTTCAGGAATGAATCATCCTTCTGAGCAGACTTGATTCTTTCACGCAGACTCGGCTCGAGGTGAAGTGGAGCCAGCTGCATATCTTGATATCGAACTCGAAGTTCGATACCCATCTCCTCTAGATCTCGAAGCAAACGACAGTTTATGGATAGTGAGCCAACGTACTTTCGACTCAGAGCATCAACGACGACATTTTTCTCGCCTGGTGTATATGCGATCGTCAGGTCATAGTCCTTTATCAGTTCTAGCCAGCGTCGCTGCTGGAGGTTCAGTTCCCGCTGGGTGAAAAGATACTCGAGGCTTTTGTGATGTGTAGATTTTGCAAGCAACACCATATAGATAATGTCGCCACAACTTCAGCGCGAACACAATTGCCGAATATTTCAAGTCATGCGTTGGGTAGTTCTTTTCGTGTGGCTTCAATAGTCTTGAGACGTACGATATTACCTTGTCCATCTGCATGAGAACACACCCTAAGCCGAGTCCCGAAGTATCGCTGTATATCTGAAACTCTTTTATTCCATCCGAAAGTGCGAGTATTGGAGCTGAAACAAGCCATCGCTTTAGCTCCTGAAAGCTAGCTTAGCAGTCGTCGCTCCACTTGAATGCAATCCCATTCTGAGTAAGGCGAGTCAAAGGCGAGGCCAATTTAGAAAAATCTTTCACGAACCGACGGTAGTAACCCGCTAGGCCTAGAAAGCTTCGAACTTCACTGGCTGACGTAGGCTGCCTCCACCGCCTCGATCTTCTTTGGGTCCACTGCGATGCCTTCTGCCGAGGCAACATGCCCTAGGAATGACACACTTCTCATCCAGAACTCGCACTTGCTTAACTTTGCGAACAATCGATGCTCCCGCAACGTCTGCAGCACGAACTTAAAGTGTTCCTTGTGCTCCGTCTCGTCCTTGGAATAGATTAGGATGTCGTCGATGAACACAATTACAAACTTGTCCACGAACGGCCTGAAGATGCTGTCCATCAGATCCAAGAAAGCTGCTGGAGCGTTCGTCAAACCGAACAACATTACAAAAATTCATAGTGTCCGTATCGGGTTCGGGACGCTGACTTGGGGACGTCATCAGACTTGATCCTCAGCTGATGATAGCCCGACCTGAGATCAATTTTAGAGAATATTGTCGCTCCCTGTAGTTGATCAAACGGGTCGTCTATTCTCGGTAACGAGTATTTGTTCCGCATAGTAGCTTTATTCAGTTCTTGGTAGTCGATGCACAGACGCATGGATCTGCCACATGGATCCATCTTTCTTCTTCACGAACAGCACCGGAGCTCCCCATGGAGAAACGCTCGGACGAATGTATTCTCGGTCCAACAGGTCTTGCAACTGCACCTTCAGTTCCTTCAGCTATGCTGGGGCCATTCAGTAGGGTGCCTTCGATATCGGCCGCGTATCCGGAAAGATGTCGATGGCGAATTCGATCTCTCGGTCAGGAGGCATTCTAAGCAGCTCGTCCGGGAATATGTCGGAGAAATCTGCTATGACATCAGCTTGAGCTGCATCTGCACCTTCCTGTCGGGTGTCTCGAACAGAGGCTAAGTACCCTTCATAGCCCGAATACAACATGTGCCTTGTCGTAACTGTCGATATCACCATTGTCGTCTTCGACGCCGTGCTGCACGAATAGTAGAACTTTGCCTCGCCAAGTAGACAAAACACGATCCGCTTCTCCGCACACTCGATCGTCGCATGGCAAGCACCCAACCAGTCCATCTCGAGAATAATATCGTATTCCTTAATGTCCAGAATGATGACATCTAAGGAAAGCTTCCTCCCTCCAATACAAATGTAGCCGTCCCTACAGATCGCATTGGTGGGCATGTCGACTCCGAAGGGGTACTAACGCACAGGTTCATATTTAATGGTGTTGAAGCTAATTTATTCCCCACAATAAAATCAGCAGATATGAAACTATGTGTAGCACCTGAATCGAATAACACTCTAGCGGGCAAATCTTTAAAAAGTAATGTAGCTGTCACAACCGTGTCGGAGGCGGATGCCTCATCCCGAGTCAATGCATAGACTCGGCCTTGAGCACCCTGACGTTGCTGGTTTACTGGTACAACTGTGGCGACATGTGCTGGAGGTCGCCTGTTCTGGTTCGGCTGGTTTCTGGGGTTCGCCCTTCCGTCTCGGTAGTCGAATGACTTATGGTCCAGGCGACCACATTTGAAACATCCCACGACTCGGCATTCAACTCCTCGATGCCCGTCCTTGCCGCACCTATGGCACTGCATTCCCGGATGGGGACCATGATGTTCATACATGTGCGGACGCTTTGGCGCTACAGACCCTCCCTTGTCGTGAGGACGTTTGTTGAAAGTATTCTGTATAGTCTGTCCTGCCTTCTGAGGATTACGCCCAAAGATCCGTTCACTATCCAGAGCGGCTTCGTAACACTCCGGTAGGTTTGGCACTTTTGATTCATGACATCCCTATGGAGGTCGTCATTTAGGCCCTTCTGGAAGCGATAGCACCACGCCTTCTGGTCCGGTAAGAAATTTTCGACAAATTTAGCAAGTCGAGCGAATGCTGAATCGTAGTCGTCAATCGACATACTGTCTTGGACAAGGTTGCTAAACTCGTCCTCTTTTTGCTGCCGCACCGCCCTGGGAAAGTACTATTCAATGAAGGTCGTCTTGAACATCTCCCAAGTGATCTTACAGTGCGGATTGGCATCGTAGATCCCTTGTTTCGTGGCCTGCCACCAATCATGCGCCCTTAGTTCCAGTTGTACAGAGGGTCACGCCACTCGCTTAGACCCTTTTATGCCGACAAGGTTGAAGAGTCCTTCGAGTTTCGTGATCCACCCCATCACGTCCGGTTCGGCTCTCCCGTTGAACGTAGGCGGATGCATCTTAGTGAACTCTGCCGCCCTACAGGAAGTCTTAGCGGAAGGCTGCACTTCCTCTGACTCGTCGTCTTCCGCCACGGCTTGTGGCGTAGGCAACACCGCAGCCGCACCGTTGTCGGGTACTAAGTTTGTGATCAACTTCGTCAATGTGTCCAATTGCTTTTCTTGTGTAGCAAATAGAACTTGGATCTGCGCCTGTTGAGCTGCCTCCTGCTGCTGCTGCTGCTGCACCTCTATTAACTGCATGATCCTTTCCGTCATGTCGTTTGAACCTGCCCCTCCGGATTCTCCAGAACTTGCTGGGTCATTCTGGACAGCCGGAGCACTGCTTGCAGCGGTAACGTTTTTCTTCGCAATTGCTACAAAAGAGAGTAGCTCGTCAACACTCCAAAAATGATAATTTTATCTATGGGCTCATTGCATGGGGCGATTATCTCATGCAACGGACACCAAATGCATTCAATCGAGAGTCGCATCAAACTTCTAGAAATATCTTTAGACAACCCGAGGAAGTGAAGCTGTGCTCTGATACCAACTTGTCATGCCCCGATCCTGCAAGGGTCGATCGTCCTAGCTTGGATCCTTTGCGGAACTGGTCATCCTCGCTTGGGTGTGATGTTGTGCGAGCCTGGAGTTACACTCGCACAAGGCAAGAACGTGCAATGATAAAAATCTATTTGAAACAATAGTTAGAAAACACATTCACAGATAGTTGAACACAAAGTATAGGAAAAAAACATGCTTTTTAATTGATTAAAATCAGAGTAATTTACATAGAATTTACATTTGATACGCCTTTCGGCTACATTGATTGCAGTACAAAAGAAAACTCAAAAGGCAGGGCGCTCCATCAGATAATCTGCGTAGTCCTGTGCATTACGCCCTTGTATATGTTGAAATCCATGTCTCCAAAATGAACTGACTTCAACTATACTTCAAAATAGAAAACTTCCAACGCCTTCTCGTCTATCCACTTGCGTTGCGCATCCTGAGTGCCTGAAATGGTGCCCACAAACGTGGGTCAGTACTCAGTTGTACTGGTGAGCAGGACGAACCCACTCGCCTAAATCAATACTTATTAAAGGAGAGCATGCATTAAAATGATCTTGCTATTAAGAACTAGAGTGAATTCAGTTCATATCAGTTGCATATTTTTTAGAGGAAAATAACATAGAAACCATATAGCCCATCGGTTGTTTACTCAACCGATGCGCTCCTACCTTGCAAAGAACACAATATGCTTACCACATGTACAAGACAATAAGTTAGTATGTGTTCTATCTATATGCGGTCATTTATGTGATCGACACCATGGGGACTTATCGAACGACATTGCAGCGCACCCTATCAGCCCGAGTTGCAAGCCTCGCTGAAGGTCCCGCAATGCATCGCGCCAAGCACGATCAAATATTTTTTTCGGGTCGATTCGGTTCCAGTGTCCCGGAAACCGTTTCGAGGAAATGCCAAACCTTGTGCACAAGTTGTCCCAGATCATGCAAATGCGTGAAAACAGTTAAACTATCAAACAATGCATGAGATGAAACAGAAGAAGTAAAGCAGCTATATACTTATGCAACAATTCATATTTTCTCAAAGCCGTGTTCCGATTTTTGTGTCCCGTTGGTCCAAACTCTCCGAGGCACCAACCAAACTGTTTCTTGATTTGAAACCACAATTGCTCGCTTCGTTGCGAAGCTCGTGTTATAAGTCGTGTGCATTTATATACAAGTTAGACTACAATTATCCATGTTCCTTTCTTAGTGGCTGGCATGCATTGTGGCTAAGGATTTCCTAGGCATTCAGTCGGACATTATCGATTGAACGTTTGAAACATTAAGGATGTGGGGGTGAAGAAGTAGGAAAGAAGGATCTGAACCACCTACCGGTAAGAGAATGTGCTGAAAGGAGTCCCTCCTAGCGACGATCAAGCGTCAGTTATACGGACCTGCAATAGCACGAGCATCAAGTTAGAATCCCTTCGCCTATCCTTCCTTCCGAAAATTCCCAAGAACCAAAGCACCAAGCGAGAAAGCCAACAGCGAAAACCAAGCAAATCGAAAGCAACACGAAAACGAAATCCAGAAAACCAAGCAACAAAACACGAAAACTATTGGACTCGTTTCAATAGAAGCCTATCTATTTATTGGAAATGATCATCGCATTTCGCCCGTGGCAAGAGGATGCCAAAAGACTACTAAACACTAAACTACGACTCAGGCAACTAGCCACAAGCCTATTACATAGTGCGCATCCCGGTCGGATCGGAATTTGAGGCACTACAATCATTGTCATCACCATCATATTTGAATAATATAGCTTCTAACTGGGCTCAACAAGAAACAAGTTGGCAATTTCAAGAAGTGTAATGCCATCAAATGACTCAAATTAATCTCTATCATTGTCTCATATATTTGTCTCACGCCCAAAAAAAAGTAGGTTGGTTCACTTATACTACGATATCGGATTATTGGGACCCATGAAGTACCCACATATTACCTGAAGTTATTTTTTTTAATGTATAAATTTGGATATGTATACGGTACATATCCAAGAGTACCCAGGAAGTACTGGTACCGGGTATGGTACCTAAATGAAGTTACCTTTGCTTTATAGGTGTGCTATGGCTTGCTTGTATAGTTGCTTGGTTGTCTCCAGTAAAAAGCGGCTTTGCTCTTTGAATATCACTAATAACTAATAAGTATATACGGCAAAATCTTAGAAATAGTAAATTTGGCTTGTCCGGAGGCCGTTGTATATTTACATGAGATTAATCTGTATATCTATTAATGCTTGATGTTTTTAGTTTGATCTGTTTCGAATCAATTGGTAATAGGAATGGAGCCGGGTGCACAAGAAGGATTTTCTTGCAATGACAGAAGGTTTTATGGAGGAGTTGGAGCAACCTGAATCGAAGACGAGAGTGGCTACATATGAATCCTATTTTCAGGAAGGTTGAAATAGATATACATACATTTCATAGAATGATATCTTCCTGGTTGATTATGAATACCATGGGTGAAATACCATAACTTATTTGTAATAACTTGTCCAGTATGCTGTGTAGATCTTATAGTGATGAAAATTATGTCATTAGCTACAGAATGGTACTGGAGTTGGCATCAAACAGTAGATCTTTGAGACTGACTGTTGTTGATGTAAGGTTAATAACCTGTCAAACTTTGTCGATTTTTTATGGAGTTTCTTATATTTCATACCTTACGACTTTCTTGTTGGAGAAGGTTTGGATAGTGATGATGACAGATAATGTTTTTTTTTTCAGTTATTCATTTTCTCTCTAAACATCAGCAAATAGGATATTCTTTTCACATCCTCAAATCCAAGTTTGTTACGCTGTTAAGATCATTTTTCAAGTACTTTTATGAGTTTACTTTTCGTTTTAGAACGATTTTTCAATTGGCACCATCGTAATTTATCACCGTTAGACTCATTCTTATTGTATTGTTTAGTGAATAGACCATAGTTGCCTAATTCGCCAACTCTCCCTACGTCCCACGAATTGGGACGAACGATCCAGAACGTGGTGCGTTCGCGACCCGTTTGTCAAATTTAGCGACATGGAGTTTGATGGGTTTGGTTATGAACTTATGATATTTGGTTTAGTTACAAGAATATTGTCTATGCTTTCCTTCACTTGGATTTTGATGGCTTTGGTTATGAACTTATGATATTTGGTATATACTACTATATAATTGTATATGGTACAAAAGATGATTCAGATAAAAACGAACAGCGACCCCAAATAATGTACCGAATAAGTCTACTCTCACCGTACCGCGTACCGGCTGAGATACCGTATCGTATATCCGTACCACGTATCAAAGCGACCCACGATCCTGGCAACATTGGAATAGACACTTATCCATTTCATAGGTATTATTTTACTTGCTCTCTTATTTCACAAGTTCCTTAATTACCCAAAATTTTGTCAACCTGCAAAAGGTTGCTTCCAAACTTTGGTCATCTTTTGGTATCTGTTTGCCACATTATGGATTACACACATTTATTATTATTATTATTATTTTTTTTTTACAAAAGCTATGTTTCCATATGGTATGTGTAACCGCCTGACCAAATTCGGATAATGTTCGCACCTATGTAATCCTTATACCTGTAATCCTAACTCGTTCCTATTAAACAGGAATTTAAATCGAACCTTTTAATTAAATCATATTTTCCAAGTATTAAAAATGAATAGTTATGAAGCTCAGCTCTCTTCCTATTTCCCTTATTGCTACAATGCTACCTGCTCACTCCTTGCAAAGTGCCCTCTCTCCCTCTCTCACCTTTCCTATATTAAGTCACGTAACCTATGAAGCTCAGCTCCCTCTGCCCGTTTTCCTTCCTTATTGGTACAATACCTACCTGCTCACTCCCTGCAAAGTAGGGCTGGGCATACGGGTCCAGGACCCACAGTTCCGATCCGACCCGAACCATATATTGCTCAAACAAGCCAGTTCTTAAAATTAAATATTTAAACGGACCGGGTCGAGGTGGGGCATATAAAATAAACGGAACGGGACATTTTTTATTTCCAAAATAAACTGGGTCCCGTCCCGGTCCGTTTATATTGAAAATTCATTTTTTTTTTAAATTTCCAGGCTTCCAACAAGCACAGTAATTTGACTTCGGTTCAATATTTTCTAACTATTTTTTAATCAATTTATGGAATTTTTTGTTGTTATAATTTTGAATTATGTGGTTTATATTATATTATTGTAATGATGGTATGGTTGTACCTTTTGGTACAGAATGCAAGTCTGATGTCTTCATGTTATGTCACAAGTTTAAACTGTGAAGTGTGAAGTCTTTATGTTCTGGTAAAGTTTAAAGTCTATGTATTATTGATTATATGTAATGTAGGATGGATGGACACCTGTTACACAACTGTTGGACCAGATTAAAATATATAATTTAGAATTGTGTGGTTCATACTTCATATTATATTATTGTTTGATGGTATGATTCGGACCCGTTTATGGTTCCAAAAAAATTTGGCCCCGCCCCGCCAACTAATGGGTCCGATCTGGATCCATTAAATTTGGGTCCGGTCCAACCCGTGCCCAGCCCTACTCTAAAGTGCCATACCAACTCGATCACCACCCCTCCCTCCCTCCCTCCCTCCCTCACCTTGCGTATACTAAGCCATACAACCCATGAAGCTCAGCCCCCTATGTCCGTTTTTCTTTCTTATTGGTGCAATGCAACCTGCTCACTCCATGCAAAGTGCTCTGCCAACCCGACCACTACTACTCCCTCCCTCTCTCATATTTTTTTATACTAAGCAATGCAACATATAAGCTCGTTTTCCTTCCTTATTGGTGCAATGCTACATGCAAAGTGCCATGCAACCCGACCAACACCCTCCCTCCCTCTTTCACATTTCCTATAGTAAGTCATGCAACCTATGAATCTCAACTCCCTTTGTTTGTTTTCTTTCCTTATTGGTGCGATGCTATATGTTCACTCCCTACAAAGTGCCCTGCCAACCCGACCACCACCTCTTGTCACGACTCGCACCCGGAATAAGGGCACGAGTACGTGAACAATGTTCAACCTACGTCGTAACAACGACATAGAACGTTGTCTAGGTCAACAATACTATCTAAACATCTCACACAATATATATAAGGTACATGTCATGTCATTTCAACTCCAAATGAAGAAACAATATGGTATATGATAATAAATCCAATACTCAATCACAATATCAAACTAGGGAAAGAAATAGCACGATATGAAATAGAAAGATGAAATAAGAATCAAAAAGCATCCACAAGTCCACACTATGAGTCTAAACACAAACAACTCCAAAGAGCAATAATATACATAACATGAGTCTAAAATAAGGCTAATAAAATAACTAAATAATATAAGTCTAAGCCTCCTCAGTCATTAGCACTAGGTTCTCCTGCTCTAGGGGAGAATCCTCTAATGACTCGCCGTCATGCGGCCCGTAGTAAGTGGGACACTGCTCCTCAAGCCAATCATTTGAAAAAATATATCCAATCAGGATTGGAGTGAAGTACAAAACTCTAAAAGCAGTTCCAAATACATGGTAGAGAATATATGACAAGCAATAGAAAAGAATACAAGATAACTAGCAATAAAAAATAGAAATGAGCTAGAGTAAGCATGTGAAGTACTAGAATGAAAGAACAAGCAATATGAATAACTGTAAGTAATAAAAATAGATAAACTAGCTAATGTGCTATAGAGTACAAGTTCGTTATGTGATCGATTTGGGTTGAACACGAATACAATATGGTAACTTGATTACACGTGTGATATGTAATCGACATGTACACGAATACACTTTGGCTTGATCACATAACCAACTCCTACTCCCCCGTCCCCAACCAATACTCATGGATCCAATCATGACACGTTACGAACACGAATATAAGCACACTGAACACGAGCAGTGTGTGAACATGAAGTACACGATAATCAATACATGATACATACGATAAAATACATGTGAAGGAGTACCCGCTGAACACGGTAGGGGATAATATCCCATGACATGATCCATTTAGTACCAGTATGTGCAGCCATTGTGTCAGAATCAAATAAACAGTTCTAGAACATGTGATATATCAACTATCATGAAATAAAAACTAATAAAGAGATGTACTCGTGTCACGACCCGTACCCGAAAATTTGGGCACGAGTGCATGGGCACGTCCAGCCTACGCCGCAGTGTCGGCGGTAGTACGCTGTCTAGGTCATTTCTGGGGTCAATAAGTATCTATCTCATCCACCATAATGAACATGCCAGAATAATCACAGGAAATAGGAATGCTAAGATTTTATAATATTTAATCTGTGACAACCAAATCCACAGTTAATACAAGCCAGAAGATAAATCGGGGACAAACCCGAGTATATGCTGAAAGAAAATAAATAAGCAGCTACTGCTAACTACTCTGCAGAAGTAGCCTCCTGGGTGGGAACTGGCTCCTCATATGGGTCACCTGCTAACTCATAGTGGGCATAATAGGTAGGGGCAAGGTCCTCATCGTCGCCTAAAATAACGGATCCAGTCAGGAAAGGAGCAAAGTACACAATGCACAACAAGATTAAACTAAATATTTATGACAATTAACTTGAGTATCATATTGAGAAAGTTGCATAGAAGAACATCAATATCTCAGAGTTAAAGCTATAAACAGGAATATGAGAAAACAGAAATAAATGAGACAGGAAAAGAACTACAACAGTCAGCAAGAACTATAACAAGATCCAGAACTATCTGTGTGAATTTGTGTTTGTTTTAGAATACATAGTTGGCATGTAGGGGTTTATAAGGCTAATCCGGCCGTCATAGACGGCTATTAAACATGAATAATCGAGATCCGGCTGAGGGTACAGTCGCGTACCAACAGCTATTAAACACGGTAGGGGGAAAGGTAAACTACATGCCTTCTAGTATTCTCCCACCCGACACGAAAGCAAGTCATGAAAAACCAGTATTCAAGACATAAAATCCAGTATTCTAATACTACGTGTAATCATCAAGGGTACTAGTAAAGCAGGGGATTAATTATCACAATATAAAGAATAAACTTGAAGTGCAGGTACTTGCCTGTTGTTTGGATCCGATTAGTTGTACTAGGGGAAATTTTCCAGAGATGAGTCCAAAAGCTGAAATAGACATTACCATCACGCTCAGAAGATGTCAAATATCTAGAAGCGCCTGTCCTTGGGTCCAATTTGGAGACAAGGACAAAAATGACAGTTTCGGGTCAAAACGGGGTCCGCCGGTGGGCCCGCTTTTCACCGAAAAACGTGTCCGGGTCAACGGTCTCCAAAATCACCAAACTTAGTGTCAACAGGTCAGGAACGATGATACGAACCCAACGGAACTTCCAGAATTGGATTCCGATGAGCCGATCACAAAATCGCCCGTCGAGCGGGGCCTATGGGGCCCACGACACGCGATTTCGTCAACGTTCTCAGAATCGAACCAAACTTGACCCACAGGACCAGCGTATCGCTATGAGTCCGATGGCGCAAGTTTTGTCTCGATCCGACGAGTGTACAAGAAGTTAGGGCAAATTGCAGAAAAGTCGGATATGGGGCGATGTCCGCGGATACGCATTAATTTCGGTGTGCACGCACACCCGAATCAGCTTCCGCGAATTCTCACACGTCCGTATCGACGGTACGCACGTATCTGTGAAGACCGCATGCGACCAAGTCGTCCCGTTTGGCGGGGCGTACTCAGTTCCGGGGTGAAACAGGGTCTGGTTTTTCCTGTTTTTGGATCGCGGTGTGCGATCACCACAGGATGCGATGCCCCGAGCGGTTTATCCGGGCACCGAGAGGGTCATACAGGCTTCGCAACGCAATTTACAGAATCGAAATCGGAGATGCAGGGTGCAAGATACGAGTACCTGAACCGGGCTCTTTGAAACAGGGTTTCACTGTGTCCGACACGACACAGGACACAGTGTCCTGTGTCCACTGTGTCGTGTCCAGCTCCTAGGTATAGGGTTAGGTTTAGGGAATTCCGGCGAGATACGGCGGGGGCCGGCGGAGGGGCACCGGGGAGGGTCTGGGGCGGCTCGGGGCGGCGTCGCCGGGGACGGGCGGAGCCGACCGGGGCACGGCGAGGGCTGCCGGCGTCGGGAGGAAGAAGGGGAAAGAGGGGCGGCTGCTGCTCGTCGACGAGGGCGGTGGCGCAGGGCCTCGCGGAGGGTGGCGCCGGGGAGGAGGGTGGCGGAGCTGGTGGGAGGCGCCGGAGAAGGCGAGGCGGAGCTAGGGCTTTGGCCGGAGGGGATTAGGGGTCGGGGAGTTTATATAGGCGGCGAGGGGCGTAGGGTAGGCGGAGGAGGGGGCCGAGGGAGGCGCTGGAACGGGTGGAGCGGAGCGTGGCCGGGTGGCGCAGGCGCAGGCGGCAGAAGCGGCGGAGGAGGTGGGCGCCGGAGCGGGTTGCACGGGATGTGGGGATGACGGGTTAGCGGGCGGGTCGGGTGGCGGACAGACCCGACCCGACCCGGTAGGGAGCGGGCTGGGCTCGGCCCAATGGGCTGGGCCGGGCGGTTGGGTTGGGCTGGGTTCGCGGGCTGGGCCGGAAAAATAAAACAAATAATAATAATAATAATAATAATATTAATAATAAATGTTTAAATAAATAAAAAAATAATAATTGTTTTCAGGGGTTTTAAATTAGGTCCGAGGCCCGATAAATTCCAGAAAAATTATCCTAAGTCTAGTTTTTCATTTTACACCCCAAAATATTATTTCCATGATATTTTAATATTATTTATTAACAATTAAAAATCATTTAATAATTAAAACCTTGATTTTAATTACAGAAAATTCCCAGAAAAATCCAGAAAAATTGGGAAAAAACCAAGTTTTAATATTTTTTAAAAATCTGGGGGTTTACAACTCATCTCAGATCCTGAGCAAGGGTGTCTCTCGATGCCCAAGCTGGTGTCACACACTCTTATTTAGAAAATATTATGTCAGATGGTGTAATGAAGGAGAAATAAGTTAAAGAATGCACTAACATGCTTTCTAGGCTAATACTTGGTCCACAATAGGTTAATTGGTCTATATTGGTTACTAACTAGTTAATACTAGCTTATTATAATTATACTAGGTCATTACCTAGGTGTATAGTTAATACCTTAGCTAACTATTCTTATTAACTAGTAACTTAGGCTTGATACTAATATCATAGTAATACTTACTAACTAATTAATATACACTAACTGGTATCATGCTACTGATACAGTATATATACTTACTAATATTACCAACTAAACTAACTTAATAACTGATAACTAACTGTTATTATACTATACTAATCCAACCCTAACAAATAACTTAGTTATAACTAAATTAACTCATCCTCTAACTCTTCCTACTACTGACAAATTTATAAACTAACTGCTAATCCAAACATAGACTAACAGACTTAACATATGATACTATAGCTAACTGATCTAATACTAACTATACTAACTTAGTTCTAACTGATAACTCATATCCGTATACTAACTGAACACTAAGTTAAGATACTAACTGACATTTATCTCAACTTACTAACTGCTAACTGTTATACACTAACCACCTGTCAACCCCAAAACTGACACTAACTAATACCTTGGCTTCAGATATTGAATATGCTGATGCTAATAATGTGTATCAGGGACTGATACATATGCACCAACAGTTCCCATTCTCCTCTCTCCTAACCTGAATTTGCTGCACAGAGCTCTACCCAGATTGATGCTATATTGGGATCAATTGCACAACTACCACAAGTAACTCAACATATTGTTACACACCCAGTTTGTGTGTTCTCAGGTGCTAAAGTTAACTTCATTTACTTTCATTTACTTCACTTACTACCTTACCTTAAGCTAATATGATGCTCAGTTGATGGCTAAAAGACTGATACACAACTAATCCCATCACTGAAAACAACTAACCAATATCTGAACATTACTGATATCCCATTCTAATAACTACTACTAACTAATACTACCTGACATCTGATATATACACTGATACTTAAGATATTTCCCCTTTTTGGACACAAATTACCATGTAGAAATCACAATACACATCCAATTAGCCTAGAACTTGTTCATATATGTAGCCCTATACCATAGGCGAGTTCCTAATGGTCAAATGCATGATTTGGAACCTATAATGAAGGTGAATTCACAATTATACCTATTGGGAGATGAATTTCCAATAAAATATTCAATGGACACGATCTGGATATGATCTCCTTGCCACAAGCTCATCTTTCTAGTGCTCATTGCCAATCCAAGCTCCAATGCTCCTTGCTAGGTGAAATTGAGAGGGAATGAGAATGAATTGATGGAGGGGTAAAGAAAATTAGGGATCTAAAAATTTGGGGATCTAAAATGAGAGTGCAAATGAAATGGAGAGAGAGAGAGAGAGAGAGAGAGAGAGAGAGAGAGAGAGAGAGAAGATGCTCTATAGTGGCTGGCCCCATTTTTTCCTCTCCAAGTCACAAACAATTGTCTATTATGTCCATACATGAAAAATTATGGAGAATAATTAAGGATGGCTATTTTGGAAAGTTTCTACACTAATGCAAATTAGTCTAATCCTCCTAATTAATTAAAGAAAATGGGTCTAATGGGTCTAGTCCATGTTGGGCTCAATAATTTGTCATGACGAATATAATTGGGTTCACTAGTGTCAAGTCTATTTAATAGGCTAGCATACTAATTATAAGTAAATAATACCAATCATAATTTAATTAAATAGCACTATAATAATTATTAATCACTAAAAATAATAGATATTCTAAATGACCAAAATACCATCATTTGGAAAAGTGGGGGTGACACATCTCCCTCACTCTCTCACCTTTCCTATACAAAGTCATACAACATATGAAGGTTAGCACCCTCTGTCTGTTTTTCTACCTTATTGATGCAATACTACTTGCTCACTCCCTACAAAGTGCCCCGCCAACCCGACCACAACCCCTCCCTCCCTCTCTCACCTTTCCCTATACTAAGCCATGCAACCTATGAAGCTCACCTCCCTCAGCCCATTTTCTTTCCTTATTGGTACAATGCTAACTTCTCACTCCCTAAAAAGTGTCATGCTAACCTGACCAGCACCCCCCCTCTATCTCTCACCTTTCCTATACTAAGACATGCAACCTATGAATCTCAGCTCCCTCTGTCCGTTTTCCTTCCTTGTTGGTGCAATGCGACCTTCTAACTCCCTGCAAAGTGCACTGCTAACCCGGCCACCACCCCTCCATCCCTCTCTTACCTTTCCTATAATAAGCCATGCAACCTATGAAGCTCAGCTCCCTTTGTTAGTTTCCCTTTCTTATTGGTACAATGCTACCTGCAATATAACATGCAACCCGACCGCCACCCCTCCCTCCCTTTCTCACCTTTACTATACTAAGCCATGCAATTTGTAACTCATCATTCCCGATATACGTATTTGTAAGTGTATTTGTTCTTGTATCATTTACTTTGTATATTCTTTATCCAGTATCTCTATAGTATCCTGCACGTGGTGTGAGTACCCGTATCTGTTAGTGGACCCTTCTATCATATTATTAGTTTTTCCTGTGGTAGTTCGAGAGTCGTAAAGGCAGGTCGCTCGTAGAGTGATCGATAGGTATAAACTGATTAACTGACTTATACAATTGTATCTGGGTTTCTGGTTTTATATAAGAGATAACCATGGACTAATAGAATACCCATTGGCATTGTCACCATCCCTAGTAGTAGAACTTGTTAGAATTGGAATAGGTAAAATTGTGACTTAATTTCGGCAACAAAAAATCTATTCCCGATTCATGTCTGTGTACTGTCAGTGTAGGAGGTATACCGCTTCTAGCATATCGATGGTATACCAGTCCTATAGATTTTGTGTGGTTTTAGTTCTGTGACTAAGTAATAATTTTCGATATATCTTTGGTATACATATGATGGTATACCGATGGTATACCGCCATGTAGTATGGTTTTTAGAGTTTGAGGTTTTGACTTGATATATTAATTCTTTGATATACCGTCGATACACTGCTATTGATGTACCTCCGGCATACCGGTATGATACCCATATTTTAGTTTGCCTAGTTTTCGTGTACCGAATTACGGTACGAGCGTCTAGTTCTTCATGTATATTGTTCTAGTGACTTCCTACTCTATCCTAGTGCTTGTACATGTTGATTGCTAGCCTTGTATAGGTGATACCTATTGCCCTAACCCAAGAATTAACGAACTTATTGATTGATACCCTGTGATCATTGTTCTGTGAATTCTTGAGCTAGAGGGCCTAGCATTATTCACGTTAGTTAGCATAATATATAGTGAATCATATTCTTGACCAGATATACATATTACATCATGGATTGAGGAACTGTTGATAGATAAATTTGATTGATTGGTTGCATAATCGTCCATGTGCCATGACATGACTACTTGTATTCGTGCTATGAATTTCCAGCTTACCTTTTGAGGTATTGGCTCCGTTATCGCACTAAGGTGCTAATGTTCACTGGTGCACTGAGGTGCGACTCATGTTATTCTTGTGCACTAAGGTGTTATATCATGTTCCTATTATATTATAGTATATCGTATTATTCCCTATACGGGTACCCTCGTAGTTTGTTAGTGATTATAGCATAGATTAGTAGTAGTGTCTGTGTATTGATTGTGAATATACGCTCAGGATGAATCTGGGTAGGAAACTTCGAGAACCAATGCGGATTCACACCCGGTATACCCGTACTGCGATATGACACTAGGGAGGATGGTCCTGTGTCTACAACACGAAATTCCACATAAACAGTATGGCTAATTAAGTAACTTAAAACTTTTAGATTCATTGCGAGGGAAAGGATCTCGAGATCGTATATTGGTGGCCATCCATTGAATATTGTAGTATATCATCCATCTCGGTAAAGTGAAGTATCTGGCATTATATTATCACCGACCCAGTATTTGTCCTATAGGAGTGTTTGAACCATTACTAAGATCGATCGACCAGGTGACCTCCCTAGGGGTGGCACCATAGACTATTACTGATTATTCATAGTTATATAGCTGGCCAGTCCCGCTTCGACATTGTACGATTTGAGGATTCCGATATTGCATTCCTGGAATAGTACCCACTTAGTAATCTAGTAAGCCATAGGAACTAATTGGCCGCTTTATTAAATTAGTTGTGCTGATACTATATAGACTATCAGTTGCATAGGGACGTAAACTGTCTCGGTGTAGTGGTTCAATCATTGTCCTTGTTTGGTATAGGGTTGGGTTACTGTCCGACTATAGGATATAGACCTAAGCTACGACATAAGTTCCTATGTATGGTTATTGTTTGGGTTTTATTTTATTCACTTGTGCTTTTCTTGTAGTACTTGTTATTAGAGGACTGGCCCTTCTAATTTTGTTTGGCCATATCTGGTAGAAGAGACCGAGGATCCAACATATTTAGCCTCCAATGGCGTGTACATGCATGATGATCACCAAGAGACATGAGTGGATTTCTTCTTCACCACTTGTCATAGAATTTTTATTCTTTTAAGCTATTTAGCCACCAGACACTTGTTAGCCAGTATATTCTGGAGACTTATTCCATCTCATGATTGTATTATATTTAGATTGCAGCTGATGATGTAATCATGTATATTTGTTGACACACTTACTCCCAAAATATGTGGGGACCAGACCACGTAGCAACGGCCAGCTACGTACTCAAGCGGGCTCAAGCCAAACTGAAAATCGTATACACTATCTAGGTAAGATCAAATATCCATATATCAACAATAAATATCCACAACTCTATCTATAATACTATGAAACTGAAAATAGAAATAACTGTGGTAGAATAATAAAGAAAGCATCATTTGGCGATACCTGAATTCCGAAGGAGTAACCACCAATAATCCTATGCCAGATCTCAGCAATAACATGAAAAAAAAATCATGTCCTTAGAGAGATGTAGCAAGATACATAATATGCATGCCATATGTGATAAACAGTAACTAACATTTCTCTCATAAAGTGATTTTCTTTTATCATCAACTTTGATGAACCACACACATTCAATGCATCAATAAAATCTACTTATTAGAAAGATGCCATGGCCAAAGAAATTTAAGCTTTGGAAGCAAACAACACCTCGACAATAACTCATCTTCTACCAGAAAAGAAAGCAAGTTGTAAATGGATATATAAAATCACGTTTCGACCTGATGGTTCTATCGAACGGTACAAAGCCTGCCTTATTACCAAAGGCTACGCCCAACAGGAAGGCATCAATTATCATGATACCTTGCTCCTATTGCGAAGCTCGTTACCATTCGTCCACTCCTCTTTATTCCTGCAGTCAAACACTAGCCGCTTCAGCAATTAGATGTCAACAACGCAATCTTACAAGGAGACGTCTCTAAAGAAGTGTACATGTGTATCCTACCAGGTTTCCAAAAGAAAGGGGACTCCCGGGTATGCCGTCTTAATAAATCCCTCTACAGTTTGAAACAAGCATCTCGCCAATGGTTTGCAAAACTTTCTTCAGCTGACTATTCACCTTTTACCTACAACTCTTCTAATATCTCCATCTTTGTTCTCGTCTACGTTGACGACATCATTATCACTGGTAATGATGCCTCCTCTATCTCCTCTTTAAAGTCACGCCTTGAATCCAGGTTTTCTATCAAAAATCTTGGTAAACTATAATACTTTTTTGGTATTGAAGTATTTCGTTCCTCTCCAAGGATATTTCTCTGTCAAAGGAAATACATTCTTGACATCTTACATGACTCCGGATTTTTCGATGCTAGATCGTCTCCTTTTCCGATGGAACAACGAAGTTGCTTCCTTCATATGATGAGTCGCTACCTGACTCAAGTCAGTATCGTCATCTGACTGGTCCACTCGTATATCTCATAGTAACTAGACTAGATATAACCTTCTCGGTCAATTACCTCAGCCAATTCATACAACTTCATCGCACATCTCATCTAGATGCAACTTTTCGAGTTTTACATTATCAACGAGAAACAATTAATCACGACAATTTTTTATCTTCTTCAAGCAACTTACAGTTGCAAGGATACACTGATTCTGATTGGGCAGATGCCCCACAACCCTTCGATCCACTACTGGTTATTTTACCATGCTTGGTGCAAGTCTCATCTCATGGAAATCAAAGAAACAACCAACAGTTTCTCGATCATTTGCAGAAGTCGAATACAGAGATTTTGCTAATATAACTGCTAAGCTCCAATGGTTTCATTATCTGTTTCGTGATCTAGGTCTTCCCTACCCTGATCCCATTCCAATCTACTGCGACAATCAAGCGACAATCCACATTGCCGACAACCCAGTCTTCCATGAGCGTACTAATCATATGAGTTGAATTGCTACTTCGTTTGTGAGAAAATCATTTCCGGTCTCATCTCCCCTAGAACCACTTTGCTGACATTTTTATAAAGACATTAGGGGCCGAACACTTTTGCTAACTAGTTAGCAAGTTGCGTGTGCGTCCTGAAGGTTCTTCCTCTCCAACTTGAAAGAAAGGGGGGGGGGGGGAGGTAATACGTTCTCCATACAAAACCAAACCAAGTCAGACACTGGATAAGTTTATATTTTGTTTACTTTATCTTTTTAGTTTAAATTCTAATTTTGTTGTTACATCTTGATAAATTTAGTTTATCCTTTTAGCTTAGAGTTTATCATTTTAGTTTAGATTTAGATTTTGTAATTATCCTTTTAGTTTCAAATCATGTAACTTTTATCTATAAATAACAATACAAATTGTATCCTCTCTCAAGTTGAAAGCAAGAAATAAAATCAATCTTCTCCATTCTTAATCTTTACAAATACGATATCAATATAATTCATAATCAAAATGACAATTACTATCTAACTCCTTCACAATTACAGCTATATATGTAGATAAGATAAGGACAAGAAACATTTCTAAAGTCCAACAATTAATTAATTAATTAAAGTCCATACAAAGAAAAAAAATCACATGATACTTGGTTTATGGTACACAAATCCGAGACTATATGGGCATGGGTGTGAGCAAGTGCGTCTTAGATCCATGATATATCGAAGCATACATGGAATCCTTGTGAGTAAATATCAAGGTTTTTCAACCCCACCTGGGTATTGTAAACTTATTCTACTTACTAGTATATTATCCAATGGAGATGCAAATGAGAGAGGTTCAAAATGTAGAGGAAAGACATACTATGGCATCCACTAAACCATATTATACATGTAACCACTAAATGATAAATCCTGAAAGGAGTGAAAATACTGAGAGAATACAAAGCAAAAGAACCATACATCATATTCAGATTTCCCCATATCACCATATTCGCCATCAGGTTTCCAACCACCATGCCTTTTCATCACACAAGACTACGTACATATACACAAAAGAAAACTTTCCTGAAGTCTAACCACATTAGTAAGCAAAATGATCTACAACATCAAAAGGGCTGCAGATTCATCTCGTGCATCGTCATTTATCAAAGATCAGTACGACTTTGTTATAGTTTAGCTGATCTTCCCCATCTTTAAGGATGTTTTATAAGGTTAATCGGGCTGGGTCGTGTTTACTACTCTTGCCAACTTCATAAAAAAAAAAAAAAAAAAAAAAATTGGTCACAACAAGGGCACACTAGGCATTACTTGATAGCTGATGTGAGCCCCAATAAAGATCCATTTACTAATGTCATCGTCTCCACTCATTACTCCAAATGGTCAAAGGATCCGGTAGAAGGGTTGTCTGAGTTCTGGTCACACTGACCCCTCCATGCATTGCCACCATCTGAACTACTACATGTCTGGTTAGGGAGAACGTTGTTCCCGAGATCACCGTCCAAACTCATCTGCTGGACTTCTTGGGGAGAAAGTATCTTGATGCACCGAACACAGCTCACAAACTCCCTGCACATTAGAAATAAACATCATGTGTCTAGAAAAATTGTCATAAATTCTGCATGGCTTCTTTTTTCAAGATATACATGTAGTAAAGAAAATATTAGGCATTGTTCCCAGTTCTATGTTGGTCTGAAAGAACACTTCTCTTAGTGTCGCAGGAAATTGATTCGATTATAGCATTTTATTATTCACAAACTAATGATTACTAAACCAGATCACTTATGATGCATTAAGTAAATATGTGTGGAATTTGGTTAACCGCCATAGGAAATTGATTCAACTTGATATGTAATTTATTTTAGACAGGTCGCTTCATGATACCAGCATAGCCGACTCCAGGGGGAGGCGGGCTAGGCAGCCGCCTAGGGCCTTCTCCTCCAAGAGACCTCAATATTTTAAAATTTTAACCATTAAAAAATGGTAATTTATGTCCTATTAAGACTGTAAGTCCATAAAATGATCATTTTCGTGTTCTCTGAATCTAAAATTGTTATCTTTTCTTTTAGAATTGGAGTTGCTTAATTTATTGGATCTTGGCGATAATTTACGTGTATTCAAGAACTAATTATATTGTATTTTGGATTTATTGGATTTTTTGAATTTATAAAAAGTATTATATAGAGGGATAAGGACCTCATTTTGTGAACTTGTCTAGGACCTCGCTTCATGATACCAGGAAAGGAAGGGACATTGATACTAACCTCGGCATGTGATATATCTCCAACACGGTTATTTTGTACCCTAGAATGCAGTATGTTAATATGGGGAAATATTATCGCAATATACTTTTTTTTTTTCATTTCTACTCGTGAAACCAAGATATATGGATATCATCAACAATTATAGATCAATAGTATAGCAATGTTTTGCATCAACATAGGAATCAGTTGCCATGTTATGGGTTTATATTCCCACTGATACTTCGACGATAGATGGTTGTTAATGATGTTATGGGTTTATATTCCCAATGATACTTCGACGATAGCGGGTTGTTAATGAGTATATAGTTTTCATTAAAAGTTGATTCTTTTCCAACCAGGCATGAATGGTGTTAGTCCCAAGGCTTAATCAAAGATGGTAGAACAAGAAGTTGAAGTCATGAGTTCACACAAAAGTTTTCTCACTGATATACCTCGATCCAACGAAGAACTATATAATGTAGAAGCTAATTACAACTCCTTCTGAATCACAGAATTCAAGAACAAAAAACATGTTCTTCCTTGCAAACGCAGTTGCAATTGAAACAACGTTTTACAACTAGAAGAAGAGAGAAATGTAGAATAAAAATTATGGGGTGGTAAAAACCACCGTTGCTCAAAGCAAGATTCGTCCTCTATCGACGATCTGCTTTCATGAGCCAGCAAGTTCACAAGAGAACTTCTGGAACGCTCGTAGTCACCTCTTTGTGTGACTCGAACGGACTCATTTGGACTCATCTTTCTCAATTTTTGGTTTGTATCAAACGGAGGCTAGAGGGCTCTTTATATAGGGAAGGATGGAAGCCCATCCTCCTCTTCTTTCCGATGTGGGACTAAAAAGCCAATATACAAAATTAATATCTCACAATCGCAGCCCAATGCATAGCCCGCTCAGCGTCCGTTCAGTACCCGCTCAGCGTCCGTCCAGCGCCCGTTCAGCGCCCGCTCATGCAACACGCGCATGCAACATGCGCATGCAACCCGAGCATAAAACTGGCACATAAAACGAGCGTACGAGCACAACAAAATCGTACAAGCGCCTTGCGACGATGCTGACGTGCTAAGTGCAAAGTGCACCAACAAAGCGCCACTTTGCGCCCTTTAGCCCGAATCCGAGCCCGAGTCCGAGGCTTAGCTCCTATGGAATAATATCCAAGAGCATGACAAAAAGCTTAAAAGCTTTCATTAAGGATTTAATCTTTTTTTCTCCTAATAAAACACTCCCACATGGCACCCATGTGCCCCACCACACCCCATGTGCACACCTCAACACATACAAAGTATTATATTGAGATACCCACTTGGTGGTGTAGCCAATGTGGGACTATCTTTACAAATTCAAAGGCAAAAACACCAACAATCCCCCACATATCTCAATATACGGGTTGAGCGTTCTCCACATTGACTGCCCATCATACATTAGGATAGATGTCGCTTCGACTTGAATCTTCCCGCATAGGTCGAATAATAGTATGATACAAGAATGGACTAAGCCTTGAATTTTGCATCATAGCTGCAATTCTTTTTACTCACACAATGACATTAGCAGTGCTTCCGGTTGCACATTAAAGGCCTGTGCATGCCTGATTTCATTGTATGTATCTTGGGCGTTTACAAGTTTACCCTCAAGAGACGACCTATATCTCTTTCTATACACTCTAGATGAGTTCTTTTATAGAGTCCTTGGCATGAAGCCTTGCGCTTCCTTGCGGTGCTACTCCGCTATGACATGGCCCAAAGCCGAGGTCCTACCTCATTGTGGTGTCATCCACAGTAGCATGATGTCCCAGTCTCTTTGTAGTTCCAAACTACCCAGCATGAAGCCTTGTGCTTCCTTGCGGTGTTACACCGCTGTGACATGGCTCACGTAGTCGAGGCTTTACCCTCTTTAGGTACCTCTTGGTGGTGTCACACCACTGTAACATGAGGACACCGGCCTCTTTGTAGTGCTGCCTACCACTCTTTATTTTACAACATTAGGCCACCTGCCTATATGCGGTGCTACGCCGTTGTGACATGGCTCGCGAAGCCGAGACATTACCCTATCGAGGAACCTCATGGTGGTGTCACCCACTGTAGCATAGAGTTCTCTGCTCCTTTGTAGTGATGTGCTATCGTACTTCCTGTAAAGCACGCCGGACATTCCAAATGTCCTAGAACTCATTAAGGCGTCTAAGTCATCCTCCCACAGGATCTTGTTCTACTCAAAGAACAGATAGTAAACAGTGGTTCTGGGTCCGTAACCCCTCAATGTCTCAAAGGACTACCCACTATTCCTGATATTCTCCCAGTCAATGATCATTTTTTGAACCAAAAGCTAGATGTCGAGTAGATTTCTTTTTTAACTAATAGCATAAAAATTTATGGTAGAATTACAAAGACAATATCAAAAGTCCTCCAAGCCCATGTATGCTGTGTCCTTGACTATATGTGGTGTTACGCCACTGTGACATGGCCTGAAACCGATGCTTTATCCTGTTAAGGTACCTCATGTGGTGTCGTCACTGTAAACATGGAGTGCTACGCTCCTTTATAGTTCTTATGATCAGCTGGCGCTTGAGGTCTTATATGAACGGATCTGCCAGACCCTCCTGACTTCGATCATCAACCAGTGTAATGATGCCATCTTTGATGCGCTCATGTAGTGTCTTGAACGGATCCGCTAGAATCACCTAGCTCCAAAATTAACCGCTACCATAACACCATCATTGATGCGCTCATACAGCACCATGTGCCTTAGCCGCACAGATCTCTTCTAACCATTGAAGAGAAAATTGATACCACCGCTACAGTCATCTGGTTGTCGGTGAATCGGTACTGCCAAATATGTGCACCAACCACTGGAAGATCATACATGAGCTCCCGAAGTCGCTATGCTTCATCCGCTGCAGCCTGCTTCATCCGCTGCAGCCGCCAGTGCATAGAACTCAGATTCCCTTGAGGAATGAGATATAGCAGCTCCACCATTTGAGAAGACATATCCTCCTGTGGACCTTTCGCTCTCTACTTCTGAACACCAGCTTACATCAATGAAGCCTTCCACCACTGTCGGATACCCGATGTAGTGCAGTGCATAATTCTGAGTCCTTTTGAGATATCTCGTTACTCTCTTCACAGCTTTCCAGTACTCAACATCTGGATTGCTCGTGAACCGACTCAGCATCCCCACGGCGAAAGCTATGTCAGGCCTTGTGGCAGTTGTTGCGTACATCAAACTTCCGATGACGCTTGAATACTCCAGCTGCTGACACTTTTCCTCGGATTTGGCTTCAGCTTCTTGTCACACTTGTACGGAGTATAGATCCCTGGAAGATCCTGATATCCATAGCATGTGAGCATCTTCTCAATATAATGACACTGTGACAGCGCCACTCCAGTGCCCGTCCAGATGACCTTGATCCCTAGGATCACATCAGCTCTCCATGTCCTTCATACTGAACTTGGATATTCGTCTTCGTCCATTGTTCATAACCTGGTAAGAGTATCAGCAAGAAAGTTAGTATATCCCGAAATATATTCTACTTCATAATTAAATATTTCAAGATACATAGCAATCCTGATCCTTCTTAAGTTTTCTTCTGGATTATTAATATTTTGTTTCTTAAGAAACTGCGAGACTGATTTATTGTCAGTCTAAATATAAAATTTTCTATAAAGAAGATAAAATTTTAAACTTTTAATAGCAAGTTTTACAGCTAATAATTCTTTATCGTATGTGGCATACTTAAATTGTCTTAGAAAAAATTTCTGATGTATATGCTACAATCTCTTTATTTTTAGCAATAAGTACCCCTGCCCAAAAATTGTCAGAAGCATCAGTTTGTAATACAACCTTTTCTGAATAGAGATATGATCAAACTTAATATAATGAGTATTAAATGGTGGATAATGACGTAAATTATCCATTCCAATAATATAATCCATATCAAATTCTTTTAGTAAGAGAACGAAATCAAATTTATACGATTTTGTTGTACCATATATATCAGGAAAATAGATCTGTAAGTCCTTGACTTTATTATTAACTTGGACCTGTCATCCCATAAAATTATTTAATTTTTCTATTTTGTCCAATTGTAAACGAAAGTTTTCAGGAATAAAACATTCTTGTAATAAACTGGCTTCGGCTCCAGTATCAAAAAGAGCATAAATAGTAAATTCTTGATATCCTGGAATATATATTGTTAAGCCTCCCTCCAGACAGCGTCTCTGGTCTTCATCGCCTAATCATAGGTAAGAGGATCTGCTTCCGCATGATAGGTGACGAAATCATCTCCGAAGTCCTTCTGTCTCCTCACCCGCTTAGACACTGGTTGCGAGCTCTGGTTCGAACATTGTCTCTAGAATGACTTCTTCTTGGACTACATCTTCATTGTAAGCATTAGCCTCCTATGCACTCACACTATTCTCCGGAATGTCCGTGAAAATAATGTTCTTGTGCCTTGCAAAATTATCTTTCAAAAAATTATGCGTCGCGAGATTTCGATGATATAATTTGACTCAATATCAAGGAACCTCCGAGAATTACTCTTCTCAACATATCCCAGGAAGATTGTCTTCGTAGTCCTTGTTCTTAGCTTCTGAATCTTCAAGTCTGGAAGCTTCACATACGCCAGGCACCCCCACACTCGAATGACATTCAAGTTGGGTCTGACTTTGAACCAGAGTTCATAAGGAGTGACATCAGAAGTTGCGTACAACACTCTGTTCAGAATGAACGTAGCCGTTAGCACAACTTCTTCCCAGAAGCAGTTTGGAAGACCCACAGTTAACAATATTGACTTTATCATCTCTGTCAACGTTCTGTTCTTCCGTTTAGCTACTCCATTTGATTGAGGAGAATTCAGAGAAGTCTAATTGACAATTCCATGTTCTTTACAGAACAATGCGAATTCAATAGACCTATACTCTCCGCCTCGATCACTTCTAAGTCTCTTGAGTCGTTGCCCTTTTCAATGTTGAGCCTCAGCCCTGAACTCCTTGAACTTCTCGAATGCTTCATCTTTTGTCTTGAGCAGATAGACGAACGCGTACTTCGAGTATTCATCGATGAAAGTAATAAAATACTTCATCCCGGCCTTTGTGGAGAACTGTTTGAAGTCACAGATATCTGAGTGCACTAACTCCAGAAGATCTGTACTTCGGTTTACCCGTTTGAAAGATTTTCTTGTAATCTTTGTCTGCGCACAGACCTCACACTTCTCTACTTTCTTACTCCCACATTTAGAGAAACCATAGACTAGACATCTTGCGGTACATAGTACATATCCTAGTCTTGGTGTCCCACAACTCTTGTAATGAGACACTACTTATGAGCAGAAGCTCGAACATCCATCTGATACTCAAATCTTGTTTCAAAGTATCTCCTGCGAAGATATCACCATCTGGCAACCATGGATGTTCACCCTCAAGTCTGCAACAGACTTCCTGAGCTTAGTTTCTTGGTAATCACTGGTATTTTGCTACACGTACTTCTTTGACTGTAACTTCTCGAAGTCCAGAACCATTGTCCCAATCCCCAGATCATCTGCTTGATCCTTATTCGCTATCGAGATCTTCGGCCTTCTTCAGAGATAGGCTTGATCTCGGTGAACTGTCGCTATCGAGATCTTCGGCCTTCTTCAGAGATAGGCTTGATCTCGGTGAACTGCTCTTCCTAGAGCTCCCGTGGCTAGATGCACTAGTGTCCATTCACCAGTCAGCAACCACGCCAGATGACTTAGCCTGCGCAATCATAGCAACCAAGTTAAGTAATTAAAGTAACCAAGTTAAACTTTTACCTTGCTATTTTGGTTTGAAATTGGATCTGCAATCCTCATTCTTATGGTCCTTCATGCTTGAAGAGACATATGCTAAGGTGCTCATAGCCCGATGCGCATAACCTAGTCGCGCATAGACCTTGCTTCGAGCTTACCACATAGATGCTTCCATGCACCAAGTTCCGCCATGCACCGAAAAAACTCCATGCGCAGTGACTACACTGCACCGAGTTCGCTATGCGCAGTGAGTGCCATACACCGAGACTTCTTATGTGTCGAGTTCTTCCATATTCTAATTGTTGCCATGCGTAGATGCATAGTGCCAGTCTCTCTTCTGCAACCACAGTAGACTTCTCTATGCGGCTACTAGCTTCAGACATCTCCATGCGCCAACTTGCATCAGATGTCTTCCTTTCTCTTGGAATGTGCGTCTCCAGCGACGCTAGATCAAGTTCATTTCCATCCTCAGGAATGGTAGATCATGGATCTCTCTACCAACGTCCAACATTTGATAGATGACTCATTCCTCATCCAAATGATTGAAGTGTAGACCGTCAATCTTCTTAAGCTTGTAAAAACATGTGTTGAGAAGACTTGCACGGTCATTCTCCATCTTACTCGGATCATGCTTTGAGATTGTTAGTCCCGAGGCTTAATCAAAGATGGTAGAACAAGAAGTTGAAGTCGAGATCAGGAGTTTACACAAAAGTTTTCTCAGTGATATACCTCGATCCAACAAAGAACTATATAATATTGAAGCTAATTACAACTCCTTCTGAATCACAGAATTCAAAAACCAAAAACACGTTCTTCTTGCAAACGCAGTTGCAATTGAGACAGAATGTTTTACAACTAGAAGAAGATGAGAGAAATGTAGAATAAAAATTATTTTTGCTGGGGTGGTGAAGACCACCGTTGCTCAAAGCAAGATTCGTCCTCTATCGACGATCTGCTCCCAGGAGCCAGCAAGTTCACAAGAGAACTTCTGGAACGCTCATAGTCACCTCTTTGTGTGACTCGAACGGACTCATTTGGACTCCTCTTTCTCAATTTTTGATGTGTATCAAAAGGAGGCTAGAGGGCTCTTTATATAGGAAAGGATGGAAGCCCATCCTCCTCTTCTTTCCGATGTGGGACTAAAAAGTCAATATACAAAATTGATATCCCACAATCGCAGCCCAATGCATAGCCCGCTCAGCGCCCATCGAGCACCCGTCCAGCGCCCGCTCATGCAACACACGTATGCAACCCGAGCATAAAACTCGCGCATAAAACGAGCGTACGAGCACAACAAAAGCGCACAAGCGCCTTGCGACGTCTCGAGCATAAAACTCGCGCATAAAACGAGCGCATGAGCGCAACAAAAGCGCACAAGCGCCTTGCTAAGTGCAAAGTGCGCCAATAAAGTGCCACTTTGCGCCCTTGAGCCCGAGCTCGAGTCCGAGTCGCGGGCTTAGCTCTTATGGAATAATATCCAAGAGCATGACAAAAAGCTTAAAAGCTTTCATTAAGGAGTTAATTATTTTTTCCTTAATAAAAACCCCCACATGGCACCAATGTGCCCCACCACACCCCATGTGCACACCTCAACACATACAAAGTATTATATTGAGATACCCATTTGGTGGTGTAACCAATGTGGGACTATCTTTACTAGTCCAAAGGCAAAAACACCAATAAATGACAGACTTGTGTAACTATAGAAAGATCAAACAAACAAAACACATGGATTTTATATATTACTGTATCTGTCATATCTGTATCTGTTATACTCCTTGCCACTGCACCAAGCTCTGCATAAACTCTAGGAGTTGTGATAAGGGTTAAGGGTTATATATTTATTCTAACATGTTTCCGTAGGTTGAAGGCTCATTTTGGTAGAGAGTTGAATTCACGCAGCAGTATTTTTTTTTAATCCGCTTAAAATGTGCCCCATAGAAGATTCGAACATGGTCGTTCTGATACCATGTTAAAGTCATGGCCACTGTACCAAAATTTGAGAGCTGTTATGAGACTTGAAGGTTATATATCTCCTAAATATATTAAGAAGTCCGTATTTCAAATTCGTATCGTGTTTTTACCCAAATAAGTGAATATAGCCTTGGCGAATATACCCCTCATGTTTGAATGATTCTACCTATTTATTCTCTCTTAATGATCTCTCTTCTGATAACTCATTTAAATAGGTTATCTGCATATTTGTCCTCGGTCAATGTCAACAACATTTGGTTTCTTGACAATTATCAGATTATTCGTAAACCATATATGTTTGATCTAAATGATGAGAGTAATCTTGTAGAGTCTATAACATATCAACATTAGACAGGGTTTAAGAATCAGATAGTAATTTCATATCTTGTGGCTATGTCATACTCAAGAAAGTATTACCATCCTATAAGTCCAATGGACATGCTCATTGAAATGATTATTATTTTGTCGAAACCAGAGCCCATCAAGGATAGATATGTAAACCATAAGGTATAGTTTCCAAGGATAGATTATAATAACCATAAATTTAAAGAGGAATTTAAGTGAGAGATGTTTTGACTTACTCCCAAGGATCATCTCCTACAAGTAGAACATCATTCTCGTGGTCAACATATACTAGTTTCCATCCAATTCTCTGTCGACCTTCAAGTTGCCCCTCTATGCTGAACATACGA
Source organism: Iris macrosiphon (assembly GCA_036927795.1). NCBI lineage: Eukaryota > Viridiplantae > Streptophyta > Magnoliopsida > Asparagales > Iridaceae > Iris > Iris macrosiphon. Next base: position 200,358,807 of record JAYESA010000005.1, read on the forward strand.
GCTAGATCATGTTTCAGGTCATCGTAACCAGAGTAACGGGACATATCTATTGATCTGCCTACAGCACCACGCTTGTACACCTATAGAAACAAAACAATGTTTTGTCAGCTGAAAAAATGAAAATAGAAATATAGAAAACACTAAGAACATCCATGTAGTTATCAGACAACCAGAATAAGAAAGAATAAATGCTTAGATATATCCGGCTGACAGGTTTCTTTCTTGGGCAACAAATATCGAGACTGTCATGCCTATGTGACTTATATTCATTTTATAAACATATTTGTATTTAAGTGCAGAGAGGTAGACTAGTTAGTTCTATTTATTTTGCTAAAATTTCCTGTCACATGAACTGACGCACATGCTTAGAAGCAACATATGATTATTGTGACAATTTTTATATATTAATAGTTCTATTTTTCTAGTAATACTAGGCCTATTTCATTTAGAATATGCAATCCGTAGCCAGATAAATGAATATATATGAATCAGAAACAAACCTTGGTATAAGTGCGCATCCGTGGAAATTGAGGTGCAGGTGCCCAAGAAGTTTTATTCAGGAAGCTACTCTCATCAATAGTTGATTCAAATGGCAAGTCAGGAACCCCAAAAGACTGAGACACCATCGAAGATGAAAGCTCTTGTTGAGCATCTTTGGAGGCACTGTAGTTAGCGACCATACTGCCCGAGAAGTGATTTTGGTACTTCTCTGAATCAATTGTATTCACCAGCAAAGGGTCACAAGTCAAAGGTATGCCCAAAGGGCAATCAATATTGACACCAAAAAGTACATTGTTCCTTGGATCAACCTGGACATCACAATCTGTAGGTGTATCCCTGAACAGCGATTGCTGATTGAAAGATGCGAGTGGTAACCCTTGTTGTAAAGGCCCATCATTTTGAGAAAGACAAGCTGAAGTAGCTGAAGAGGATGTGTCCAAATAATCCATATGTACAGTGTTATTCATATATGCTTGTGGGCCAAGTATTCCTTGATTTTGCACTTTGGAAGGAATTGCCGTCGAGGTTTTCAAAATTGGTTCAGTTTTTGGCAAATCCTTTGGTGTGTTAGGGCTTGGAGAAAGAGCTTCTAGAATTGTTATTGCTGACTGAGCTGTCTTCTGTGTTGTGACCGAATTGCGATGGTTGTTCCTGTTTAAGATTTGTTGAGGAAGAATCACACAGTTGTTGGTGGAAGGTGAGGTGGAGCAAGATGGAACATCAATATCAGTGAGTGCTGATTGGACCCCTCCAGCTGCTAATAAAGAGTTTGCGGTGAGATTAGCTGCTGGTGCTGGAAGAACTGTTGCTGGAAGCTCAGGCAGCAAAATCTGTTGTTGCTGTTGTGGCAGTTGAGGCAGTGCCTGCTGGAGCTTGTTCTGTGACTGAATAGGTGAGGGTTGAGGATTCCTGACAGACACTGGAGCAGACTTTACATATTGCTGAGGAGGTGTTTGTTGCTGAGACAGTTGACTAGAGGTGGAAAGATGCTGAGATGCTTCCAAGTTTGTTGTTCTCTGTTGTTCTTGGATTTGACGCAGATGAGATTGTTGCAGTGTTGACTGTGACAGGTAAGATTGCTGCTTCTGCTGGAGTTTCTGCAGCAGCTGCAGCTGAAGTTGGTGATCAGACAATTGCAGTGCCTGGTTTGTTTGGTTCAATATCTGGACAGGTATCCTGTTCTGCTGTAACTGTTGTAGTCGTTGTTGTTGCTGCTGTTGCTGTTGCTGTTGTTGCTGCTGTTGCTGTTGCTGCTGCTGCTGCTGCTGCTGTTGTTGTTGTTGCTGCTGCTGCTGTTGCTGCTGTTGTATTGGCTGTTGTGAATGCTGAGTTTGTAGCTTCTGTTGTTGCTGCTGCTGCAATAGCAACTGATGGTCATTTTGGAGGTTAATCTGCACCTGATGGGGATTCTGCATCACAGATTGCTGCTGTTGGACTTGGTTCTGGATGAGAATCTGAGGATGAATGAGATTGTTCTGAACTTGGTTCAAGGAAACCGTAGGGTTAACCAAAAGCTGCCTCTGCTGCATGTTAATATCTTGTATTTGTTGTTGAGGCATAGTAATGCCAGTGAACTGGTTCAGTGACACGGACATCTTTGGGAGTTGATGAACTTGTTGGGTTTGCTGCTGAGACATCCTAGAAGCATTAAATTGAATATTATTCTGCTGCAAGAACTGAGCCTGCAAACCTAACTGCCTTGAAAGATCAGTAGATCCGGCATTCTGATTAACAGGTCCATTTAGTGAATGCATATAGTCAGGCTGCATCATAGGATTAGCAAGTGAAGGGTTCTGTTGCATGTTCATCCACTGAACTAAGCTCAGACCAGGCATTACAGTGTTCTGAGACTGGGCATCTTTTATGCAGATTTCCTCACCAAGCCAGGGCATTGCCCTTTTAAAGATATTTTCCATTTCTGGTGACTCATCATCTGTACAAGAAAATTGAGCCAGCAAAACAATATTCATAACTAATGCATATTAACCAAATAACTATTTATATAATTGCAAACGATAAGCGAGGGGCCATAAGTCCTGTTTGCTAAGACTAACAGCTGCTGCAACTTTGCAAGCAAACAAGCAATTGGACATCAATATGGCTTCAAAAGATGCCATAATTAGAACACATGTTTAGAGGTTATCCTAAATCCAATCAGCAGACTTCAGAATTGGTCATCCAGACTTGGAGATTACACCAATAAATTAACCTTTATAACAATTAATACAGATCTTTTAGAGATGTAGTCTTCACAAAAAGGATTTTTTTTTTTAATAGAAAGTCGATTGCATTGGTAGAATGGGCATAATAAATCAGAATACATAGTAAATGGTCTATTCCAAGGTGTGGTATAAGCATTAGTAGGCTTAGTTTCTTCCTTGTTATAGAACTACTAGTTACCAAAGATGTCCATTTTATACATTTCTCACATGAGGAAGAAGAAAAAATTAAGTACCTGTTTTTCTTTCAGATGTCTTATAAAGTAGACGTTATCATTGTTTTCAGGCTGAGAGGATGAGGCCATAATTGCATTAATGAGACTTTAGTTTACATCTTTTGATACAAGTACATCTTGATTTAAAGTTCCATTGATTAATAGGGAGGAATTGTTTAAGAAAATTAACTCAAATTTTTTTGGGAATATTTTGTTATATGGGTACCAGGTTTAGGACCTATATGACTTTGGGTATTGGATTTGTAGAATATTTTAGAGTTCTATTTTTGTTATAATCTCTTGGCTATATATATATATATATATATATATATATATAGCCTTACAACCCTCCATCTTACATAAAATCCTCTAATACATTCTAATATACCAACACTCCTCCTCAAGATAGATGAAAGGTCATTACTAAGCTCATCTTGTCACATACTCTAATCATATCTACAGAGCTAAGTCCCTTGGTCAGCCTGTCTGCTACCTGATCCTTGGTTGGAACGTGACCTAGCTCCAGTAGTCCACTGTCCAACTTCTTCTTGATGAAGAACCTATCGATCTCGATGTGTTTGGTCCTGTCATGCTGCACTGGATTGTTGGTGATACTGATGGCTGACTGGTTGTCACACCACAACTTCATCTTGGCTCCTTGATCCAGCTTTAGCTCCACCGGCATACTCTTCAGCCATAACAGCTCTGCAACTCCCAAGGCCAAAGCTCTGTACTCCACTTCAGCTGTCGATCTGGCCACCACTGACTGCTTCTTACACCTCCAAGAGACAAAGTTGCCTCCTACAAATATGCAATAGTCCGAGGTAGACCTCCTGTCATCAGCACAGCTAGTCCAGTCAGAGTCATAGTAGCCCTCGATGCTCACGTGATCATTCTTCCTGAATATCAGACCCTTTCCGGGGGCACCTTTCAAGTATCTCAGAATCTGGTATACTGCGTCCATATGACCATTCCTTGGGTCATGCATCTAGCGGCTCACCACACTTACTGTAAAGAAGATATCAGGACATGTGTGGCTCAAACAGATCAACTTGCCCACCAGTCTCTGGTATCTGTCCCGGTCAACTGGTTCTCCAGCCTCAGCACCCAACTTGAACCTCTGATTAATCGACGTCGCTGCAGGTTTGCATTCCAACATCCATGTCTCTGTGAGAAGGTCCAACGCATATTTTCTCTGAGAAAGAACAATCCTCTCTGCTTCTCGAGCAATCTCAATCCCAAGAAAGTACCGAAGAAGGCCAAGGTCCTTCACTTCGAACTCCTTGCCAAGCTTCCCCTTGAGTTGGGCAATCTCCTGCTCATTATCTCCTGTAATAATCATATCGTCCACATACACCGCAAGCATTGGCCTCCACTCCGACGAAAATACACAGTGTGATCAACGTTGATCTGCCGTTATCCCATCTCTATCATCGCCCTCCTGAATCTGTCAAACCACGCTCGAGGAGACTGCTTTAGTCCATAGAGGGATTTCTTCAACCTGCAGACCTTGTCCACTGTCTTATCAGTGCAGAATCCTAGTAGTATCTCCATGTACACCTCCTCCACTAGATCTCCATGAAGAAACGTATTCTTCACATCCAGTTGGTGTAGCTTCCATCCACCATTCGCTGCCAAAGAAATCAGGGTCCAGACGGTACTCATCTTCGCCACTGGTGCAAAAGTCTCGTCGTAGTCAATGTCGTACGCCTGACTGTATTCTTTTGCCACCAGTTGAGACTTATAGCGCTCAACCTGTCCATTTGGGTTCTGCTTCACAGTAAAAATCTACTTGCATCTGACTGCCCTCTTCTTCTCTGACAGTTTTACCAGTTCCCAAGTGTGGTTTTTCTCAAGAGCGCCTAACTCCTCGTGCATCGTCGCTTTCCACTTTGGATCATTCTTGGCAATTTGCAATTGTTAGGTACAGTAATACTATCCAAAGACGTAATGAATGCTCCATGAGAAGAAGAGATGTTATCATATGAAACAAACTGAGCATGGTTCCAACCATATCTATCAGGAGGATTTTTCGCATTGCTGCGAGTGGTCCTCCGTACTGATAATGGTGTGGGAGGGGTAGAAAGAATGATATCACCTGAAAAAAAATCTGGTGGTGGTGGTGTAGGTGTCTCATGAGTCGAGACAGACGCAGGCGAGGGACTTGGCATAGGCACTATAGGTATTGGTCCTGCAGTTTGCTTCCCTTTCCTGATGTAGGTAACTAACTCCCCCTGAGCCGTGGGCCTAACACCTCTCATCCTCTCCCCATGTTCCTCTTCACTCTCCTCCTCAACCGTTCCTCCATGCCATACCTCCTAAATCGGTCACCAAACTCTCACCAATCTCCCTCTCTCTCCTCATACTCTCAGTGTCATGTGAGTTGTCCATGGATGAGGTTCCCTCCTGACGGTAGTATGGCTCAAGCTCCCTGAAGTGAATATCCATTCTCACGAAACTCTTCTTCTCTACTGGGCTCCAACACACGTACCCCTTCTGAGTCACCGAATAGCCCACGAAGACACACTTGACTGCTCTAGGGTCAAGTTTTTCAGCAGACGGTCTGTTGTCCTCTACAAAGCATACGCAGCCAAACACCTTCAGCGGGAGTAATGTATCCTACTATTATTTTCTTACAATATCTCCAATAGAGACTTTCATCCCAGTACTTTCGAGGACATCCTGTTGATTAGTTGAGCTGTTGTCAACACTGCATGCCCCCACAGACTCTGTGAGACATTCATGACGATCATCATGTTCCTTGCCACCTCAAGAAGGTATGTTCTTCCTTTCTACCACTCCATTCTGTACTGGTGTGTATGCACAGGTAGTCTGATGCTGTATCCTTTGAGCTGACAGGTATTCCTCAAGTGCTTTGTTGGTAAACTATGTCCCATTGTCAGACCTCAGTACCTTCACCACTGCTCTGTACTAAGTCTGGACATGTTTATGAAAGTCCCGGAAATAGGCAAAGACATCACTCTTATTCTTCATCAAATAAAGCCAGGTGATACGAGAGGAATAATCAATAAAAGAAACGAAATACTTGTAACCATTCATAGTAGTTGTGGCGCACAGCCACCAAACATCAGAATGTATAATATCAAAAACAGAAGAGCTCCTATGGCCCGCATTAACATATGAGCTTCTAGCAAGTTTGCCTAAATCACATACATCACATACTCGTTTCTCCTTATTTGCTTTCTCATAAATATATGGATACAACCTACTCAAAATACCAAAAGAGGAGTGCCCCAACCGCATGTGGTGGAGTATCAGTGTATCCTCGGCACTCATCTTCGGTCCTCCCATTCCTGCCCTCTCTGTCACAGACACCAATGCCGAATCTAGCCCTTCTCGATCCAGGTACCACAGTCCATCATGCCAAGTGCCAGTCCCAAGTCTTCGTCTCGTCTCCTTCTTATAAAATATCATCATAGGAATATCAAAAGAGAATGCATTTTAGTTGGAAGATTATAGAACTAATGGATAAAGACTGACCGGAAAAGGAGCCCTGGATTATGGCCGAGATAGCCTCCTCAAGTGTAGGGATCTTCGGTTGGGCTAGAAGTAGTGTTGTCCTCTGAGCAAACACTGTAGACAGCCCCTTAAGAAACTTCATCGTCCTCTCCTGCAGACATATCTCTCTCCTTACACTTTGGGTCATCGCAGCTCGTCCGATCTGAGGAGTGATCTTAATCCAACCACAGACGCTCCAACTCCGTGGCATACTCCTGCACCGTCTTCTCTCCCTGTACGGTGTCGTCGATCTTTCCCTTGATCTGGAAAACCCTCAAGTTATTCCCCACACCATCGTAGTCCTCCTCAACTTCTCTCATATGTCCTTTACCATCTAAAGGCCATCCACTGTGGCGGCGATCGACTGGACTAAAAAATTGAGGAGCCAAATGTATATCTCCATATGAGTGGACTTCTACTCGTCGCGTCCTGCCGAGCCCTCATCCGGCTACGTCTTCTCTCCTGACAAAAAATCCTCCAGGATCTTTCCTGCAAGGGTTCTCCTCACTCGTTGTGACCAACTCAGGTAGGTGGTCGGTCCATCAAACTTTAGATCGATGGAGGAAAGCTCCAACTTCGTCGGTGTTCGTGTCGCGCTCTCACCAGCTGACAGTTTCATCAGCTTCATCAACGTTGCGACCTCCGCAAGGTCCAAGTTCTTGATGATCTCCTCCATCGATACTCCTCTTCTCCGATCACCTCACACCCGATCCACGATTCACGTTCGTCCTCTCCTAGACCCGATCATGCCTCTCCCCCATCGTATCTAGGCCTTCGATGTCAACGTCCGGAACGACCCTCGGGAGACGCCGGAAACCGCGACAGAAGGCTCCTGCGGGCTCCGCAGGAGTCGTGGCTTTGCGGTGGTGGCGGAAGTGTGGTGGCGGCAGCGGCGACAGTGGGTGAGCGGTGCGGCGGCGGTAGTGATGGCGCGACAGCGGTGGTGGCGGCTAGGGTTTGTGCTCTAATACCATGTAGAATATTTTGGAGTTCTATTTTTATTATAATCTCTTGGCTATATATATATATATATATATATATATATATATATATATATATAGCCTTACAACCCTCCATCTTACATAAAACCTCCTAATACATTCTAATATACCAACAGGATTTGTCCGTTGATGGGTTTGGATATTCAAATTTTTTTTGTGACACATTTTAGTGACAAAATTGTGCTTTCAGTGACGAAATAAGTCTTTTAATGACGAATGTTCGTCACTAAAATGCATCACTATAAACTTTCAAGTACCCAAACCCATCAACGGACAAATCCAGTACCCAAAGTCTAATTAGGTCATAAACCTGGTACCCTTATACAAAATAATCAATTTTTTTGCTTGATGTTTAAGAAAATTAACTAAAGTTTTTTTCGTGATGATAGAGAATATTCAGCAGTGAAATCTTGAAGCAGTTGCCTATTACATGTCACATTGTACCTGGCATTCCGGGTTGCCTTTGCCTCTTTGATCTGAAAAATGGTGGTGGACAGATAAAGAAAGGTGCTTGCACAGGCTCAATCTCCCAGATGGAGACCCTGTTGCGTCTTTCACCAGTAGCAGATTCATCCCACCCTACCTGTTTAGTGACATTAAATACGGTTCTATGGCAATTCAACTAGCACCTACTAGTCCAAAGAAGTAGATAATCACAAGGATGATTACATATGTCACATAGCTAACCTGCAAGTTACGCCATTGTGAGTTTTTCCACCTTACAGGGTCCAGATCGCTTATGCCTGTAATTGTACCCATGTACCTGAAGAACAATTAAACATAATTTATTTTCCCATCCTTTTCTAAACAGAAATTATAAACTAGTTTGATCATTTTCTGGTGAGTGTCTAAACTCCAAAATTTAGGAGAACATATGGTTCCAGTTTACTATCCAGAAAAAGTTTATTAACTGATGCAGTGGATCAGTTCATCAGCCAATCCAATCAGACTGAGACATAATGTAATCCACTCATATTCTTAACTTATGGTTACAATGAATATTCGTTTGGCAGATTACGATAATTACTTTGATCTTACCTTCTTGTTCCTGATTCTTCGGTCTCAAACATCATACGGAATCGCATGCCAAGGGATATTTGGTTACTGTAAACTGCTTTTTGGTACTTGGCTAAAGGAACTACAAATTCTGAAGGACTAGCCCTGCAAAAATTGATGAGTCAATTAGGTAGTCACTTTCAAATAGAACATATGTTTCGTAATAAATATCATATACAAAACTTTTTCCAAAATCTATAGGAAAGTTAACCAAAGTAAACAACCTTAAAATAAAGCAACACAAATGCACTGACCTTGGATTATAAAACACAGTAAACGGGCTGTTGTTTGCAGCGGCATGGGCTGCAGCAGCAAGGACACCAATATGCATGCTGTCACTTGACAAAACTGACGAAGACATGTTAGTAGGTTGCCTGGTAGTACGTCTAATCCCCAGCAGCAGCTGTTGCTTTTCATCCCTGCTCATACAGATAATAAGAAAAGGAAAATAAAGAACATCAAATATTCTTTTTATATTATAGTAGAACAATGATGATAAAGAGCTATTACCATCATAAAGCTGTTGCTTTTCTCAAGATGTATGTAATAAATAAAACATAATTGCTAGCAATAAGATGTACCTAATAAACAAAACAGAATCACCAGCAAAGAGTCTCTTTCCGCTTACAAATAGACTCCAACCAGTTGTTAGTAAATGTCTTTTCGGCTGACCTGCAATCAAAGAAATGACACCTTTAGAAGAAAAAAAGACATTAAAAATGTGAAACCATAACATATTACCAAAGAACCAATAGACTAACTTATTGCCTGCGACAAATGCAAGCGTGTGTTGGGGTCCAGTTTGGATTTGGTGAATTTTGGAGCCCAAATATGGTCAAAGATTTGATTTGATATAATTTGAAAATCTACATTAAATGTAAGATTTGATTAGATTTCAAATTTTATCAAATATTTAATTTGACCATATTTGGACGTTCATAATTGGTGTTGGGCTATTTTAGGTGGAATATGATTCTTATTTTAAGGTTTTCTATTTAGGAAATTCTATTATGACCTAAAATAGGATTTCTCATCCTATAAATATACGAGTAGGGTGGAGGCACGAGATATAGCACAAGGTGGAGATTCGGGGTGCTCGTCCACAGAAAATCTAAGAGAAAATTCGTGCTTTGCTCTTAGGACTTCGTCATTCAAGACAGAAGGAAGAAAGAGATCTGATCGAGGAGTCGTCATCTTCGCTCAGGGAGATTGCTACGGGTTTGTGAGTGATTTCAATTGTAATCTCTTTCTTTTATTCTTGAGTGTGGTGAGGAGGTTGAATCTATTAGGGCAAATGGTTAAACATTGATTTTGTCAATATTGTAATTTCACCTGAGTTATAAATGTTGGATTTGTCCAGGTGACGTAGTCACCGCCATATATTTGTCTTTATTTGTGCTTGTGTTCGTTAGACAGGGGTTGGTTATCTCATGTGGGTTGGCCTAAAGTTTTCGCTGCGGGCACTCTCAGACACGGTGTCGGAACGCTTGCAGGACGTGTCCGATTCCCAACATAGTGTAATATAATAGGAACATCTTTCTTTTGTTGGGTTTACTCCAGTAATGACCCGGTCCCCCAATTGCATTTTGACACAAACCTCATGTTTGTATTTCAATATTTTATTCTGTATTTAAGTGTACACATATGATGTGTTAGCAAGTGGTAAGTTTGGTGGGAGGTTTTTACTAGTGGCGTGTCCAAATCCCATAATCAATAATAGTTTTTATCACAATTTCTTAGAGAAAAACTTTCAGAGCTAGGCCCCTCGAACTCAAGCATATGCGAACGGCACAAAGTGACACTTTGATGGAGCACTTTAGACTTTCGCATCGGACACGGAGTTGGTGCAGGTGAAGGCGGCAGCGCCGGGTAGCTCCACGTTAGCTATACCTACCACGCGATAAAAACTATTATTGATTATGGGATTTGGACACTACCACGCGAACCTACCATCTTTCTCTAAGAAATTGTGATGTGGTAGCTATACCTACCACGCGAACCTACCATCTTTCTTTCTCTAAGAAATTGCAAGCATCGAAGCTACCGTGGAGCTACCCTTAGATGTGGTAGCTTCGCGTGGTAGGTATAGCTTTGTTGTGGTAGGTTCGCGTGGTAGCTCCACACAGTAATAGTTTTTATCGCGTGGTTTTTACAGCTAGCTTAGATGTGGTAGCTTCGCGTGGTAGGTATAGCTTTGTTGCGGTAGGTTCGCGTGGTAGCTCCACACAGTAGCTTCGATGCTTGCAAAGAGATTAGTTGTTCAATTCGTAACTGACCAATATCAGGAGTTACTCTTGATTTATAGTTCACGTTGTTAGTGGACTAGATGTTCAGTTTTGTAACTGACAAGTCTTAGCTCTCATATATAAAGAGTTCTTCAGCACTTGGGTTATGACAGGTTCTGAAAGAAAAAACAGAGATTCCTCTCTAGCAGCCAGCACTTTGCATCAGCGCTTACCTAGAGAAGGGAGATAATTACTCGATCGTTTTAGAAATTCGATTGACAATGCAAATGTAACTTGCTAGTTCATGGAAGCGAATCGACACGAAAGACAGTAGAATCTCGCTTTCAGCAACGGTAGTTCTGACCACCCCAGCAGGACAGTTGGTCGGCTAAATTCTTATAGCAGTTTACTCTGATGATATTTCAATCACTTTTACCAAGATATACTTGATGTTTGGAAACCAACTTTTGGTTAGGAAAAGACTTGTACGAAGACATTTCTACAACAATCTTAAAGCGGAATTCCTTGTAATGCTTACAAGTTGCAAGAATCTCTTATCACGTCAACGTGATGGAAGCTCGTAGAAGTCCTGAACACTAGCTTCCACAAGTTTGAAAATTTTCGATGGAGAAGAGTATAATAATTGGAAGAGTAAGATCAACCTCAGTCTCCAACTTGTTAATGTGGAGTATGTTATGTCAGAAGCAGAAACAGAAATTCTAAAGGACAAAGTTGAATTCATCGTACTGCAATAACTGCACTACAGCAGTGGAATATCTCTGCAAGTTTTTAATCTTCAATTCATTGGAGGATTCCTTAGTCGAATCCTACAACAAAAAGTAAAAGACTAGAGACATCTAGAAGTCTTTTGAAAAATAGTACAAAATTGGTAAACAGTACAAAGACGATAAAAACATGTCTAAGATATATCCGTCAACAAATCCATGGCAATAGAATTTGTAGATGAAAAGACTGATGTACCAAGTAAAGAAGCTCGTGGAGCTTCAACAGAAGCTGGAGGAAAAATCTCCCTAGTTGAAAGGTTCATTGTGGGAGTAATAAACTCCCTACAATATAGGATCGCTTCAATACTAACATGTTTCGCAAGAAGGCTGAAGTGAAGTCGGAGGATCTTATGTGCTTAATTCGCATTGAGGATAAAGCCAGAGACAAGATTAAAGTAGATTCATTGTCCAAACAGTTTACTAAGGCAAACATGATCCAAGCCAGCTATCAGGACAAGAAGAAATTCACTTTCAACAAAAGGAATGACTTTGAGAACATGAAGGTGACGTCAAACTCCTTCAAGTCAAAATCCAAAGAAGAAAAGGGTCGCTACAATTGCAACAAGGGCTACTACAAAAGAGACTGTGAGTCCAAACCAAAGCAGAAGGGACACAATAAATGTGAACTTAACATGATTGATATGGTCTTGCAGGTAGAGACGTCAGCAATTGATACAGACTGGTGGGTGGATACTGATGTTTCTTTTCATGTGTCTTTCATGAAGGACATGTTTACTATATACGCACCTTCGTTTGAGAAGGTGTTGATATGGTATGTTGGGTGTCATATTTAAGTATAGTATAAGCACATAGGAATATCCTGAGGACATATTTGGGATGCCAGAATATGTCACAGGATATTCCATTAATGCCAGAATATGTCACAGGATATTCCATTATGAGATTATTGTCATAATGATTGAGATCATTGTATTAATGACGGTAAGGCTATATAATGCCAATGAGACAATCAATAAAATCATCAACTAATTTCAACATGGTATCAGAGCCAAGTTTCCACAAACCCTAGCCGTCACCAAGCTTCCACAAACCCACAGGAGGATTTCCTAGATCTCCTCCACCGAACTCTTCCACGCCCCCTCTCCGCCCTTCGCAGGCCGCCCTTCACTGTTGCTGCCCCGTCCCGCTACTGCTGCGGCTACTACTGCTGCTGCGGCTGCTGCGACTGCTGCTGCTGCGACGGCGGTTGTGACATGCGTGCTGCCGCCTCCTCCGCACCAGCACGAGACAGCGCCTAATAGGGATGCCTAGATCTGAAAAAAGGGGGGACATGTTCGGATCTAGGAGCGGACGACGAGGACGAGCGTGAGTCGTGGAGCGGACGTGACGTGATTGGATAGACGACGCATCGATGGAGGAGATCATCAAGAAGCTAGATTCTGCAGAGGTGGCGACGTTGATGAAGTTGTTGACGATGTTGGCTGGTGAGAACACGACATGAACGTCGCCGGAGTTGAAGCTTCCCTCCATCGATCTGAAATTAGATGGACCAGCCACCTATCTGAGTTGGTCACGGCGGGTGAGAAGAACCCTCGCAGAAAAAAACATGGAGGGGTTCCTGACGGACGAGACGACAGAGCCGGATGAGGGCTCGACAGGACGCGATGAGTGAAAGTCCACTCATATGGTGATCTACATCTGGCTTCTCAACTCCTTAGTCCAGTCTATTGCCGCCACAGTAGACGGTATTGAGATGGTGAAAGATGTGTGGGAGAAGTTGAGAAGGACCTATGATGGTGTGGGGAACAACTTACGGGTCTTCCAGATAAAGGGGGAGATTGATGACACCGTACAGGGAGAGAAGACGGTGCAGGAGTATGCCACGGAGTTGGAGCGTCTGTGGTTGGATTATGATCACTCCTCAGATCGGGCGAGCTGCGGGGACCCTAAGTGTAAGGAGAGACAGGTGTGTCTGCAGGAGAGGACGATGAAGTTCCTCAAAGGGCTGACTGCAGCTTTCGCACAGAGGACGGCCCTACTTCTAGCCCAACCAAAGATCCCTAGCCTTGAGGAGGCTATCTCAGCCATGATCCAGGAGGAGACACGCATCAGGCTGCAAGCCGGGACAGGTGGTCCCCCCGAAGCAAAGTCAGCACTAGCGATCACCAGCTCAGGTAACACAGGATCTAAGGGAGAGCCCTGGCAGCATAACCGGCAGTGCTACAACTGTGGGGAGATGGGTCATCATCGGTATGCTTGTACCAAACCACCTAGGGAGGGAGATTCAGGTGGTGGACGAGGACCGTTCGACGGACGAGGATATAATGGAGGACGTGGTCGTGGTCGAGGGGGTAGACGAGGCGGCCGAGGAGGTTATCGGGCGAACCTCCTGATATCAGAAGGGAACGGAGAAGCTGATGGCACCTTTACTGTGGAGGACCAGGCACTGGGAGACATGAGTAGAACAGAGGAGGCGTCCACCTCATTCTTTGTTAGGGGCAACGCTGCCATGTATGCCCATCTATCAGAAGGTACTGACGAATCACTTGCCCTTGCGTCTATCTCTTCCCTTAAATCATCAGACTGGATTATCGACTCGGGAGCATCTCGGCATGTGACGGGGAATGCTAGTGAATTTTCTTCCTACACTCACCTAGCATCAGCAGACAGCATTCAGACAGCTGATGGCACTTTCCAGCCAGTGGTCGGTAAGGGTACTGTTAATTGTACAGGTTCAGTAAGATTATCCAATGTTTTACATGCTCCATCATTTCCAGTCAGTCTCTTGTCCATTAGTTCTATAATCCTCCAACTTAAATGCATTGTTTCTTTTGATATTCCTAAGGTGACCTTCCAGGAGAAAGGGACAGGACGAAGACTTGGGACTGGCACTTGGCATGAGGGACTGTGGTACCTAGATCGAGAAGGACTAGACTCAGCATTAGTATCTATGGCAGAGAAGGCTGACATGGAAGGACTGCAGCAGAGGACTGAGGATACCTTGATACTCCATCATCGGAGGATGGGACATTCTTCCTTTGATACTCTAAGTAAGTTGTATCTAGAGATTTATGCAAAAACAAATAAAGAGAAATTAGTATGTGATGCGTGCGAGTTAGGAAAACTTACTAGGAGCTCATATGTTGGCACGGGTCATAGGAGCACTCTTGCTTTTGAGGTAGTACATTCTGATGTCTGGGGTCCATGTGCTACTAACACTATGAATGGTTATAAGTACTTTGTTTCTTTCATTGAGTGTGCCTCTCGTGTTAGCTGGTTATATTTGATGAAAAATAAGAATGATGTACCTGCTTGTTTTCGGGATTTCCATAAGCATGTCCAGACTCAGTACAAAGCAGTTGTGAAGGTACTGAGGTCTGACAATGGAACGGAGTATACCAACAGGACGCTTGCAGAATACTTGTCAGCACACGGAATACAGCATCAGACCACCTGTGCATACACACCAGCACAAAATGGAGTTGCAGAAAGAAAAAACAGACACCTTCTGGAGGTCGCAAGAAGTATGATGATCGACATGAATGTCCCACAGAGTCTGTGGGGGCATGCAGTGTTGACAGCAGCTCAACTCATCAACAGGATGCCCTCGAAGGTCCTCGGATGGAAGTCCCCATGTGAGGTATTGCAAGGCAATAATAGTGGGATACTCCCACTGAAGGTTTTTGGGTGTGTGTGTTTTGTGAAGGACAACAGGCCATCAGTTGGGAAACTTGACCCTACAGCTGTCAAATGCATCTTCGTAGGCTACTCAGCGACCCAGAAGGGGTATGTGTGCTGGAGTCCAGTTGAGAAGAAAAAGTTTGTCAGTATGGATGTCCACTTTCGGGAGCATGAGCCATACTACCACCAGGACGGAACTTCACACAACACACCTAATACTGCCAGTATTAGGCGAGAGGGGGAGATGGAGAACTTGGTGGTAACCGATTTAGAAGTTTGGCATGGAGGCACGGAGAAGGGACAAGAAGGTGAAGGTGTTAGGCCTACGGCTCAGGGAGAGTTACTTACCTACAGCAGGAGAGAGAAGCAAACTGCAGGACCAGTACCGACAGTGCCAGTGCCAAGTCCCTTGCCTACGTTCATCCCAACTCCTGAGGCACCGACACCAACCCCCCTTCAGGTGATACCCCCTCCTTCACAAGATATCATTCCTCCTACTTCTACTCCTCCCACACCACTATCTGTACGGAGGACCACTCGCAGCAATGCAGGAAATCCTCCAAACAGATATGGTTGGGATATTGCTCAGTTTGTTTCTTATGACCATATCCCTTCTTCTCATGGAGCATTTATAGCATCTTTGGATAGTATTACTGTACCTAACAATTGGCAGGTTGCCAAGAACGATCCAAAGTGGAAAGCGACAATGCACGAGGAGTTGGGAGCTCTGGAGAAGAACTACACTTGGGAGCTTGTGAGACTGCCAGAGGGGAAGAGAGCAGTTGGATGCAAGTGGGTCTTTACCGTGAAGCAGAACCCAGATGGACAGGTTCAGCGCTACAAAGCTCGACTAGTAGCCAAAGGATACAGTCAGACGTACGGCATCGACTATGACGAGACCTTTGCACCAGTTGCAAAGATGAGCACTGTCAGGACTCTGATTTCTCTGGCAGCGAATGGTGGATGGAAGCTACACCAACTGGATGTGAAGAATGCGTTTCTTCATGGAGATCTAGTGGAGGAGGTGTACATGGAGATACCACCAGGATTTGGCACCAATCAGACAGTAGGCAAGGTCTAGAGGTTGAAGAAGTCCCTCTATGGACTGAAGCAGTCTCCTCGAGCGTGGTTTGACAGATTCAGAAGGGCGATGATAGGGATGGGATATCAGCAGATCAATGCTGATCATACTGTGTTCTTCCGTCGGAGTGGAGGCCACATCACCATGCTTGCGGTGTATGTGGACGATATGATTATCACAAGAGATGATGAACAGGAGATCGCCCAACTCAAAGGAAAGCTTGGCAAGGAATTCGAGGTGAAGGATCTCGGCCTTCTTCGGTACTTCCTTGGGATTGAGATTGCTCGAGAAGCAGAGGGGATTGTTCTCTCTCAAAGGAAGTATGCACTGGACCTTCTCACAGAAACTGGGATGTTGGGGTGCAAACCTGCAGCGACACCAATAGATCAGAGGTTCAAGATTGATGCTGAGGCTGGAGAACCAGTTGATCGGGACAGATACCAGAGACTGGTTGGCAAGTTGATCTATTTGAGCCACACACGTCCTGATATCTGCTTTGCAGTAAGTGTGGTGAGCCGCTACATGCATGACCCACGGAAGGGTCATATGGATGCAGTGTACCAGATTCTGAGGTACTTGAAAGGTGCTCCCGGGAAGGGACTAATATTCAGGAAGAACAATCACGTGAGCATCGAGGGCTATTGTGATTCTGACTGGGCTAGTTGTGCTGATGACAGGAGGTCTACCTCGGGATATTGCATATTTGTAGGAGGTAACCTGGTCTCCTGGAGGAGTAAGAAGCAGTCTGTGGTGGCCAGATCGACAGCTGGCCAGATCGACAGCTGAAGCAGAGTACAGAGCTATGGCCTTGGGAGTTGCAGAGCTACTATGGTTGAAGAATATGCTGGTGGAGCTGAAGCTGGATCAAGGAGCCAAGATGAAGCTGTGGTGTGACAATCTGTCAGCTATTAGTATTGCCAACAATCCAGTACAACATGACAGGACCAAACACATCGAGATTGATAGATTCTTCATCAAAGAGAAGTTGGATAGTGGATTACTGGAGCTTGGCCATGTTCCAACTAGGGATCAAGTAGCAGATGGACTAACCAAGGGACTCGCCTCAGTGAGCATGATTAGAGGATGTGACAAGATGGGCTTAGTGAATATCTTTCACCCATCTTGAGGGGGAGTGTTGATATGGTATGTTGGGTGTCATATTTAAGTATAGTATAAGCACATAGGAATATCCTGAGGACATATTTGGGATGCCAGAATATGTCACAGGATATTCCATTAATGCCAGAATATGTCACAGGATATTCCATTATGAGATTATTGTCATAATGATTGAGATCATTGTATTAATGACCGTAAGGCTATATAATGCCAATGAGACAATCAATAAAATCATCAACTAATTTCAACAGAAGGTGATCGCGGCAAACAAAACTCAAGCTCAAGTGAAGGGAGTCAGGACTATTGTGTTGAAACTGACCTCGGAGATGTCACTTGTACTGCAGAATGTGAAGCATGTGCATGATGTCGCAAAGAAACTGATCTTTGGAATTCTCCTATGCAATACTGGCCTGAGAATGGACATCAACATTGGTCAAATAGTGATATCCTATATAGGTGCTTACTTTGGCAAAGTATTTTGAATTGAACCAATGTTGAAACTTCAGGTCGTTGTACCATCTAAATGTATATTGATTGTGTTTATTCTCTTGAGTTATGAGACCATAGGCTAGGACATGTTCACTATAAAAGAGAACAATTTTTTTAGCTTAGGTCTTATCTCCAATTGTGGGGGTAAAGAGGTAGAGAAATATAAAGTATGTGCACAAACGAAAATTGTAAAAAAATCATTTAAGATAGCGAACCGATGCTCAGGCCATCTGGAGATGGTACACTCCTACATGTGTGACTTCAAACACTTCACCACGACGGCTGGAATAAATTATTTTCTTACCTTCATTGATGTCTAGTCAAAGTACGCTTCCGTCTACCTTTTTAAGTCCAAAGATAAAGTGTTCGAGAAGTTCAAAGACTTCAAGACAGAAGATAAACAAATGGCCAACTCAAGAGACTCCGGAGTGATGAGGCGGAGAATATCGTTCACACGAATTTACATAACATTGGATTGTAAACAAGACTAGCGCTCCTTACACCCCTCAATCGAATGGAGTTGTTGAAAGAAAGAACCAAACACTTATGGAAATGATGAACTCTATGTTGTTAACGGTAGGACTTCTTAATTGCTTCTTGGGGAAAGTTGCTCTAATATCAACATTTATTCTAAAGAGAGTGTCGCTCGCACAATCAGAGTTAACTCCTCATGAACTCTAATTCAAGATCAAATCCAACTTGAATGTTATTTGAGTATAGGGGTATCTGACATATATTAAGCTTCATAATATCAAGATTCAGAAGTTGAGAACAAGTACCACTAAGATGATCATCCTGGACTATGCCAAGAATAGTGATGCTCGGAGATTCCTTGATCTTAAAACTAATCAGATCATCGAGTCTCGAGATGTTGAGTTCTTCAAGGATAATTTTGCTAGAGACAAGAACTTGATTCTTGTGGAATTAATTGAGAATATAGCAAATGAAAAGGAAGATTGTGTTCTTAATCCAATTGAAAACACCTAAGGGGTTGTAAATCCCGAGGAAATGATTTCACGGGAGGATGTCGTTGCAGAACCAAAACTCGTTGAGCCCCTACAAAGCAAGTGAGGAATCCGAAGACATTTGGAGATAACTTCGTCACGTATCATGTGGAAGTAGATCCACTAACCTTTGATGAGGCAATAAAACTTGGGTGTTGGTTAATCTACCTAAAGATACAAAACCTATTGAATGCGAATGGATCTTCAAGAAGAATATTAGAGCCGATGGAACTATAGACAAGTTCAAGCCAGGCTAGAGGCAAAAGGGTTTTCTTAGAAATAGGGAATCGACTACTTCGATACGTATGCACAAGTTACTCGGATGAGAACTATAAGGATGTTGATCGCGCTAATTGTGATTCACAAGATGGTGATTTACTAGATAGATGTGAAGACTATATTCCTAAATCGAGGTCTAATTGAAGAGATTTACATGAAGCAACTAGAAGGACTTGAAGACAAGGTGTAAAAAATAGTAAAATCTCTATACGGTCTAAAACAAGTTCCTAAGATGTGGTACGGAATGTTTAATAAAGTCATCAGATCAAATGGATATAGGGTCAACAAGACTGATAAGTATCATCAAATCAAATGGATATAGGATCATCAAAGCAAAAAGTAGACTATAGAGGTTAGAAGTTTCTTCCTACAGAGCAAAAAGTATAGAGGTTGGTCCGTCTGGACTTTGGTGGCAAGAAATTCCAAACCTCTATAGTCTACTTTTTGCCCAAAGTAAAGAGCAAGTCTTATATGGAGGTTGACTTTAAGTCTTAATGAGTTCTTTAGCATTTGAAATGCTTGATATGCTTGACAAGAAGCATGGATAGATCGACACTATAAAAGGCCAAGACCCTATGCTACAGTTGCGTGAAACTACATGAGGTAATGAGACATGGGGTTCGGCCTATGTTATAGCGGTGTAGTACCGCAAAGAGGCAGGTCGCCTCATGCTGAGAGAGAAATATGTAGAACAATACTACAAGAGACTAAGACCTCATGCTACAATAGAATGATACCACATGAGGTTGTGAGATCTCGAGTTCAACCCATATCATAGCGGCATAGCACCACAAAAAGCATGTAGCTTCATACTGGGAAAGACAACTCTCAGAGCCCTGTGTATAAATATAGATATAGGTCGTCTCTTATGGAAAAACTTGTAAACACCCTAAATGCATACACATAATCCAAGTCAACACATGGCATGTAACGTGCAACCTGAGGCAGTTGACGTATTTGTGTGAGCAAGAATTGTATGTATGATACTGAATTTAAGGCTTAGTCAATTATGTAGCGTACCATACTTCTACCTCATGCAGGAAGATTCAAGTCATAAGCAACATCTATCCTATTGTACGATATACAGTCACATATTAATATATGGGGGGGGGGGGGTGTTGGCGTAATAATACCCTCTTCGTGTGGTACATTATGATGGCTTGTTGACTCGAAGGGCCTAGTTGAAATTGGATTCATACGAAGGAATAATTCAGAAGTCTATATTATCAGACGGAAGGATAATTCGTCAATGGCAGGTGGTTTTGCCCTTCTTTCCTTTCATTCACGCCTTAATAAAAGAATTTTATGTTTTCTTGCAACGTCCTTTAGAACGATCATGTCTAGTATAAGAACAGATAAAAGAAGCCATATGTATGTTGTTAATGCTAAGAATTTGAACATTGAAACTATAGAGAAAGTAGAATGATCACATAATAATTTTATATATTTTCACATGATTATTGTGTTGGTTTAGGTGTGTCGGATTGAGACCACTCATCATTGTATTTTCTAATGTGTTGACCCCCTCCTCCACATGTGCAGGAGTCGTTTGGACGTTCTGAAATGTTTGGAGCTCATTTGGCAACTTGAAGTTGTTCTTCTAAATATGATATCTTTTGTTTATAAAGGACATAATGTATAAAACATTGTTGATTACATTAGTTTCACGAGCTGTAAACCATGTCTAATAAAATCTATTGTTTGTAGTCGAGTTGCTATTTTGGCCTAAGAGCCGTTGTAATCCCACTACAAATTATTGTAGAATATTTTGGAGTAATTGTTATATTTTTTATTGATAATCTTTTGGCCATTTATAGCCTTACAACCATTCATCTTACTTTAATACCCCATTAAAATCATAGTTTAAAGTATCGGCCGATACCGATACGATACGGTCGATACCGATACAGTTTGGTATGTCCCGATCCGATACCGACCGATATTCGATACTGACCGATACCGACATTAGAGGTCTCTTTTCCGGTCAATTCGGCAAAAAATATTGAATTAAAAAACCAATTAGCAAGGGTGTAAAAGCATAGTAAGGTTGTAAAAACATACAAAAGAGAAATTTATCTATCACATATAAATCAATCGACAATGATAACTACTATTTCATTCAATATCAAAAATACTAAGAAACAATACTGGAAATACTTTAAATTATGCATAAATGTATAAAATATATTCTCGAAAATGTTAATAATTTACTAATAGTTGTTTGCTTTCCGATACCAAAAAATCCGATACTCCGATCCAAAATCGTCGATACTACCGATACCGCCGATCCCGATATTCATAGGAATGGTCTGATACCGATTCCGATACCGATACTTTGAACCTTGATTAAAATCCCATGTAGAATATTCAAATATCCCAATAAATATACCAAGTATACCAACAAATATACAAAGAATATTCTAATATACCAACAGTCCTCCTCAAGATGGGCGAAAGATATTCACTAAGCCCATCTTGTCACATCATCTAATCATATCTGCAGAGCTAAGTCCCTTGGTCATACTATCTGCTACATGCTCCTTGGTTGGAACATAACCTAGCTCCAGTAGTCCACGGTCCAAATTCTCCTTGATGAAGAACCTATCGATCTCGATGTGTTTGGTCCTGTCATGCTGCACTGGATTGTTGGAGATATTGATGGTTGACTAGTTGTCACACCACAGCTTCATCTTAGCTCCTTGATCCAGCTTTAGCTCCACCAGCATACTCTTCAGTCATAGCAGCTTTATAACTCCCAAGGTCATAGCTTTGTACTCTGCTTCAGCTGTCAATCTGGCCACCACCGACTACTTCTTACTCCTCAAAGAGACGAGGTTGCCTCCTACAAATATGCAATAGCCCGAGGTAGACCTCCTGTCATTAGTACAGCTAGCCCAGTAAGAGTCACAGTAGCCCTCGATGGTCAAGTGATCATTCTTCCTGAATACCAACCCATTTTCGGAGGTACCCTTCAAGTATCTCAGAAGCTGGTACACTGCGTCCATACGACCCTTCCTTGGGTCATGCATGTAGCGGCTCACCATACTCACTGCAAAGCAAATATCATGACGTGTGTGGCTCAAATAGATCTTGTCCACCAGTCTCTGATATCTGTCTCGGTCAACTAGTTCTCCAGCCTCAGCACACAGCTTGAACCCCTGGTTGATCGACGTCGCTGCAGGTCTGCATCCTAACATCCCTGTCTCTGTGAGAAGGTCCAGCGCATACTTCCTCTGAGAAAGAACAATCCCCTCTGCTTCTCGAGCAATCTCAATCCCAAGGAAGTACCGAAGAAGGCCAAGGTCCTTCACCTCGAACTCCTTGTCAAGCTTCCCCTTGAGTCGGGCAACCTCCTGCTCATCATCTCCTGTGATAATCATATCATCCACATACACCGCAAGCATGGTGATGTGGCCTCCACTCCGACGGAAGAACACAGTATGATCAGCATTGATCTGCTGATATCCCATCCCTATCATCGCCCTCCTGAATCTGTCAAATCACGCTCGAGGAGACTGCTTCAGTCCATAGAGAGACTTCTTCAACCTACAGATCTTGTCCACTGTCTTATCGGTGCATAATCTTGGTGGTATCTCCATGTACACTTCCTCCACTAGATCCCCATGAAGAAACGCATTCTTCACATCCAGTTGGTGTAGCTTCCATCCACCATTCGCTGCCAAAAAAATCAGGGTCCTGACGGTGCTCATCTTCGCTAGTGGTGCAAAAGTCTCATCATAGTCAATATCGTACGTCTGACTGTATCATTTTGCCACCAGTCGAGCCTTGTAGCGCTCTACTTTTCCATCTGGATTTTGCTTCATAGTAAAGACCCACTTGCATCCGACTGCCCTCTTCCTCTCTGGCAGTTTTACCAGCTCCTAAGTGTGGTTCTTCTCAAGAGCGCCTAACTCCTCGTGCATCACCGCTTTCCAATTTGGATCGTTCTTGGCAACCTGTCAATTGTTAGGTACAGTAATACTATCCAAAGATGCAATAAATGCTCCATAAGAAAAAGATATGTTATTATATGAAACAAACTAAGCAAGGTCCCAACCATATATATCAGAAGGATTTTCTGCATTGCTGCAAGTGGTCCTCCGTAATGATAATGGTGTGGGAGGAGTAGGAAGAATGATATCACCTGAAGGAGAATCTGGTGGTGGTGGTGGTGGTGTAGGTCTCTCAGGAGTTGAGATGAATGCAGGCAAGGGACTTGGCACTGGCACTATAGGTACTGGTCCTGCAGTTTGCTTCTCTTTCCTGCTGTAGGTAAGTAACTCTCCTGGAGCCGTGGTCCTAACACCTCTCATCGCCTCCCCCTGTTCCTCTTCACTCTCCTGCTCCTCCTCAAACGTTCCTCCATGCCATACTCCTAAATCGGTTACCACACTCTCACCAATCTCCCTCTCTCGCCTCATACTCTCAGTCTCATGTGAGTTGCTCATGGATGAGGTTCCCTCCTAACGGTAGTATGGCTCAAACTCTCCGAAGTGAGCATCCATGCTAACAAACTTATTCTTCTCTACTGGGCTCCAGCAAATGTACCCCTTCTGAGTCGTCGAATAACCCACGAATACACACTTGACTGCTCTGTGGTCAAGTTTTCCAACAGACGGTCTGTTATCCTTCACAAAACTTACGCAGCCAAACACCTTTAGTGGGAGTATCCCACTATTATTTTCTTGCAATATCTCACATGGAGACTTCCATCCCAGTACCTTCGAGAGCATCCTATTGATCAATCGAGTTGTTATCAACACTGCATGCCCCCATAGACTCTGTGGGACATTCATGGCGATCATCATGCTCTTTGCCACCTCCAGAAGGTGTCTGTTCTTCCTTTCTGCTACTTCATTCTGTGCTGGTGTGTATGCACAGGTGGTCTGATGATGTATCCCTTGGACTGATAGGTATTCCTCAAGTGCTTTGTTGGTATACTATGTTCCATTATCAGACCTTAGTACCTTCACCACTGCTCTGTATTGAGTCTGGATATGTTTATGTAGGTCCCGGAAACAGGCAAATGCCTCACTCTTATTCTTCATCAAATACAGCCAGATGACACGAGAGGAACAATCAATAAAAGAGACGAAATACTTGTAACCATTCATAGTAGTTGTAGCGCATGGTCCCCAGACATCAGAATCTATAATATCAAAAACAGAAGAGCTCCTATGGCCCGCACCAACATATGATATCCTAGTAAGTGCCTAAATCACATTCATCAAATACTAGTTTCTCCTTATTTGCCTTCTCATAAATAGATGGATACAACCTACTGAAATATCAAAAGAGTGTCCCAACCGCCTGTAATGGAGTATTAGTGTATCCTCGACACTCATCTTTGGTTCTCCCATTTCTGTCTTTTCTGCCACAGACACCAATGCTGAATCCAGTCATTCCCGATCCAGATATCACAGTCCATCATGCCAAGTGCCAGTTCCAAGTCTTCGTCCCGTTTCCTTCTCCTGGAAGATCACCTTAGGAATATCAAAAGAGAGAATGCGTTTTAGTTGGAGGATTATAGAACTAATGGACAAAAGACTGACTGGAAAAGAAGGTGTATGTAAAATATTGGATAATCTTACTGAACTTGTACAATCGACAGTACCCTTACCGACCACTGGCTGGAGAGTACCATCGGCTGTTTGAATGCTATCCGCCGATGCTAGATGAGTGTAGGAAGAGAACTTACTAGCATTCCCTGTCACGTGTCGAGACACACCGAATCGACAATCCAGTCCGACAATCTAAGGGAAGACATAAAGGCAAGGGCGAGTGAGTCATCAGTACCTTCCGATGGATGGACATACATGGCAGCGTTGCCTCTAGCGAAGACTGAGGTGGATGCCTCCTCAGTTCCACTCCTCATGTCTCCATCGCTTGACGCTCTCTGCTTTCTCCTGAGTACTTCCGGCATGCCCAGTAGTGCATAATCCTCCTCAGTATAGGCACCATTAGCTCCCTCCTCGCCTTCTGCTACCAGCAGGTTCGCCCGATAACCTCCTCGACCCCTACGACCACAGCCACGTCCTCCAAACTGTCCACGTCCGCCACCTGAATCTTCTTCCTTGGGTGGTTTAGTGCAAGCATACCTCAGATGGCCCACCTCCCCGCAGTTGTAACACTGCCGGGGGTGTCCCTAGGTCCTGTGCCACCTGAATTGGCAAACGCCAATGTTGTCTTCACTTCAGGAGGACCACATGTCCCTACATGTAGCTTGATACGAGTCTCCTCCTGGATTATGGCCGAGATAGCCTCCTCAAGTGTAGGAATCTTCGGTTGGACTAGAAGTAGAGTTGTCCTCTGAGCAAACACTGCGGTCAGGCCCTTAAGAAACTTCATCGTCCTCTCTTGCAGACATACATGTCTCTCCTTACACTTCGGGTCCTCGCAGCTCGTCCGATCTGAGAAGTGATCATAATCCAACTACAGACGCTCCAACTCCGTGGCATACTCCTGTACCGTCTTCTCTCCCTGTACGGTGTCGTCGATCTCCCCCTTGATCTGGAAAACCCTTAAGTTATTCCCCACACCATCGTAGGTTCTCTTCAACTTCTCCAACACGTCTTTCACCATCTCAAGGCCATCCACTGTGGCGACGATCGACTGGACTAAAGAATTGAGGAGCCAAATGTATACCACCATATGAGTGGACTTACACTCGTCGCGTCATGCCGAGCCCTCATCCGGCTGTCTTCTCTCCTGACAAGAAACCCTCCAGGTTCTTCCCTGCGAGGGTTCTCCTCACCCGTCGTGACCAACTCAGGTATGTGGCCGGTCCATCAAGCTTCAGATTGATAGATGGAAGCTCCAACTTCGCCAATGTTCGTGTCGCGCTCTCACCAGCCGACAGTTTCATCAACATTACGACATCCGCAGAGTCCAACTTCTTGATAATCTCCTCCATCGATCCTCCTCTTCTCTGATTACCTCACACCCGTCCCACGATTCATGTTCGCCCTCTTCGTCCTCTCCTAGACCCGATCATGTCTCCCCCATCAGATCTAGACCTTCGATGTCAACGTCTGGAACGACCCGTAGGAGACGCCAGAAACCGCGGACGAAGGCTCCGCGGGAGTCGCGGCTTCGCGGTGGTGGTGGCGGGCGAGCGGCACGACAGCAGTGGTAGCGGGCGGTGTGGCAGCGGCGGCGCGGCAGCGGTGGTGGCGGGCGGTGTGGCAGCAGTGGCAGTGGTGGCGACTAGGGTTTGGGAGGTGGTGGCTAGGGTTTGGGCTCTGATACCATATAGAATATTTTGGAGTAATTGTTGTATTTTTTATTGATACCTATTTTTTATATGTTTGGACTATTTATAGCCTTACAATCATTCATCTTACATTAATACCCCATTAAAATTCCATGTAGAATATTCTAATATCTCAACAAATATACCAAGAATATTCTAATATACCAACAAATATACCAAGAATATTCTAATATACCAACAATTATCAATAAAGAGAATCGTTTTTATATATCTTTTATCTATCAATTTTTTGTTTATTTCCGTTTCAACGATTTTGTTTTTGAGATGATTTATCGATCGTATTTGTTATTGCCGTGTACAAGTACAATTTAGGCTTGTACGATATTACATCTAGTGACAACTTTTGTTTCTGTGGAACTGGGGTATGGTAGTTGGGATTAGTCTAGTAATGACACGGTCCCACAATTGTATTTTGGAACAAATCTCATGTGTGTATTTCAATATTGATTCTTCATTTATTGAAGTATGCACATATGGTGTGTTAGCTCAAGTGGTAAGTGTGGTCGGGGTTTTACTAGTAGACTAGGTTCAAATTCCACAATCAACAATTGTTTTTATTATCATTTCTTGGGAAAACGCCCTCGGAGCTAGGCCCCGGCCTAGCTCGGGGGAAGAGGGCTTAAAGTGGCGCTTTAATGACGCACTTTGCTATTCGTACGTTTGTGACGGACATGAGTTTGTGCATCTTACACGTACCCTCGCGAGTGTCTACGGTGCTCCATATTATCTTCGCGGTAGCTTCGCGTGCCCCATAGTAATCATGCAGGTAGCTCCGATGGTAGCTCCATGTTAGCTTCACAGCTAGCTTTGTAGTAGCTCTATGCAGTAGCTTCACATGGTAGCTTCATACGATAGCTCCGCGTGGTAGCTTTGTTGTAGCTAAAAGACTGGTTCTTCAATTCATAACTGACTAGTATCAGGAGTAATTTATAGCTCCACGTTGTTAGTGGACTGGATGTTTAGTTCTGTAACTGATAATTCTCACCTCTCCTATATAAGGAGTGCTTCATCACTTGTGCTATGACAAATTCTGAAAGAAAAAATATAGAGATCCCTCTTTAGTAGCCCATGCTTTTTGCAGCAGCGCTTGTCCGAGCCTTTGCGTCAGCGCATCAACGCTTGCTTTTAGAAGGTAGGTGATTACTCGAGCGTTCCATAAGTTCAATTGATCATGCAATCGGAACTTGCTGGTTCCTGGAAGCGGATCGATGCGAAAGATGTCGAATCTCACTTTCAGCAAAAGTGGTTCTTAGTCTTCTGCAACCCCATCAGGACAATTCTTCTAATTATTTTAGCGAACTTATAGAAGTTTTTATTGGTCCAATTTCTATGGCAGATCAATCTGCTTGATTTTTCTTATAGCAGTACAGCTGCTGCTTTCTTATAGCAGTTTACTGATATTTCACTCTCTTTTAGCAAGCTATAATTGTAGTTTGGAAACCAAGTCCACGTTAGGAAAAGACTTATAAGAAGAAATTTGTACAACATCTTTGGCATGTTTTAATATTTTAGAGTATAGGGAAGAGGCATTCTCTCAAACTGCTAAAACATATCTTGGTTGTCATTTTGTTCCTTTGCCATGCCGTGCATTACTAGCAATAATCAACTTTTCTTTTGACAAAGAATGTACTCCAAGCTAGGTTTTTAAATGCAATATATTAATGAGCACTCTACGTTAGCTCTTTTATCCTGGTAATATTTAGCTTACCTCGGTAGATATGACGGAAAGTCCAAATGCTATCATGCAAATCTCTGGCTTGCAGTTCTTGACAAGGCGGTTGCATCAAGAAGTCCTACATAATGTATCATGTAATTAATAAACAACAAACAGAAGCTCTTTGATCTTTTCTCAATATTAAGGCTAAAGCCTACCTTCAGGCCTAACATAAAGTTTACTTACAAGAGGGGGAAAGATCTTCTCCGCAGCACGTCGAGGAACAGAAAACCCCCCATGAGTGCTTGTGTCACTTGCAGTCAGAGTTTTACAGAAGAACTCTGGTTGTGGCTTATTTGATTTCAGAGCAAGATCTGATGCGATCAATGCCTTCTCGTCATACTAAAGAAACCCAAAATAAAAGTTCTCTTTAGGTAAGGTTAGGTACAGAATGATCAAAATTAATACATTTGGAGAAGGTTCTATCTGTTTACTGAAGTACAAATAAACCATTACATCAAGATCTGTTAACCTTCAACTACAATCTAAGCCAGTAAATGTTCAGTAAGTAATTAAGTTTCTCAACATGCAAGGCCCTTTTACAACTTTGGGTTCCCTCAAGACCGCAAACAAATTGTTCAGAATATGGACAGTAACAACAACAATATAGTCTTTATCCCAATTTTTTGGGGTCGGTTGTATGAATCTTGTCTTCTATTCAGCTCTGTTAATGTCATGTCCTTTGACCTGCGGGTTGCCCGAACGTGTATTCTGTAAAGATTCAATTCATAGAGATATGATAATGTTTTAAGCAGGTTGTTGGATAGCTAACACAACCCTCTCCTTTATTTGGACTTGGGACAAGCAGTGAAAATATAAGACATTAAGCACAGGCGGATAATATGGACAGCATACCGAATCTTTAAAGGTCAGAACTATGGCACTATCTCGATTTTATACTTGTAACCACTCCCTCAAAGAGTACGTCTATACTGTTTGACTTTCAGGATGTTGAGAACACGTGCGCTTTGATACCACGTGTTAGGCGCGTCGCGGAAGCGTTTTGCCAACCCACCTGAGATGACTAAACTAATCTACAAACACCAAGCACAGATGAAGACAGGCATATGGCGGTGACTATGTCACCTGGACAAATCCCAACATTTATAACTCAGATGAAATTACAAGATTGTAAAAAACTAATGTTTAAACCCTTTGCCCTAATAGGTTCAACCCCCTCACCACACTCAAGAAGAAAAACAGAAGATTACAATTGAAATCATTCACCAACCCGTAGCAATCTCCCTAACCGAAGTTGACGACTCCTCGATTAGATCTCCTTCTTCCTTCTGTCTTGGATGACGAAGTCCTAAGAGCAAAGCACGGACTTTCACTTAGATTTCCTGTGGACGAGCACCCCGAATCTCCAACTTGTGCTTGTTCGTTGTGCCTCCACCCTCCTCCCTATTTATAGGATGAGAAACACATTTTAGGTCATAATAGGATTTCCTAAATAGGAAACCCTAAAATAATAATCCTATTACACCTAAAATAGCCCAACACCAATTATGGACGTCCAAATATGGCAGAGTAAATATTTGATATAAATTTGAAATCTAATCAAATCTTATATTTAATGTAGATTTCTAAATTATATCAAATCAAATCTTTGACCATATTTGGGCTCCAAAATTTACCAAATCCAGACTGGACCCCAACAATCTCCCCCGCTAGTCTGATGAGAGGGTGTTGACCCTATGGCTCCTCAACTGAACTCCATGCCTGTCATTCCGCGACAAAAATCCTGCTCCCCCATGCCACTGATCTCCGATCCCCCGAGTTGCTTTGCATCTTCCGTCGTCTCCAGCTCCTCGACCGTCACGTCGACGCTAGCTGCCATACGTAACACCTCATGTACTACTGGGATCCTGCCGATATCGATGACATGGCCAAGACTGAATTCCCTGACGATCAGCCTCACTGTAAGTCTTGGTTGCATGTCCCCGACTTCCGTCTTCCACCGGAACGTGTTAACGTTCCGACGAGCTTCTTCACCCTTGGCTAGCCCAACCAAAGGGACGGTGCGATTCTCCCGAGATTCGAACTCCTGAATCTGCCCACCTTCGTGTCCGAACCTGAAGCTCCCCCATACACATGCGTCCTCGAGCAGAACATCACGTACTGTGCATGTCGTCGATGACCCACAGCTTTCCATGAACTGTGTGAATGATAATGCTCCTGCCTCAGATTGAGTTTGCTGCAAACCTTGATCTCCTCCATAGCCTCGAACTTCTGAAACCAATGTCGTTCCGTGAAGTTTTGGCAAACCACCAGTCGCCAAAACCGGATCCATGGAACAACCCCCACCTGGAGACCGACAGACTGACCCTCAATCTTTGACTCATCACCATTCGTCGCTTTGTCTCGACGAACCAAATCCTTTGTATCCCTCAAAGTATCTTGAAGCCCCTCCAAGACAAGTTTCCGACGATCCACCTCATGTCAAATACCCCTCGAGCCTCCATCCCTGTCTATGGCCTACCTGTACACCTCAGCGGGAGCCTGTACATGCCACAACATAAATCTTCTCGAGCCAGCTGCTGGGAACCCTTCGTAAGCATCCAATCTTTGTCCCCAAACAAACTGCGACAGCCATCATCCGCCAGCCTCCCTACCGAAACCAAGTTGTAGCGCAAACTCGGTACATGTCGCACATTCTTGAGAACGAGTTTCTCACCAAGCTCCGTTGTCAAGTGCACATCACTGATGCCTACAACTGCATCCGTCCCCTTGTTGCCCATCTTCACAAGTCCAAACCTGCCACCGCGGTATGACGTAAAAATCCTCTTATATGGAGTGGCGTGATACGACGCCCCCGTGTCCATGATCCAGTCGTCATCATGACACATGCCACAAGATTCCTCTGCGTCGGTTGCTGCGATGATGAGATCTCCCATAGCCGCAAGATCCTCCTGATCACCCTTCCCTTTGGCCTTCTCAGCTTTGAGCTTCATGCAGTTCCTCTTGATATGACTCATTTCGCCACAGTGATAGCAGTCCTCCTTGCGGTCCACAATCGCAAGATCCTGAGAACTCCCTCTTGTCCTCACCTGTGACTTGGGTCTTCCCTTCCCGTAGGAAGCCACCAGAGCAGACTCCTGCGACGATTTCACTTGCTTACGCTGGATCTCCTTGTTCAACAAGCTTCTTTTGACTGCCTCAATCGTGACAACTCCATCAGGAGCGGAGTTGCTCACCGACACCACCAACGTCTCCCAGCTTTCCGGCAGAGAACTCAAAAGCAGAAGGGCCTGAAGCTCATCCTCAATCACCATCTTCATCGTAGACAGCTGATTGATGATGCCTTGAACCTCGTTCAGATGTTGTGCCATCGGTGCACCCTCCGTATATTTCGAGTTAACGAGTTAGCGAATCAGAAACGCCTTGTTGCCGGCTGTCTTCCTTTCGTACAATGAATGCGGCTTCTCCCACAATGCTTTTGCAGAATTCTCCATGGACACGTGGTGAAACACCGAGTCATCCAGCCATTGGCGGATGAATCCAACAGCCTTCCGATCCAGTCGTTTCCAGTCATCAGCACTTTTGTCCGTCGGCTTTGCGCTGTCGCCCTCCAACGGACCATGCAAGTCCTTACACCAAAGTAGATCCTCCATACTTGGCTTTCCAAATCGTCTAGTTTTCCCCTGTGAGGGTAATCATTCGAGTGTCCATCTGCTCCGTAGACATAGTTGCACCTTCCTTCTCGAGAAGAACCTGGTTCTGATACCACGTGTTGAGAATACGTGCGCTCTGATACCACGTGTTAGGCGCGTCGCGGAAGCGTTTTGCCAACCCACCTGAGATGACTAAACTAATCTACAAACACCAAGCACAAATGAAGATAGGTATATGGCGGTGACTACGTCACCTGGACAATTCCCAACCTTTATAACTCAGATAAAATTACAAGATTGCAAAAACCTAGTGTTGAAACACTTTTCCCTAATAGGTTCAACCCCCTCACCACACTCAAGAAGAAAAACAGAATATTATAATTGAAATCACTCACCAATCCGTAGCAATCTCCCTAACCGAAGTTGACGACTCCTCGATTAGATCTCCTTCTTCCTTTTGTCTTGGATGACGAAGTCCTAAGAGCAAAGCAATAACTTTCTCTTAGATTTTCTGTGGACGAGCACCCCGAATCTCCAACTTGTGCTTGTTCTTTGTGCCTCTACCCTCCTCCCTATTTATAGGATGAGAAACATATTTTAGGTCATAATAGGATTTCCTGAATAGGAAACCCTAAAATAATAATCCTATTACACCTAAAATAGTCCAACACCAACTATGGACGTCCAAATATGGCAGATTAAATATTTAATACAAATTTGAAATCTAATCAAATCTTACATTTAATGTAGATTTTCAAATTATATCAAATCAAATCTTTGACCATATTTGGGCTCCAAAATTTACCAAATCCAGAATGGGCCCCAACACAGGAAACATTAAAGAATATATATAACACTGAATTATTGTAGCAGTTTTCATCATATTCTTTCCATGTATTTATGTTGGAAATCCAGTCTTGATTGGATTCAGAGAGCAATATGGTGGACTATTTTAGTTGTAATAGGATTCTTATTTAGGATTTTCTATTTAAGATATCCTATTATGACCTAAAATAGGATTTCTCACCCTATATGGGTGGAGACACAAATAGATAGCACAAGGTGGAGATTTATGATTGTCCACAGAAAATCTAACAGAAAGTCGCACTTTGCTTTTAGGGCTTGTCATCCAAGACAAAAGGAAGAGGAAATCTGATCGACTCGTCATCTTCGTTTAGGAAATTTACTACGGACAAAAGGAAGAGGAGATCTGATCGAGTCGTCATATTCGTTTAGGAAATTTACTACGGTGTTTGATGAGTGATTTCATTTGTAATATCTTCATTTTCTTCTTGAGTGTGGTTAGGAGGTTGAACCTATTAGGACAAAGGGTTTAACTTTGATTTTTGTCAATTTTGTAATTTTATCTGAGTTATATAGATTGAGATTTGTCCAGGTGACGTAGTCACCGTCATATACGTTGTTTTTAATCTGTGTTTGGCGTTGTTAGATTGGTTGGTTATCTCAGGTGAGTGGGCAATGCTTCAGCACCCAACAAATGGTATCCGAGCTCTCAGGTTCTCGAGGGTGAAGGTGTAACCATGTCTATGGAGCAGACAAACACACGTATGATCACCCTCACAGGAAAAAAATGGGACGATTTGAAAGCCCAAGATGGAGGATCTACTTTGGTGCAAGGACTTACATGGTCCGTTGGAGGGCGACAGCGCCAAGCCATCGACCAAAGCTGTTAAAGACTGAAAACGACTGAATCGGAAGGCCGTTGGATTCATCCGCCAATAGATAGATGATTTGGTGTTTAACCACAAAAGCAGGTAGATACCCTACAACAGATCGTGCAGACATTTGCCTCAAACCATTCCCCGGCAACAGCAGCGACACCGGTGGAGCAACCCGCGCTTGAAGTCGAAACGCCTCAAACTCCAAGGAAGAAGGATGTGACTACCTTCGACTTTGCCGACTTCAAGAAGGTCTGCAACACGCCGTTTAAGGGGACTGAAGACCTAATCGTGGCTCTAGATTGGCTGGCAGAACTTGAGGATCACTTCAAACTGTTAGAGGTACTTTAGCAGAAGCAAGTCGCGTGTGCCCAACTACAGCTTCGCTTGAACGCGCACGATTGGTGGGACGTGCATCGAAGATCTTATCCTCGTTATGGATTTGCTTCTTCGGAATCGATTCTCATATTCAGTGGACTGGGTCCATGAAGAGTTCGGCAAAAGCATTGTGGGAGAAGCTGCATTCGTTATACAAAAGGAAGACGGCTGGCAACAAGGCGTTTCTTATTCGCTAACTCGAAGTACACGGAGGGTGCCCCGGTGGCACAACATTTGAACGAGCTTAAGGGTATCATCAATCAGCTGTCTGCGATGAAGTTGATGAGTTTCAGGTCCTTCTGCTTTTGAGTTCTCTATAAAAAAATTGGGAGACGGTGGTGTCGGTGAGCAACTTCGCGCCTGACAGAGTTGTTACGATGGAGGCAGTCAAAAGTAGCTTGTTGAATGAGGAGGTCCGATGTAAGCAAGTGAAATCGTCGCATGAGTCCGATCAGGTGGCTTCCTACGAAAAGGGAAGACCCAAGTCATAGGCGTGGACAGGAGGGAGTTCTCGAAATCTTGTGACTGTGGACTGCAAGGAGGGTTGCCATCACTGTGGCAAAATGGGTCATATCAAAAGGAACTGCATGAAGCTCAAATCTGAGAAGGCCAAAGACAAGGACGATTAGGAGGATCTCACGACATTGAGAGATATCATCATCGCAGCAACCGACGCAGGAGAACCTTGTGGCATGTGTCATGATGGCGATTAAGTCATTGCACAGGAGCGCCGTATCATGCCACTCCGCAGAGGAGGATCTTCACGTCATATCGATGTGGTAGGTCTAGACGTGTGAAGATAGGCAATAAGTGGACGGCTGCAGTTGTAGGCATCGGTGATGTGCACTTGACAACGGGGCTTGACGAGAAGCTCGTTCTCAAGGGTGTGCAATATGTACCGTGTTTGTGCTACAACTTGGTTTTGGTAGGGAGGCTGGCGGATGATGGCTATCGCAGTTTGTTTGGGGACAAAGATTGGATGCTTACGAATGGTTCCCAACAGCTGGCTCGAGGAGATTTATGTTGTGGCATATACAAGTAGGCCACAGACATCAAACGGAGGCTCGAGGAGTGTTCGACAGGAGTATGTGGATCATCAGGAACTTGTCTTGGAGGGTTTTCGAGATACTTTGAGGGATACAGAGGATTCGGTTCGTTAAGCCAAAGCGACGAATGGTGATGAGCCAAAGATTGAGGGTCAGTCTGTCGGTCCCATGACAGCTGGTCGGTCTCCAGGTAGGGGTTGCTCCACGGATCCGATTTTGGTGACATGGTTTGCCAAAGCTTTGCAGAGCGATATCGGTTTCAGCAGTTCGAAGCCAGGAAGGAGATCAAGTTTTGCAGCAAACTCAATTTGATGCAGGTGCATCTCCATTCACACAGTTCCGGAAGAGTTGTGGGTCATCAACAGAAATGCCAAGTGCATGATGTTCTGCTCGAGGATGCATGTGTACGGAGGAGCTTCAGTGTCAGACACAAAGATGGGCAGGTTCAGGAGTTCGAATCTCGAAAGAATCGCACCGTCCGTTTGTTTGGGCCAACCAAGGGTAAAGAAGCTCGTCGGAACGATAGTACGTTCCGGTGGAAGACAGAAGTCGGGAACATGCAACAAGACTTACGGTGAGACTGATCATCAGGGACTTCGGTCTTGGTTGTGTTATTGATATCGACAGGATCCTAGTGGTGCATGAGGTGCTATGCATGATAGCTAGCGTAGATGTGACGGTAGAGAAGCTGGAGACAAAAGAAGATGCAAATCAGCTCGGGGGATCGGAGATTTGTGCCATGGGGGAGCAGGAATTCCGTCGTGAGACGACATGCATAGAGTCCAGTTGAGGAGCCATGGGGTCAACACCCTCTCATCAGACTAGATGGGAAGATTGTTGGGAATCCAGTCCTAATTGGATTCGGAGAGCAGTCTGGTTGGCTATTTTAGTTGTAATAGGATTCTTATTTTAGGATTTCCTATTTAGAAAATCCTATTATGACCTAAAATATGATTTCTCATCCTATATATATAGGTTGAGGGTGGAGGCACAAAGAGATAGCACGAGGTGGAGATTCATGGTGCTTGTCCACAGAAAATCTAAGAGAAATCCGCACTTTGCTCTTAGGACTTGTCATCTAAGACAGAAAGAAGAGGAGATCTGATCAAGGAGTCATCGCCTTCGTTCAGGAAAATTGCTACAGGGTTTGGTGAGTGATTTCAATTATAATCTCTTTCTTTTCTTCTTGAATGTGGTGAGGGGGTTGAACCTATTAGGACAAATGGTTTAACATTGATTTTTGTCAATCTTTTAATTTCATCTGAGTTATATAGATTGGAATTCGTCTAGGTCACCGTCATATACGTTGTCTTTGATATGTGCTTGGTGTTCGTTAGATTGATTGGTTATCTCAGGTGGGTGGGTAATTCTTCCTCGCCCAACAATTTATTCCTAAATACATGGCGAAAAGGCTGGCCTAAAGAAGCACTTCTTCCTGTGTAATAGCATGGAAATAAAAGCATACTAACCGACAACAGGGTAATATGTAACATGTAATATGTAATAGCATGGATAAAAAAAACATTTGTTCCTCTGTACTAGCATGGATATAAAAAGCAGACTAACTAAGATAACGGAACACAGAGAGGTTATCTCATTTCAGACTTTTGGAATACTCATTCAAATAGGCTAAGTGCAAACTGAAGCAAGACGAGGAAATGCTCACAGTGTTGACAGGTTGGAGTGTCATCTGTGCATACACTTCATCCGTCTCGGCATCCGCCTAGATAATAGCCAAAACAATGCAATCATACAAGATTTAGTTGCAAAGAGTTGTTGCATTTACATTTGAATTCCATAAACAGGTAGAAGAAGAAAAAGATTCAGTCATACATGCAGAGTAACATTGTGAATAAGGCAAATCAACTTGGAGGGAAGGTTTGGGTAGTTAGGAATGTGGGCATCAATATCCTTTTGCATAGATGCAGCAACCTGAAATGAAAAAAAAAAAAATCATTAGCTTTAAACTCCAGTCATTTATTGCATCAGATACAAAAAGTTAAATCTAAGGGTCATAAGTTTAACAATGATGGTCAATTAGCAAGTGGCCAAAGACTCAAAGGTGAAGCCGACTTTGACATTTTAAGAATGTAAATTATTTCATAAATCATTGCATAGCCAATAATTCATAAACTTATTGCCTCGGGTAATTACTAAGGGTGCAGAAATACTGGACCAGGTGTTGGGAGTGGATGCGAAGTTAATGCATGATTTATGATATCTGGACTTAAAATATCTATATGCCTCATCCTTCACTAATTATCCGATGTGGGACCATAGTTCACAGTAGTAACACCAAAACCAACCAATTCAAAACAAATCAAACCATCCGAAGCCCACGAAAACCATGTTTGGGTTTATTTGAAATTACTTTCTAGAGAATTGTTCCACATCATCCATGTGGCGAATCTCATGTGCTTATTCCAATATAAGATTCTTTTTTTATTGTCTTGCACACATGAGGTGTTGTAACCCATGTGGTTGGTATGGTGGGGTATTTAATTAGAGGGCAAGGTTGAAATCCTCTAAAAAATATTGGTTTTTGTCACCCATATTTTAGGAATTTTTTAGGAGCTAGACCCCGACTAGCAACTCGAACACAGGCATGGGCGAAGGGCGCAAAGTGACGCTTTAATGACGTACTTTGTATGTTCGTATCTTCGTATCGGACACGAGATTGCGCTTTTGCGTGTTATTGTGTCATTCAGCGCTCGTTCCAGCGCCAATTCAACGTGTGGTGCAGTGGTGTGCAGCAGGGTTCAACGGGCCAACTGGTCCAAGATGGCCATCGTTCCAACGCAGCTAGTGCTCCCGCTGGAACTAGGTTCCAGCATGGATGTTTCTCAAGCTGGAACTGGGTTACAACGTGTTGCTCCTGCTCCCGCTGGATCTGGGTTCCTGCTGCTCCTACTGGAAATGGGTTCCAAGCATGGGCGTTTCAACTTCATAACTACCAATTTAGTGAGAGTTACTATTGTAACTTCCACTTAATGGGGAGTTATTCCCGAATTAACTGCCCATCAGAGGTAGTTATGGCTGTATATTCTTTCGTTTTTGCTCTAGGTAATATACTAGAGAATATATGCAACGAGAGGGGAGTTTGCAGCAGCAGTGAAGCCACGAGGTTCTGTCTGAGCGTTGTCCATTTTCGAGGGTAACAAAGGAGCGTTCTAGAAGTTCAACAACTTGTTGGTTTACGAGTAGATCAACGAAAAAAGATCGAATCTTGCTTTGAGCAATGGTGATTGTCATCACAGCAAAAAATTATTTATTCTTTAGTTTCTTGTTGAAGCAACTTAGTTGCGGTTTTCAAAGTGTATCTAGTCAGTTTGTAATCTTTCTTAATCTGAGTTGTAGTAATCTTGAAGTTGTATTACATTTTGTAGCTCTGTTTGTAATAGGCAACACAATCTCAAAGCAATATATAACACCAAGCAACATGAAAAATCGTACAGGTCTCCTAGACTGAAATTTTTACAAACTTGAGAAGTTCGATAGAGAACATTACAACACCTAGAAAAAGGAAGATTATCCTTAATTTTCAACTAGCCAATGTGGATTACGTATTAACTGAATCAGAATCTGTAGTTCCGGAAACTGACGATGTGCAGTTCCTTCCAACATGACCACAACATAACAGAAATGAAAGATAGACAACATATGTAAGTTGTTGATTCTCAACTCCTTGGATGATCCTATGACAGAATCTTATAACAATAAGGTGAATGCAAGAGATGTCTGGAAGTCTCTTGAAAAACAATTAAGGACGATGAAAAGATGTCCAAAATTTATTTTGTCAACAAGTTTCTAAAAACTGAATTTGAAGATGAGGAGCTTGGAGATAATAGCTCCTACGATGTTGCTACAAGTTCATGGTAGGAGCTATCATCTCCAAGCTCCCTACCAGCTGGGATAGAATTTCAACCGACATGTACCGCAAAGCCGGAGATTGTGCTTGAGGACCTTCTATGCTTTATTCGTATTGAAGACGAAGCAAGAAGCAAAATCAAGGTGAACTCACTCTCCAAGCAGTTTGCTAAGTCAAACATGGTTCAGACAGGAGGCCACAAAGGAAAGCAGAAGGCATCCTATAGTAACAAGGACTTTAACCATCTAAGGATAAAGACAACTTCTTTCAAGCCTAAGACTAGTAATGACGGAGCTTGCTTCAACTGTTGCAAAAAATGTCATTTCAAGAAGAACTGCATATCTTGTAACTACCGTAAATTCGAAATCTGTAATTAGGATTATTTTTGTCAAAACTAATTAATTGCTAATGATATTTACTAGTTAACTATTCTAATTAGTTTAGTGGAGGGAATATTTCATTCCAATTCATTCCATGGGAGAGAGCATCTAGAAGTTTCTCAATTTTCCAAATCCTCACAAAACTCTTCCCATCTTCATTTATTTCCTTGGAGAACACGTTGAAAGAAGAGTAGCAGCCCTATTCTTCATCAACAGCCGACCCCCTCTCCCCCATCCTCCTCAAACCCTATTCCCTATTCCAAACCCTAAAACTCTTCTTCATCACTCATTCCTCTACCATTTCCAAACCCAAACCAAAGGGATGCACTAGGAGAGAAGCTCGAATTTGGTGGAGGAGATTGGACCCTCCTCTTGTGTCAATTTCTTGCGATTGGTCTCCAATGGAACTCTTCTCTTCTAGGTATTGAGTTTTTTCCCATTTACTTGTTGGTTGTTCGAAACGAATCATAGGGCACTAATTGTATGATGAAATTCCTATGTACAGTTAGGATGCTCTCTATGGTTATTAAAACTGAATATAAATCCAATAATAGGCATATATATATATATATATATATATATATATATATATGTGTGTGTGTGTGTGTGTGTGTGTGTGTGTGTGTGTGGATTTAAGTTCCTATAGGATATAGGATTTTGATTCCTAGGAGATTGTTATTCATCTAATCTATATTAGATATGTTAGAAATTATCTACACAATGATAATTTAGATCATATATATATATATATATATATATATATATATATATATATATTTGTGGGTTGTATACATGATTTGGTAAATGGGGTGTTCATATGAGATGGGAAGTGTCAATTTGATATGTGTATCCTAGGTGTGTATATGCAAAGTGAAGTGTTGTGTCCACCTAGGTATCAAGATACATTAGTATTGAATGTGTGAGATTTGTGTATACCAACGTGAAGAAAGTAATAGCAAGTGACTTGGGTGTGTGCACATAGCGTCATAGTGTCTGTGTACACTGCATGAACTGTGCAAGTGTGTAAGTGCAGAAATCTGTGAGGGATAAGTGCGTATCAGAGATGAGAATTCGGTGCACTGTGTTGCTTGTGTGTGCAGAACGAGGAATTAGTATATACTAGAGTGAGTATTAGTGTCAATCTGTGGGATAGAGGAATGCAAGTGACTGTGTGTAAATTATCCATGGCTTAGTGTCGAGTGAGCTGAGCCCTTGCATGTATCAGTGAATAGAAGAAGAATTGGTGTCAGAGAGAGTATGGATATATATTATACACATGTGTTATGTCAACAAGGAATTCCTATGTGTATATACTAGGAGGATTAGTGTGAACAGTTGAGTATGTGGTGCCTGTGTGCAGAATCCAGTGTTTACAGAAATTTGAATAGCAGCAGCAGCTGCAACATGCAGCAAC
This sequence comes from Iris macrosiphon, assembly GCA_036927795.1. NCBI lineage: Eukaryota > Viridiplantae > Streptophyta > Magnoliopsida > Asparagales > Iridaceae > Iris > Iris macrosiphon. The sequence goes on from JAYESA010000005.1 coordinate 200,399,308, forward strand.
GCAACAGCAGTGCAAGCTAGCAGCTGCAGCAGCAGCACGAGCCTGCGCAGGCAGCATGCAGCAGCAGCACGAGCTTGAGCAGCAGCAGCTGTAGGGCATTAGCACAGAACCCGGGTGCAGGATTGGGGTGTATGGCATCAGAGAACTGCAATGTGCAGCATAGAAGTTAGCAGCAGCAGTAGTAGGAGTGTAGGTGTTTCGTGCAGTTAAATGCATGTGTTTATCATGTGTTTAAGTGTGTGCAAGCATGTGCAAGTGTGCATCCAATGTTAGTATCAGTGGGTTGATACATATTAGAGGGTATCCTTGTGGTGAACAAATTTGTGTGGGTATGTGAACACGTGTCAAGTGGAAGCATGGTACCAGCGAGATAAGGTAGTGTTGATATGATAGGGATATATAGATAGATGTGAGATGTATAGAAGTGAACTACAATGTATCAGCCCATATGTATTAGTATAGAAATTAGTATCAGAGTAGAGGGTTCAATACTAATGCGAATGAGTGTTAGCACATACACGTGTACACTTAAAGTTGTGTACCAAGTGTATATGTGTCAGTCCAAGTATAAAGTATATATATATATATATATATATAGAGAGAGAGAGAGAGAGAGAGAGAGAGAGAGAGAGAGGTACAGGAAAAGGGCCAGATTTAATACAAATAGTAAATTAATGATAGAATATATATATATATATATATATATATATATATAAAGAGGTATTAACCTAGAAGCTTAATAGGAAGAAATAGATAGGATTTCTTTAATTCTCTAAACCCTATCCTTAAATTGATTTGAGTTAATTCTAAATATAGGTTTTTGGGCCTCGGATTCAGCACCTGATCCATATTGGCAGCTCAGGATTTCTTGACACGTTTGTTACAGGAGATTAGTGTTTAATGGATTCATAGTCGTGATTATCGTGGTTTTAGGCTTATTGTGTTTTTCGTGATTATCGTGCTTGTGATTATCGTGACTTCGTGATTTTCGTGAACCTTCGTGTTGTGACTCGAATCCATGAGTACTAGTCGGACGAAAAAATATCTTAGTAGATGTGTGAACTACCCATTATATCCCATGGTCTTAAGTGAATAATAGCAGTCGCACAACACACATGCGGATTGCCGGATTTACCCCTTAGTCATTCACATGTCAAACTTGATATTTCTAAACACTTACATAGATATCGATTTACTTGTTTCACTTTATTTCTTGTTGCCACGTGTCATAATTACTCGTATTTATCTGTTTCCCCTTACTTGTCATACAATGATTTCAGTTTTACCAGTTTATCATGTATTTTATATTCTATTTCATGTTTTACGGTTTCTATTATGTTATTAATAGTATATCATATATGTACTTGCTCCAATCCTAACTGTATAACATTTTTAAGCGATAACTTTGAGGATATGTGCCCAACCTATTATGGGCCCCAGGAGGACATTTTAGTGGAGACCGATCTCGATGTTCAGGAGGATCAGGATATGACCCTAGCGGAGTTTCAGACCGCTACTATCTAGCTTAGGATTTGATCTTAGTATTTGTCCGGATTTGTCTACGGAAGACTTAGTTTGGAATGTTAAAAATATTTCGGATTTAGTTTCACCTTGACATTGAATTGCTTAAACTCGGATTTGGGTACTTGAGATTATATTGGGATTTTGGAGGCTACTTTAGATTTCTATATAAATCTTCCTCTCTGCATCTACCTACCTTAGATCTGTGATTGAGTATTCAAATAATTGTTTCATATCTTAAATGCATTATTGATGATGTTCTGGATATGATATTTATGTAGGATATTGTATGACAGTATATTGGAGGTTTAGACAGTGTTCTACCTTCGATAATGTGGCACAGTCTGGACGTACACACGTATTCGTGTCCGAACATCCAGATGCAGGTCGTGACATATCCAAGCCAAAGTCAAAGCCAAAAGAACAAGGTAAGCTTAACTTGGTTGCTATAATTGCACAAGTTGACTCATCTGGCGTATATACTAACTAGTGGGCGGACACGGGTGCCTCTTGCAATGTTTAAAATGAGGTATTCACCACATATGAACCTATATCTGAAAGTGTTTTAATGACGAACAAATCTCAAGCTAAAGTGTTGGAAATCGGATTAGTGGTGTTGAAACTGACTTCGAGGAAGTCATTTATTCTGGAGAACGTAAAGCATGTTTCTGTTATAGCCAAGAACCTGGTTTTTGGAAGCCTGTTATGCAACGCAGGCTTAATAATGGACATCAATGCATGCCAAATGGTGACGTCATATAAAGGAGCATAGTTCGAAAAAAAAACTACATGTACCAAAAGAATGTTCAAACTTCAAGTTATAACCTCTACTGAAATATGTTAATAAAGTATATGTTCTGATTATTCACTTGAGTTATGACACAATAGACTATGACATATTCATTGTAAAAGAATAAACGAGATGTCTAGTCTAGGCCTTATCTCCAATTGTGAGCACAAGAAATTAGAGAAATATGAAATCTGTGCGCAGACTAAAATTGTAAGAAAGTCGTTCAAGCGGATGAACCGAAGTACAGATCTTCTTGAGTTGGTGCACTCAGATATATATTACTTCAAGTACTTCTCCACAAAAGTCGAAATAAATTATTTCATAACCTTCATCGATGACCTCTCGAAGTACGTTTTTATGTATCTTCTGAAATCTAAAGATGAAGCATTCGAGAAGTTTAAAGACTTCAAGACATAAGTCGAACATCAAACGGGGTAACAACTCAAAAGACTCGGAAACGATCGAGATAGAGAGTATCGTTCTCTTAAATTTGCATCATTCTGTAAAAAAATATGGAACTCTCAACGAAACAACTCCTCCATATTCCTCTCAATCTAATAGAGTAGCAGAAAGGAAAAATTGTACTATGACAGAGATGATGAACTCCATGTTGTTAACAACACAAGTCTTTCAAATTGTTTCTGGGGAGAAGCTACACTAACGACCACTTTTATTCTTAATATAGTGCGGTTTCCACAATTAGATATCACTTCTCATGAATTGGTTTAAAGTGAGACCCAACTTGAATGGCATTCAAGTGTGGGCTTGTCTGGCTTATGTAAAGCTTCCTGACATGGGAACGAGGACTACAAAGACCATATTTCTGGGTTATGTCGAAAAGAGTAATGCTTATAGGTTTCTTGATCTTGAATCAAATCAGATTGATCTTGCAATGCTGAATTCTTCGAAAATAAGTTTGCCATGCACAAGAAAATTGTCCTTACGGATTTACCGAAAAACACTATAAACACTGAGGATAGCACATCCAAAGAAGTTATAGTCCAAGAATAATATATTCGGACTTGCAAAATTGATGGATTATAAGAATTTTTTAGTCGACCTATATTTTGGCTGGAATGGATTTGCAAGATTAAAACAATTGGTGACTACAAGAATTGCCTTGACATGTTGATTGGTATTAAGTTGATTTTGATTATACAAGTGAATTTGACAGATAAAAATTTAGTACATGAAATATTGGAATTTGCGAGTAAATTGTAATTGATGGATTACAGAAAAGGTAAATTGAGATGTACGACTTGTGATTGGTGAATGAAATTTACAACTTTGGATTTGGTGGAATTTATCTTATGGATTTAGGATTTGGTCTATAAGAGTTGTTTGGATTGATTTCATTGATTATAATGTAGTTGAGAATGATTGTTAGGCATAGTTACCCTAGGGAAATATTTTGTTAGATAGACTACAACACTTGGATTTTTTTTATGCTTATGTTAACGGACTGGTCTGAGTTGATTCATTAGCTATTTTTGGTTAAAAATGTTTTCTGCAGTTTGGGTTAGAATCCGTTAAATTGTTAGGTAAGGTTTGGCCTTAGACATGGGATGGGTGTAGTACTTCCTAGTTGTATGCTAAAGATGGGTATCATAATATTTAAAGTGCGACTAGTGAGTTAGCTAGTCTTAGTGGTTAGGTAGACTTCCAATGTTGAGTACTAAAAATCAATAGGATAACCTTAAGAAGAGTTCGCCTAGGTAGATTGCATTAAGAAAAGAGATGAAATAGCGAATATTAGGAGATTAGCCTACAAAGTGATTTCGTTCTTAAAAATTTTGATTAATTGCTTGTTGTTGGAAGAACAAGATTATATTTAGATTTTGTTTCATGGAGTATATTGAGTTTTGATGGTTCAAGATTTCTTATTATTGGACGAAAGTTAATGAGTGAGATGGATATATGTTTTTGTACAATGACAAGCTAGTTATGAATTGAGATTGACCTTGAAAATTAACTGATGATGACTTTCTATTTGACTGAAAATTTGGAGATATTTGGTGTAAGTATTTTGAGTAGATCAGTCTTGCAGAATGGTAGATCTTTTGGGTGTTTGTGGACTTTTATTAGTTAAAAAAATTGACATTGGATCATGACATGGTTGGAATTTACTTTATTTATATACGAATTCTCTAGAACTTGAAGCGAAACTAAAATTGAAAGATGTTAATAGCGATTGCGATCATATTTAGAAGAGTATGATTGATGTATGCCTAGTAAAGTGATTTGGATTTAGACAGTTGTTTTCTTGGATTGTGTTGGTATATTAGAATATTCTTGGTATATTTGTTGGTATATTAGAATATTCTTGGAATATTTGTTGGGATATTAGAATATTCTACAGGGGATTTTAATGGGATATTAATGTAAGATGAAGGGTTGTAAGGCTATAAATAGCCAAGAGATTATCAATAAAAAATATAACAATTACTCTAAAATATTTTACATGGTATCAGAGCCCAAACCCTAGCCACCACCTCCCAAACCCTAGCCGACACCACCGTTGTCGTGCCGCCACCACCGTTGTCGCGCCGCTCGTCCGCCACCACCACCGCGAAGCCACGACTCCCGCGGAGCCTTCTGCCGCGGTTCCTGGCGTCTCACGCGGGTCGTTCCAGACGTTGACATCAAAGGCCTAGATCTGATGAGGCAGAGACATGATCGGGTCTAGGAGAGAACGAAGAGGCGAACATGAATTGTGATGAAGCTGATGAAGCTGGACTCTGCAGAGGTCGCAACGTTGATGAAGCTGATGAAACTGTCGACTAGTAAGAGCGCGACACAAACATTAGCGAAGTTGGAGCTTCCATCCATCGATATGAAGCTTGATGGACCGGCCACCTACCTGAGTTAGTCACGACGGGTGAGAACCCTCGCAGGGAAGAACCTTGAGGGTTTCTTGTCAGGAGAGAAGACAGCCGGATGAGGGCTCGGCAGTATGCGACGAGTGGAAGCCCACTCATATGGTGGTATACATTTGGCTCCTCAATTATTTAGTCCAGTCGATCGCCGCCACAGTGGATGGCCATGAGATGGTGAAAGACGTATGGGAGAAGTTGAGGAAAACCTACGATGGTGTAGGAAATAACTTGAGGGTTTTCCAGATCAATGGGGAGATCGACGACACCGTACAGAGAGAGAAGGCGGTACAAGAGTATGCTACGAAGTTGGAGCATCTGTGGTTGGATTATGATCACTTCTCAGATCGGACGAGCTGCGAGGACCCGAAGTGTAAGGAGAGACAGGTATGTCTACAGGAGAGGACAATAAAGTTTCTTAAGGGGCTGGCCGCAGTGTTTTCTCAGAGGACAACACTACTTCTAGCCCAACCGAAGATTCATACACTTGAGGAGGCTATCTCGGCCATGATCCAGGAGGAGACTCGTATCAAGCTACAGGCAGGGACATGTGGTCCTCCTGAAGTGAAGACAGCACCGGCGGTTGCCAATTCAGACGGCACAGGACCTAAGGGAGACCCCCGGCAGTGTTACAATTGCAGAGAGGTAGGCCATCTGAGGTATGCTTGCATGAAACCACCCAAAGAGGGAGATTCAGATGGGAGACGTGGACAGTTTGAAGGACGTGTCGTGGTCGTGGGGGTCGACGGGGTGGTCGAGGAGGTTATCGGACGAACATACTGTTAGCAGAAGGCGAGGAGGGAGCTAATTGTGCCTATACTGAGGAGGATCAGGCACTACTGAGCATGCTGGAAGTAGTCAGGAGAAAGCAGAGAGCGTCAAGCGATGGATACAAGAGGAGTGGGACTGAGAAGGCGTCCACCTCAGTCTTTGTCAGAGTCAATGCTGCCATTGTCACCCCCATATTTCAGATTAGGGGTATTTTCGTCTTTTCATAATAATAATGTGTAAATGATTGCATGATAATTAATTATATTTAAATTGCTGTAATTTTTATTTGATTACTGCACTTTATCGTTGCTTCGATAATTAGAACACTACACTTGCCATTGTCTTCCAACTAATTTCACATCCTTGTCCTAGACATGCCAAACTATTACTTTGATCCTTGTGTGACTCATAACCATGTCTTGTTGTGCTTCATTTTAGTCGCACAGCATTCGTCGCGACCGACTACAATTAATTCCCTATAAATCAAACCTTGTATCTTTGTGTGTTCCAATCAAAATTGGAGACGCAATCTCGACCTATTTTGAGCAACCCAAATTAGGGTAATATTCTATTCCGAGTCTACTTCATTCATGGCAATTGTGTCCCACCTAATTTTAATCCCATGTACTTCCAATTAATTCTAGAACACCATTTGCATTTATTTTAATTAATTAAAATCATAAACCTCACTTTGTGTAATTTTTTAATTGTTGGGCACTCTTGCGCACAAGTGCATTAAGGTGTCCATCCCGTTGGACACGACACGTAAATAAACCCTTTTTCCTTTCATGTGTATTTTCCATAATTTTTGGAAGTGTGCAATACAACATTAATCTCCTTGAACCATGGCTTCGAAACATTGAACCAATGCATTTCTAGCAATTTCTTTTGAATTCAATTAAATCCTAGCCATTGAAATACTCATGAGAAGGCCCAATCCCAAAAGGGCTTTGACCAAGCCTAATTCTAGGTCAACCCAAACTCTATACCTATATATATATATATATATATATATATATATATATAAAATATTACTTTCCATTTTCCTTCTTTTCTTTTCAACCTAAAAACCAAACCAAGCATCAGCCGTACATCCATCCCTACTATTCATCACCTTCCTCCCGCCGTTCCACCGGAGCACACCGCCGGACAACCCCTCGCCTGAACCCCCTCGCCGCCGTGAACCTGCTGCTATCGACAGCAACCCGACGACGACTCACCCGCTGTACTCGCCTCGTCACCCCGTCGTCCTCCAGAGTTCGAACGACCCACCACCCTCGCCTGCACCGAGCTCGAGACCTCGTCGACCGGAGCCGACTCCCTCTCGCCATCGACTGCACAGCACTGAACCAATCCCCTTCCCGACCACTGAACGCCGGAGCAGCACAGTTCTCAGCCCGGACCCGCCTGCACTGAACGTCGGAGCGACTCGCCTGAACGCCGACCGGAGGCTTGACCCACTCGACTGAAAGACTTCGACTCCGCGACGACCTCGACGCACACGACTCGTCCCACGTACCATATTCGATTTCCCCCTCGCGTGCATGTACACGTACACGCGTACATCAAATTCTTCATTGTATACATGCGTATTTGTAGTTGATATTGGTATGTGTATTGGTATATGGTTAATATTAATAAATGTATATTACTATATATACATATAGATATATAGTATATTCTCAAATTAGTATATGTATACCTATGTATATATATTGTATAGGTATTCCCTAGTATACGTGTAATATGTATAAATTGATTGGTATATATATATATATATATAGTATAAATTCTATTTAAAGTATGTATATACATATATCTATTATATGTGTAATTAATTTGTATTATTGTATATGTTAGTTCATAATGTGTATAATATGTATAGGTTAGTTAATAATATGTATTATATGTCTATGTACTAGATGACCGAGTGTAACCACGGATACCCCGTAGTTACATTGACCTGTGACCATGTAGCATGTTAGCAGACTGCCATATGTACACTGACGTACTGGCAAGACCCGTATCATCGACTGTCTGTTATGCACAGCAACTACAGACATGACACCCTAGCATAGTCTCTGAGATCATTATGTTTTGATTATGTGTGTTAGTGTAATGTCTGATGCAATATTATATGATATGATATGTCTATAGGACTGTTGGATCATTTAGACGATACTTTGGAACCAGGACATTGGTATTGCCAGCTAAGGACCACAGGCGAGTACATTCTCTGACAGTTTCCATTATGTTGATTATCTCTATAATTCTAGTTGTATAGCGTACATGATTCTGACACTGTTGTATACAGGAGTTGGCATTATCGAGACCTGTCACGAGGAGTCGTGATTTGGAATCCATCGTGCTAGTTGGAAAAAAAGGGGAAAATATTAGTAGCTTATGTGATCATACCCAAACTTTACATGCATCATAACTCACCCACACCTCACGTCGGTGCAGCCTGACCATTACATGCTTCATAGCCTGTTATGTGTGACTAGCCTAACTATTGCTTGCATCATAGCTATCCGGATGGTTAGCCTGACCTTACATGAATCATAGCTAGTCATACATACCAAGCCTGATCAGTCCCAAGCCGATCACATGATATGCTGATGTTTCACACACTTAGCTAGATGTTCTTGACATGTATCTCTAGTATATTGATCTAGCATCCTTATGTTCTAGTCATGATTCTAGCATTCACTTATATACCAGTTCATTGTTCTAGCGTGTACTTGTATTTCTATTTCATTGCTAGATGTATATTGAGATGACATATGCTCCAGTATTCCATTTATTCCAGCATTTCTTTATTCCAGTACTTCATTATGTCCAGTATTTCTCATTGCCAGTATTCATATATGTCTTGTATTTCTTTACACTGTGCTATAGTTTTTGTTAATATATGTGGAACTGCTGTTAGTGCTTGTACTTCGTTCCAATCCTGACTGGATATTTTTTCCAGAGGATCTTGAGGATTTCTGTACCACACACTATGGACCGGATATAGATGCAGATTACACACCAGAGATCTTAGAGTAGACTATTCCTTTAGAGGAGACATTGCCTGCAGCTATCTAGATAGTATTTATATTATGCATCTGAGACTTATTGAGGTTTATTTCAGTTTATGTTTAGACTTATGTTAAGTTTAATTTGAGACTTGTGGAGACTTTATGTTGGACAGCTAGACTGTGGTTTATCTATATTTTGAGACATGGTGTTTAACTATGTCATTCTTCTTATCTTTTATCGTGCCTTATACTTCTATAGTTGTTGTGATTGATTTTACATTATGAGATATTGTGAGATGTATATTATCCTCCTTATGGAGATGAATATCATTGACAGGTATTTAGTTATATAGTATTATTGTGACCTAGACAGCGTTCTACCGCCGATGCTGCGGCGTAGGCTAGACGTACCCGCGCACTCGTGCCCCTATTCCGGGTGCGGGTCGTGACAGCCATGTATGTCCATCCATCGGAAGGTACTGATGACTCACTCGCCCTTGCATCTGTCTTCCCTTAGATTGTCGGACTGGATTGTCGATTCGGGTGTGTCTCGACACGTGACAGGGAATGCTATTGAGTTATCTTCCTACACTCACCTAGTATCTGCAGACAGCATTCAAACAGCCGATGGTACTTTCCAGCCAGTGGTCGGTAAGGGTACTGTCGATTGTACAGGTTCAGTAAGATTATCCAATGTTTTACATGCTCCTTTTTCGGTCAGTCTTTATCCATTAGTTCTATAATCCTCCAACTAAAATGCATTCTCTTTTGATATTCCTAAGATGATATTCCAGGAGAAGGAGACGAGACGAAGACTTGGGACTGGCACTTGGCATAATGGACTGTGGTACATGGATCGGGAAGGACTGGATTCGGCATTGGTGTCTGTGACAGAAAGGGCAGGAATGAGAGGACCGAAGATGAGTGCCGAGGATACACTGATACTCCATCACAGGCGGTTGGGACACTCCTCTTTTGGTATTTTGAGTAGGTTGTATCCATCTTACATGGTATCAAAGCCTCGGTACAGAGCAGTGGTGAATGTACTAAGGTCTGACAATAAAATAGAATATACCAACAAAACACTTGAGGAATACATGTTAGCCCAAGGGATACAGCATCAGACCACCTGTGCATACACACCAGCACAGAATGGAGTGGCAAAAAGAAAGAACAGACACCTTCTGGAGGTGGCAAGGAGCATGATGTTCGCCATGAATGTCCCACAGAGTCTGTGGGGGCATGCAGTATTGACAACAGCTCGATTGATCAACAGAATGCCCTCGAAGGTACTGGGATGGAAGTCTCCATGTAAGATATTGCAAGAAAATAATAGTGGGATACTCCCACTAAAGGTGTTTGGTTGTGTATGTTTTGTGAAGGACAACAGACCGTATGTTGGAAAACTTGACCCCAGAGCAGTCAAGTGTGTATTCGTGGGCTATTCGACGACTCAAAAGGGGTACGTGTGCTGGAGCCCAGTAGATAAGAAGAAGTTTGTGAGCATGGATGTTCACTTCAGGGAGTTTGAACCATACTACTGTCAGGAGGGAACCTCATCCATACCATCAGGAGGAAACCTCATTCATGAGCAACTCACCTGATACTGAGAGTATTGAGGCGAGAGAGGGAGATTGGTGAGAGCGTGGTGACCGATTTAGGAGTATCGTATGGAGGAACGTTTGAAGAGAAGCAGGAGAGTGAAGAGGAACAGGGGGAGGCGATGAGAGGTGTTAGGCCCACGGCTCAGGGGGAGTTACTTACCTACAGCAGGAAAGAGAAGCAAATTGCAGGACCAGTACCTATAATGCCAGTGCCAAGTCCCTTGCCTGCGTTCGTCTTAACTCCTGAGACATCTACACCACAACCACCAGATTCTCCTTCAGGTGATATCATTCTTCCTACTCCCACACCATTATTAGTACGGAGGACCACTCGCAGCAATATCAAAATTTTTCCTGATAGATATGGTTAGAACCTTACTTAGTTTGTTTCATATAATAACATCTCTTCTTCTTATTGAGCATCCATTGCATATTTGGATAGTATTATTGTACCTAACAATTGGCAGGTTGCTAAGAACGATCCAAAGTGGAAAGTGACGATGCACGAGGAGTTAGGCGCTCTTGAGAAGAACCACACTTGGGAACTGATAAAACTGCCAGAGGGAAAGAGAGCAGTCGGATGCAAGTGGGTCTTTACTGTGAATCAGAACCCAGATAAAAAAGTAGAGCGCTACAAGGCTCGACTGGTGGCAAAAGGATACAGCCAGACGTACGACATTGACTATGATGGGACATTTGTACCAGTGGCAAAGATGAGCACCGTCAGGACCCTGATTTCTTTGGCAGCGAATGGTGGATGGAAGCTACACCAACTGGATGTGAAGAATGCGTTTCTTCATGGGGATCTAGTGGAGGAAGTGTATATGGAGATACCACAAGGATTCTGTATCGATAAGACAATGGACAAGGTCTACAGGTTGAAGAAGTCCCTCTATGGACTGAAGCAGTCTCCTCGAGCGTGGTTTGACAGATTCAGGACGACGATGATAGGGATGGGATATCAGCAGATCAATGCTGATTATACTATATTCTTCCGGCGGAGTGGAGGCCACATCACCATGCTTGCGGTGTATGTGGACGATATGATTATCACAGGAGATGATGAGCAGGAGATTGTCAGACTCAAGGGAAAGTTTGTCAAGGAGTTCGAGGTGAAGGACCTTGGCCTTCTTCGGTACTTCCTTGGGATTGAGATTGCTCGAGAAGCAGAGAGGATTGTTCTTTCTTAAATGAAGTATGCGCTGGACCTTCTCACAAAGACAGGGATGTTGGGATGCAGACCTGCAGCGATACCGATCAACCAGGGGTTCAAGCTATGTGCTGAGGTTGGATAACCAATTGACCGAGACAGATACCAGAGACTGGTGGACAAGTTAATCTATTTAAGCCACACACGTCCCGATATCTGCTTTGTAGTGAGTGTGGTGAGCCGCTACATGCATGACCCAAGAAAGGGTCATATGGACGCAGTGTACCAGATTCTGAGATACTTGAAGGGTGCCCCAGGAAAGGGGTTGATATTCAGGAAGAATAATCACTTGAGCATCGAGGGCTACTGTGACTCTGACTGGGCTAGTTGTACTGATGACATGAGGTCTACCTTGGGCTATTGCATATTTGTAGGAGGCAACTTTGTCTCTTGGAGGAGTAAGAAGCAGTCGGTGGTGGCCAGATCGACAGCTGAAGCGGAGTACAGAGCTATGGACTTGGGAATTGCAGAGCTGCTATGGCTGAAGAGTATGCTGGTGGAGCTGAAGCTGGATCAAGGAGCCAAGATGAACCTGTGGTGTAACAACCAGTCAGCCATCAGTATCGCCAACAATCCAATGCAGCATGACAGGACCAAACACATCGAGATCGATAGGTTCTTCATCAAGGAGAATTTGGACTATGGACTACTAGAGCAAGGTATGTTCCAACCAAGGAGCATGTAGCAGACAATATGACCAAGGAACTTAGCTCTACAGATATGATTAGAGGATGTGACAAGATGGGCTTAGTGAATATCTTTAGCCCATCTTGAGGAGGAGTGTTGGTATATTAAAATATTCTTGGTATATTTGTTGGTATATTCGAATATTCTTGGTATATTTGTTGGGATATTAGAATATTCTGCAGGGGGTTTTAATGGGGTATTAATGTAAGATGAAGGGTTGTAAGGCTATAAATAGCCAAGAGATTATCAATAAAAATATAACAATTACTCTTGAAAGATGGAACGTGGATTGGTTCAATAGTAATGTTTGAGATAGTAGAGTTTTATCACAATTGAGTATTGATGTATAATTATGATTGAGACTTTGATGTAGTCAGGTTTGACAATTTGGTAGATAATTGAATTTGATCCCTTGAGAACGGTTTGGATCGTATAGGGTGCAACGCTTGGAATTTGAATGGAGATATCGGTTGGTTTTGCCTTGTGTATTGATATTAGTTGGATAAGCCTAGACAATGTGATAAGTTTCTTGAATGCTTATAAGAATTTGTGATGGTTTGATTAGTATTAATAGGTAAATTGCATGTGAATGACCCATGAAAATTATATCTAGATGGTTTTGGCTATGTTCATTTTCTTTCAGAATCGAGTATAGTATAGTGCTTTGGTAGGTATGCCTTAGTCTGAATTTGTTTTTCCGATGCTTGTGTCTGCAGCTTAGGTTTGTTAGTGATATCTCGTCTAGTGAGTTTAAGAAGTATGTTTTAATACGAGATACGCTATTAATGGAGGCAAATAATGTTGGTAAAATTTTGGAAATGGTTTGATCAAATTCGGTGGCATAAGATGTCCAATAGATTTGGCTAAGGTGTAAGTGAGCTTGTATTATTGAGAAAGGATAAAAAGTTGTGCTAAGTCACCTTTAAGGTAATGTGAGACGAATTCAAAGTTGGACAAGAAGAAAGAGACTTTGTGGAGTTCATCAAGTTTATATGTTCGAGTATTTTGGTGCAACTATAAATTAAAAGAATATGCATAGGCATAAGAGGAGAGAGTTGCTTCAAATGTATTGGTTGTGTGCTGAAGGATTTGCTCAAGTATTGATCAGAAGTGAAAAATGTTTAGTATTTGTTTTGGGTCTTGATATGCGTGCTTTGACGGTCATTCAGTCGAGGAATCGTCATGGGAGTTTGAATCAGAGATTGAGGAGTTTTCTTCATCGGTCAATTGATGCATAGGGAGAAGTATATTCTTCATGTTTCGAAGACGAAACTTTTTATGAGTGGTGTCTAATGTAATGGGCCGCTTCAAGCGGTGCATTGGGCTGGTTTGTTGGCTCGAAGGACCTAGCTAAACTTGGATTCATACGGAGAAAACATTCAGAGATCTATGTGATGGGTGTAATGCCTCGTTCCGAGCGAAGGCATTATGTTGGCTTCTTGGATTGAATAGGTTGGTTCAATTTGAGTTGTGTAAAATATTGTGTGATTTGAGTGGTGACGCAGACTTGTTTAATTTGGTCAGATTGGATGGTTTATGAAGTAGGACTCGCTTGTATGGTTATACCAATTAAAAAATCGTATCACATTAAATCATTTCTTTGAGAAATCATTCAGTATCTCTCAGCCTAGTCAAAAAGGCTATTCATCATGATGGGTGGTTTTGATCATTCTCTCATTTACCTTTACACTTAAATAAAAAAAAGTTTTCATAGTCTTTATTTCTATATTCTATATGACTATTAATGCTAAGTAAAAGAACCAAGATAAAATAGAGTAATATTATTGTCGTTAACTTATTATATACAAATATGAAATTTTGTATTGTTGTTATAGACATGAGGAATATTATACTGCTATTGCAAAGAGATGAAGTATGAAAAAAGGGTTTGGGACCGTTGAGTCGTCAATGTAATAATCTCTGGATTGAAAAGTAGTCAAGTATGAAAATCCATGGATTGAGAGACGGTATGGATGTGGTATGCTACCACGGAATAGTAGAAATGGTTTGGGACCAATGAGTCACCAATCGGAACATCGAATGAAAATTTGGATATCGCGAGAATGAACTTTTGCACACGTAGAGAATTACATTACGTTATTTCAGTTTCTGTTATAATGCATGTTATGTTTTAATAGCAAAGTTGTATATACATACATGGTCATGGACAACTTCAGCACAAGATTTGACTTTCCACGAACGCGGTCCATTGCATCGGAACCGACTCGGTCTAGGAAAAAATTATGTGGAACGTGTTTCACGCATGAGGTATTGCAGGACCTTCAGTAGTACTAGCTAGTCGGACTAAAAGGGCGCGTCACAATACCATATATAGTCCAAGATAGTGTGTGACTGTCATATAGTTAGGCTGCATGCTAATTACATCTGTTTGCAGGCTTAGCAAATTATTTGTAGGGACGAACTTACGACACATTTATATTTTATGAACCCTAACAATTGTTGTAGGAACACTTATGACACATTTATATATATATATATATATATATATATATATATATATAATTCATATATATGTGTTATATATATACTGTGTGTGTGCATGCGTGCGGGCGCGTATTATGAATTATTAACTAATCCTACAGAAAGTAGAAAGATCACATGATAATTTTACATTTTCTCACATGATTACCGTGTTGGTTTAGTTGAGTCAGGTTGAGACCGCTCACCAATGCATTCCCCAATGTGTTGACCCCCTCTTCCACAGGAGCGGGGAGTCGCTTGGACGTACTGAGGCGTCAGAGCTCGTTTGGCAACTTGAAGCTGTTCGACGGGAAGATGTTATCTTTTTGTTTATAAAGGACATAATGTATGATTGTTAATTATAGCAGTTTCATGAGTTGTAAGCATTGTGCCTTATTGTAATAAGATCTAGTGTTCTAGTCGAGTTGTTCTTTTGGCCAAAATGTCGTAATTCTGTTGCATATTATCAATAAAGAGAATCGTTGTAATATATTTTGTGTCTATCAAGTTCTCCGCTTATTTCTGCTGCAATGACTTTGTTTCTGAGATATTTTATCGACCGTGATTGTTCTTGTCTTGTACAAGTACAATTTAGACTTATACGACACCATGTCCAGTGATGAATTTTAGTTTTGCAGAACCGGGGTGTGATAGTTAGTGCTCAAAATATGCGAGTGAAAGGTCCACATAAGGATTTATCTTCTCTATGGGTCTAGCTGCTATATCGTGGAAGTCGAAGGAGTCTTTGCTCTCACTCTTCTATGGAATTTAAGTTATATGCATTGGCTGCAGAAGATAAAGCAAAATGGCTTCAGAAGCTTATGTATAATTTTTCTCTGATTGGAGCACAGATTCTGGCTATATCGATATATTGCAACAACTAAGCGACTGCAGCAGTGGCATTAAGAAGAGAACTGTCAGAGTTCGTCATACAGCACCGAATGAGCGCATCAAAGATGACATTATTGCAGTAGTTGATGTTCAGAGTTAGGAGAATTTGACGAATCCATTCACCAAGACCTCAAGCGCCAACTGGTCGAAGACAAAAAAAAATGGACTTTAAGAAATTCTGATGTAATATCTTTATAATTCTACCATAAGGCATTATGCTTTTAGTTTTTAAAGATAAATCTACTAGACATCTTGCTTTTGGTTCAAAGAATGATCATTGACTGAAAAACATCCGGTACAGAGGTTAGTACTTAAAGACATTATTAGGATTGCATCTCGAAACCTCTATGATCTATTGTTTGCTCTAAATAAACATCATCCATATGGCAAACCCCAAGTGTGTATTTCAATATAAGATTCTTCTTTTATTGTCTTGAACACATGGGATGTGTAGTCCGTGTGGTTGGCACGGTGGGATGTTTAACTAGAGGACAAGGTTCAAATCCTCCAAGAAATATTAGTTTTTTGTCATCCATTTCTTGAAAAAATTCTTAGGAAATAGGCCCTAAAGGGGATTAGTGACTCAGAATCGAGCGTGGACGAAGGGCACAAAGTGACGCTCTTCACATGTTCACATCGGACGCGAGATGGAGCTTTTGGACGTCATTACATCGTTCAGCGCTCGTTCCAGCGCCAGCTCAACACGTGGTCCATCAGGGTCCAGCGGGCTAGCTGGTCCAGCATAGCCAATGTTCTAGCGGGGCTAGTGCTCTCGTTGGAAGTGGATTCCAGCATAGATGTTGCTTCCGCTGGAACTGGGTCCAACGTGGCTATTTCAGCATGGGCGTTTCAGCTTCATAATTGTCCACTTATTAGTGTTGTAACTGCCCACTTAATGGAGAGTTATTTTCCGGGTTAAGTGTCCATCATGGATGGTTATAGCTACTACGGGGTTTATGCTCCCCTATATATTCTATCGTTTTTGTACTCTTGGCATTATACTACGCAAGGAGAGTAAAGTTTGCCACAGCAGTGAAGCCACAAGATTATGTCCGAGCATTGTCCATTTTCGAGGGTGACAAATGAGCGTTACAGAATTTCAACAATTGAATTTGTTGGTTTCTGTGAGCAGATCGACGAAAAATGGTCGAATCTTTCTTTGAGCAACGATGATTGTCATTACTCCATCAAGATTTTCTTTCTTCTTTAGTTTCTTGTTGTAGCAACTTAGTTGCGATTTTCAAAGTGTAACTAGTTAGTTTGTAATCTTTCTTATTATGGGTTATTGTAATCTTGAAATTGTCTTTGTAGGATTTTTGTAACCGAAAACACAAACCATCCTGAAACTGACAACTAAGAAGGATCCTCTACCGTGAACCATGTGTGGGACTAAACTTTTATGTAGTTCTCTTTTATAGTGCCACCAAACTTGTGAACGTGAGCACTCAACACATGATGCCGCAACATCTAGGATTCCTCGAACAATGTGATATGTCACACCGGATAAATCTTTAACCCTTCCTACTCTAATACTACCGAATGTTCTTGTGAATTATGGCCAATATTATGTATATAAGCAGTGATTTCAAATCCAGAAGTTAATTGTACTCTAGCAACTTTACGAAAAAGCAGAGCTTGATTTTTTGGGATGATAGTGGGAAAGTTGAACCTACTTGCTTACGAGATCAAGGACGGATTTTTGCACCTTTCTATCTAGCTCGAGTTATCTAATAGTTCTCTCCTCGGCAAAGTGGGTAGGGGACACCACACAGGGGCTATCAAAGTTCACCTCATGTGTCCTCAAATATCTGCGTAACTCTTTTCCTTCCAAAAACGGAATATCATAATTGAACCTAGAGTTATAACTATAATTTTAGCATAAATGGAGCACATGGCCTTCCGCCGGAAAATGGAACATCAGCCTGTACAAATTGCTCATTTGGGAAGCCACTACTAAAGATTAAAAGCCCTTCGAGTCGCGAAATAGAAATCAACTTCTTGGTGACTATCTACACTAGCTTACTAGTTTCTTTTATTTCCATAATTTCCTAATTTATGCTTAATATTTATGTTTGCTCGCTAAATTTCAAGAAATGACAGATCCAGCTAGCAAGGGAGTAGTAAAAAAAAAAACAATTATATATAGACATATAATAACTAGTTAAACTGTCCTAACCAAGATTTCTCTTAAGTTACAGAAATCACAAAAAGTAAGAAACAGAAAAGGAAAGAGAAAAAATGTATTCGCAAAAAATACTAAAACTTTTCGCAACAGCATGTGGTAAAAGTTTCACAAAATAAATATGAAAAAATGAAATAAAAGTGAGAGTAAATCCTCGTAATAAAAAAATAAAAAAATTAGAAACCTGCTCGCTGTGGCCCTGGGGGAAGTAGACAACGAGGCTGCCGGCGGGCGGTAAGCTCACCAGCGGTCCCGCGCACGCGTGCCACAGCTCCTGGTTGATACTCTTCCTCTGCTGCTGCTGCTGCTCACCTGCACACGACACATGTCAGCCTCCCAATGGCGCGAAGCTTCCCCCTTTAGTTCGCTTACCATCGTCCCATGGGCTCGCTCCCGCCACAGCGCCGGGGGTGACCGCACCCTTCATCGAGCCTCCCTCTACTCCGGTGATCTCACCGCTGCATGGTCGGATCCGGGTTTATCGGTGCGGGTTGCGGATTCTTCCTGTGCCGCTGCTGCTTCCGGGTACGACAAGGAAAGGAGGAGACCAGGAGCAGAAAAAGAGGGAACGAAATAATTATTAATATATAAATAAAAGATGAAAAGAAGGAGAGGAAAAAAGAAAATTTGGAGAGGCGTGTGCGCGCTTCGGCTCGTTTTTTATAATCTCTCTCTCTCTCTCTCTCTCTCTCTCTTATGACTTCTGAGTCTTACGGTTGGGCTCGTTAATTTGGAGATCAGTTACAGTCTGAATTTTCTATTTTGATAATTTATTAATTAGCGATTGTTGATTTATGTAATGTTTTTGTTTTGTATTTATTTTATATATATTTGCTAATACCGATACATACTTCTTGGTAG
The DNA here is from genome assembly GCA_036927795.1 of Iris macrosiphon. Lineage (NCBI taxonomy): Eukaryota > Viridiplantae > Streptophyta > Magnoliopsida > Asparagales > Iridaceae > Iris > Iris macrosiphon. The sequence continues at coordinate 200,418,199 of JAYESA010000005.1, forward strand.
TTAAAAATTCTTCGTCAGGATTGTCAGGACCGGTCCTGAGCTCACAGGAGTCCGGGACGAACTTTCAAAATAAGGTCCCATATATAATGTAAAAAAAAATAAAATAAAAGTAAAATAAAAAATATGCCTCCATCAAGATTTGAACTATGAACCTCTTATGTGCAAATCTAATGTAATAACCACTACATAACAATTGCTTTGTGATAAGAATGGTCAATGGTAAATACTAGTTCTATTTTCGGTACAAAATTATTTATATATTTAAACAAAACAAAAAAATTGGGCCCTTCTGGCCCATGGGGCCCTGGGCGGTCGCCCCGTCCGCCCTGGGCCAGGGCCGGCCCTGGTTATTGTTGACCCTTGATAAAAGTACTACAAAAAAGATTCAGTACAGTCTATTATTTTTTTAAATAATTATAAGTTTACTATTTTTCAAACTTGATAGGACAATCTAATTGACCCCGAAAATTTTGATAGTTCTACTAATTGAAAGAACTCTTAAAATTTTGACAGTGCTAAAGAAAATATGTAGATTCTTTAGAACTGTCAAAATTTTGACAGTCCTTCAAATTGGTAGGACTGTCAAAATTTTGACAGTCCGGAGGGAGGAGGGTGTCTGCGCGAGACAAGACAAGGGAGGTGGAGGTGGAGGCGGAGGCGGAGAGGGAGGAGGAGGAGGAGGAGGCAAGAGCAGCGACGGCGGTGGTCATCTTCCTCCTCCACCTCGTCGTCTTCCTCCTCCTCCTCCTCGAGCAGCAGAAGGGACGGCGACAAGAGCAGCTGCGGCGGCTGTGCTGTGCTCACACGCGTCCGATGGTTGGGGCACAACCCTAGTAAAATTAGTGGGGGTGGGGGGGGAGCGGGAGGAGGAGAGGTGAATAGCCCTAGTAAAATTTGGACTAGCCTGAGTAAAAAAAATTTGTAACTAGGCTAGCCCCGAGTTATTTTTGTAGTACATTTTTCAAGGGCCTTATTGTTTGTAAGTTACCAATAAACTTGGCATATATCTCCGATAAAAAAGTAAAATACAAGAATGGTACGTATCTCCAATTAAAAATTATATGCAAGAAATATGTGAAAACCAACATAAAAAAAATAAGTTAAATATAAGATATTCTAAGGCATATAGTTCGAGATCATGACAAACGAGAAGAAATAAGCTACTATAGATAGTTAGTTTTCTAAAAAATATGATTTTGCTAAAAAAAAATAAAAAATTATATTGATTATTAGATATCAAAACTATTAAATTACGTTTATAGAGGTCGTCAGTTTTATAAATTTTTATTTTTATTTTTATTTTTATTTTTATTATTATTATTATTATTATTATTATTATTATTATTATTATTATTATTATTATTATTATTATTATATATATATATATATATATATATATATATATATATATATATATATGATGCAAGACGAACGAAATCATGTGGCTCTATAAAGCCAATCACTTCTAGCTCAAGTAGCTGAGGTGGGAGGCATTTGTCCTATCTTACCAAATTCGAGCCAGAGTGGGAGCATATTATTTCCTCCATTTAATAAATAAATAGTGGGAGTGGTGGTGGTGGGCCATGATGGCAATTGTGCAACGGCCTACGAGCCGAACAAAGCAGGCCTACGGGTTGGGCAGTGCATGTAATGTCCCGCTCTGCACGGTGCATTACGATGATTCAATACATCGAAGAGGTATTAATTCAGATTTTGTTTCATGTGCAGGTAGTATACAGAGTTCCTTGTGATCAGAGTATCGCCTAGCAACGAACTGAGGCATGGGGGTGGACATCGTAGTTTGGATCAGTCAGTTAGTTCAGGGTAGTGCGAGAGTTCATAGAATTTAAGCGGTGATGTAGTCTTGCTTATCTGGTCGGGTCGGATGATGGAGGAGCACGGAGTGCTCGTATGGTTATACCAGAAAAGAGGATCGTACATCACATCAGATCACAGAGTTAGGGAATCAGGTTATATCGGCTCGGCAGAGCGATAGCAGAATCTGTAGAGGTGGGTAGGCTCTTGCCCTTCTTTTCTACTTCTCCATGCCCTAAAAAAATGAACCCCTTGCATGCTTGAACACTGAGTATAGAACATTGAATAACTGTATCAGAAGTGCATCAGTGCACGCGAATTGGGCAGTAAGGCTTCATACGCAAAGTGGACAGTTATGGCGCAACGCCACGGAACTGTCAGCATGCAGACGATAAGTTTCGTTAGTAGAGCAAGAAGTTGTGGCATGATGCCACAAAACTGTCAGTATGGAAAAGAGAGGCTTCATCAGCGAAGCAAGCAGTTGTGGTTCGAAACTATGAAACTGTTGGAAGGGGTATAGTACCCAAGAGCTGTCGGTATGTTGGGGCTTGTGGGTCGACAACCAAAATATTGGAAGAGTATGTAGTTAATGCGAGAATGATAGAATGTGCTGAGTAGATATGCTTTATTTCATTAACTTTATTTTGGTACCATGCATGTGTTTCATAGTCAGCTATTCACACATTTGCATGGTCATGGACATGGATAACATGTGCACAAGATTTAGGTTCCTCGAATGATTCACTTGGGGCACCGGTGATCATGTCGGCCTAAGAGAAAAAATGTGCTTTGGTAGCACGGTATATGCGAGACATTCCTTGGAGACTTCCAACCTTCTATGGAATGGCGCATCGCAATACGAGATATTTTGGGACCTTCGGTAGGGCTTGAAACCCGAGCGCGAAGTGATCACCGTCTTACAAAGATATAGTCCAAGATGGCTCGAAAAGTCAGTGAACTTCATATAGATAAAGTGGCATGCTAACATATGTCTTACGCATGAGCGATAAGTATTCAGCTTGTCTTGCACAAGGGTGGGTACATCGGTTGTGGAAAGAAGTCACTGGTAAGTGATGCAGTTCAGTATGTATCCCTATTTTACTTACGCTATCAGTATAACATGTTCACATGCTTACATACATGCTTTTCTGTTTTCAGTATATGCTATGAATATGAACTGTAATCAACCTAGTTCTGAATAGAAAGATCACCATGTAAATTATATGCTTCACATTATTACTTAGTGTTAGCTTAGGCGAGTGGGCTACCTCACTCACCGTATGCGATATGTACTGATACTCAACTCCCCATGTACGGAGATCCGCTCGGTCGTACCAAGGCATTGGAAGCTCGGATTGGCAATATAAAGATGTTCAACTGAGGATGTTTGCTTAGATATATAAGACATGATGTATAGAACAATGAAATCCTTTATGAGCTAGAGAGATCATGAGTGTTGTAAGCCAAGTTGGCATATTCAATGGGGCTATTGAGAGCCTTTCTAATCAGCTGCATTATCAATAAAAGATATTCGTTTTGTATATTCTGTGTAACTCCCTTATGACTTTATTTCTTACACTGTAATCTCATCGTTTCGAGATACACCATTTATTATTGTATATTCTTGCCTTGTACAAGTGTAATCTAGACTTGTATGATATCATGTCTAGTGGCTATCTTTCGGTTCTTTGGAATCGGGGCATGACAACGCAGTAGGCCTACGGATTAGGCAGTATAGTAGGCCTATAGGCTCGGCAGTGCGAGCCTATGGGCTAGGCGGAGCGAACCTATGAGTCAAACAGAGCGAGCCTTCGGGCTTGGTGGTTCAGCGAGCCTAGGGCCCATATGGAGATGGCCTTCGATTCGGGTGGTACATAATGCCTTTGGGTTGGGTGGTACCGCGAGCCTTAGGACCGGGTGGTGATGCGGGCCTACGGGTCGGATGTGGAAAGCATCCTAGCCGGGTGATTTAGGCCTTCGAGCCGAGGTGTGAGTTATATGAAGTCCAATGTATATATGTCATACAAGTATTGTAATACGTTGTCTATATTTGGAATAAAAAAATACATACATATATATATATATATATATATATATGTTGAACGATCCATCTTTGTCTACATGTCTAGATTAGGCAAATGGGCCGCCTGGATGACAGGACTAGATGGAACAACTCTGGAGTCATCTCGGACTATCTTTACTACCGAGATGACTTGTAGCAACAACTCCAGTTGACAACTCCATAGGCAAATGAATCCTCTTGATTTCCTTTGCTACAACTCCCATAGCTCCACCTGGATTTCCTCAACCCTCAGTTGTGAGGACTCGCACAACACTTCCATCACTTTCTCTCAAATCACATCATTTGACAGGTTCGGACAATCTATCTATGTGTGTCTAATGCAGTGACAAGATATACACATAGGCAAAATCCACTTGTAGGAGATTGATTATGTAAATTTACTTCCATCCGGGATAGGTACAACTGCATGAAAGGTCTTTACTAGTCGTAATCTTCACCATAACCTTGCGAATGCTAGACTAGTTGTAGTCGCATCCATATAAATAGGTATACCCATGATACTAGCAAAATTTCTTAATGTCGACATATTCCAAAGATGAAGAGGGAGACGCGACATATGAATCCATATTGGTGTTGGCACAAGTAGGTCTCTTTCTAGAGTCGGCGAAGGTTCCCGTCACTTGAGGAAGATCAATTGCCTCAAACATCCATGATTCTTTGTTAAGGATTAATGTTAGTGACTCCTAATATGAGAACTTCACAAAAAGTGCCAATTTTCTCATTAGAATATTTCAGCCCCTCCTACTGGATGCCAAATACGACACACATAAGCAAATACAACGAGATAAGTGTAATGTCCCGCTCCGTGTGGTGTATTAAGCTGGTTTGTTGGCTCAAAGGCTATGTTGAACTTGGATTCGTGAAAAGAAATTTTTTGGAGTCTTCATGATCAGAATGAAGTCTATTCGTTAGATGGTGGATGATTTTGACCATTCTCTCATTTACCTTCATACTTAATAAAATGATTATACTTGTCTTTGTTTCTATATACCATGAGATTTTTAATGTTAAGTATAAAGAACCAAGATAAAAGAGAGTAATCTGATTGTTGTTAGCTTGCTATATAGAAACATAAAATATTGTATATTATTATAGAACCGTAGAATATTTTACTGTTGTTGTAGACATATGGATTATTTATGTTGTAAATGTTAAGAATTGGATTACTGAATAGTAAACTGTTATGTATATCTATGCTCGAGGTTTATGTTGTAAGAGTTTCTTATGGGAAGCGATATGGATGTGGTTTGGTGCCATGGATGGTATGGACGTAGTTTGGTGCTACGGGATAGTCAGATGTGTTTTAAAATAGTTTGGGACTGATGAGTTGCCAATCGGAATAACGCTGAGTACATATTTACATTGTATTATTTTTGTTTCTATACCATGCATATGTTTTACAGTTAAATTGTTCACGTATTTACAAGATCATGGACAACTAGTGCACAAGATTTGGGTTTCTCGAATGGTTATCGGGGCATCAGAACTGATTCGTCCTGGGCGAACAAGGATAATAAGTGCTGAGAACAAGTAATTCAGGACCTTCAGTGGGACTAGCTATCTGTACTAGAAGGATCGTCGTCTTACCATGAATAGTCCAAGATGACTTATGGCGTCCTTGACCGTCATATAATTAGGTTGCTAAGGTCATCTGCTTACAGGCTTAACGAGTTGATCCAGGGACAAATTCATAACACATTTATGTGTTATGAAGGCCAACAATTGATGCAAGGACACACTTGTGACATATTTATATATTATGAATGATAACATGGTTTGCAGGAAAGGATAGTAGCGTTGGAAAAGATTCACAGTGTCGAGTCTCTCTCTCTCTCTATATATATATATATATATATATATATATATATATATATATATATATATATATATATATATATATATATATATATATTGAGATGCCTGGCGTAACGTTCGAAACTTTGTGCATGCTGCATTGCATGCCTTTTGGGCCCACTGCCCACAACCTCCACCAAATAAATGGAAGGAATAATACGCCCCCGTGGCTTCATCTACTGATCTTCTGCCACCCAGTCATGGTCTTATACCTATTCCCAGTAATCACAAGGGTCACTCGAGTTCAGTATTATATATATATATATATATATATATATATATATATATATATATATATATATAAAGCCTATTATCTGACGACACATTTATGTTCATATGCATGCTTATGATTTTTTAACTAATTCTTAGGCAAGAATGGAAAGATCACTTAATAATTAGATTTGTTCTCACATGATTATCATGTTGATTTAGGTGAGTTGGCTAGAGACCGCTAACTAGTGCATTCCCCAATGTGCTGACCTCCAACTCCATATGTATAGGGGGACGCTTGGACGTGCTAAGACGTTGTAGCTTGTTTGGCAACTTAAAGTTGTTCGACTAGAGATGTTATCTTTTGCTTATAGAGAAGATAATGTATGGAACATTGTCAATTGTACTAGTTTCATGAGTTATAAGATTTGTGACATCTTTCATTATAATGTGATCTAGTGTTTATAATAGAGTTGTTCATTTTGGCCTAGAGTCGTTGTAATTCCACTACAAATTGTCAATAAAGAGAATCGTTTTCATGTATCTTTTGTCTATTAACTGTTTTGCTTATTTTTCGTTGTAATGACTTTGTTCTTAGATGTTTATATCAACCACATTTGTTCTTGCATTGTAGAAATACAATTTAGACTTGTACGATACCACACTCAGTGACGACTTCCGGTTCTGCCGAACCCGAACGTGACATAATGGTATCAGAGTTTTAGCCCCTTGTCCCGTAATTTAAATTTTGTGATTTTTTTTAAATGAGAGTTGTTAACCTAACAAGAATTTAAGTTAATGATAAAATAGTAAATCTTTGATTTTAGTGATTTTTTTAAATGATAGTTGTTAACCTAACAAGATTTTAAGTTAATAATAAAATAAAGATTTAAGTTAATAATAAAATAGTAAATGAAATTTACTTATGATATAACATAACAAGATTTATTCAAATATGATTGAATTTAATCATTTTATGGATATTAATTCATTATTATTATTATATTGTTTATAGATATATATAAGATAGGTATACGTATTTATATTTGAATTAAGTATTATAAGATATATTAACATTAGAATTCTTGTTAATTATATTTTATGTCATTATGAAGATTTCTTATCATAACTAGGATTGTTAATATTACTTTTCTCATATGAAAGTTGGAAACACAAATCACTTTAATTTAGGATAGTATAAATAAATATATTCAAATTCAAATAAAATAAAATAAAATATGGTAAATTTTGGACTAAATAGTACTATTGTAGTAAAAAAATCATTTCTCCTAGGATTTAACTTTTAATTAAGCTTAAGATCATATTTTGGAAAGCTAACAACTAAGGCTCCATCGTTCGTGTATAATTTTTTTCTAAAATTATATCATTATGATATTCATAAACGTAGATAAAGAGGGAACATAAGATAGTTTTAGATTTAATAAGATATTTTATAATCATAATATAGTTAAATCAAACTCAAACATGTTATTATCTAAATCATAAGTATTAATAATTAATCATAGCAAATTATATATAATTCCTTTAACTAAATCAGATAGAGATCCTTGGAAATTTAAATCATATATATATATATATATATATATATATATATATATATATATATATATATATATATATATATATTTTGGGAACGAAATGCGAAAACCGTTCTCCCAAACCAAGAAGCTGCGAGAGAACAAAGCAATAACAACGCACAAAACCAAATATCAAACCACACATAAAAATCACACGCAGACACAAGCAATTAATACGTAGAAAACTTACATGGGAAAAACTACGGGACGATCGGAGTCCAACCCTGAAAAGCCTCCACTATTGAATAGAAGATTACACCCTCTACAAACTTTTCACCGATCAAACACGGATCACCGAAACTCTTTGGAACAAAAAATAGATTATAACCACGAAGAAGAAAGACAACAAGAAATATCTTAAACTGACCTCCTTCTTTGAAACGACCTCTAATCCTTCTTCCTCCTCTTCAATGTTGCAAAGCACTCTTGCCACCTTTTTCTCTTCTCTTTTTGTTCTATATTGCATGAGCCTTTTTATAAACCCTTGCATGAATTAGGATTTCCATGTATTGAATGTATATATATATATATATATATATATATATATATATATATATATATAAAAGCCAAAAATATTTATGAAAATCCAATTATATTCAATCATATATTTAATGGAAATCAAATCATAAATTACCTTGCCATAAATTGGAAATCCAATTATATGGAAAGTTAATATATGAAAGATCCAATCATAAATATATAATTAAAGTCAAAGATGGAAATCTAATATAATAAGTGCTTACCATAAATGTTCTAATACACGGCGCTCGATGCACTTTTTGAGCTTTTTTGACACATGGATGGCGCTTGTCACACTCCGGACTATTCTCCACATAGGTTGCAAGCCCCACCCACTCCACAAAATCTTTTCATTCACAACTATGTGGAGGGGGTCGTCATCCCGACGATCCGCCTGCAGAACTCAATTTTTTTTTGTAGAATCTTTTTGAACATGTCTACTCTGTTGTCATCTGTATGAACCTTCTCAAGCGCCACTTGATTCTTTTTAACCACATCCTATATCTAATGATACCGGGTATCAATATGTTTGGACCGATTATGAAATATCTGATTCTTCACTAGGTGAATTGCACGCTGGCTATCGCAAAACAAAGTGTATTGCTCTTGCTTTAGCCCCACTTCCTGCAACAACTTCTTCATCTACAACAACTCTTTGCAAGCCTCTGTCGCCGTAATATACTCTGCCTCTGTCTTCGATAAAGAAACACACTTTTGAAATCACGACTGCCACAGTACCTCTCCACCAGCAAATATTATCACATAGCCTGAAGTCGATCACCTCGTGTCTACATCTCCAGTCATATCAACGTCAGTATATTCAACCATCTTCGGTTCGTCACCACCAAAAGAAAGTCTCAAATCAGTAGTGCCGTGAAGGTATCATAGAATCCACTTGACCGCACTCTAATGTACCCTTCTAGGATTGGAAAGATACCCGCTAACTGTGCCAACTGTGTGAGCGATGTTTGGCCTCATACACACCAAAGCATACATAAGACCTCCCATAACTGATGCATATGGAACCCGCTCTATATCTTCCTTCTCATCCTTGGTAGATGGACACTGCTTCTCAGTGAACTTAAAGTGAGATGCAAGGGGGTTACTCACTTTCTTCGACCCGACCATCCCGAAATGCTGAAGTACCCGATGAATATAATTCTTTTGGGACAAGTGTAGCATCTTGGACTATCTCTCTCGGCTGATCTCCATCCCAAGAATAGTCTTCGCTGCGTCCAAATCCTTCATAAAGAAGATCGTACCCAATTGACGCTTCAACTCCGCTATCCTAGTGGCATTTTGACCCACTAGTAGCATATCTTCAACATAAAGCAGTAAAATGTCTGATCTACTTCTGAGGCCGAGGAATTGCTTGAGTGTTGGTCATGGTCTGATCCTCGACAATACCATGCCCCTGCTTCTGTAGAACTTTCTTTCCACTGGATCGTATAGTCTATATTCAAACTCATCCCGACCGTAACCGGCAAAGATGCACCGCCTCGTCTTTGGCTCAAGTTTGGATCTCTCGACCTTCGGTATATGCACGAAGGCTTTACAACCAAACACTCACAGGTGATTGTATGATGGCTCTTTTTTGAACCATACTTTGTCAGGCAAATTACCCTGCAAAGGAGCACTAGGAGATAAATTAATAAATTAAGCAACAGTATAAAGAGCCTTACCCTAATAACTGTCCGACAAGTTTGTATCTGATAATAAATATTGTACATGCTCTATCAGTGTCATGTTCATTCGCTCTGCTACACCATTGTGATGAGGTGTCTTGGATGGAGTCTTCTAGTATCGTATCCATTGCTCTCTGCAATAAGCATCAAAGGGACCAATGTACTCGTCACCGTTGTCAGACCGAACACATAGTAGCTTCTTGCATGTCTCCCTTTCAACAGAGGCCTAAAACTCTTTGAAAGTGGGCAGCACCTGATCATTGATCTTTAAGGCATAGACCCAAACCTTCCTGTAATAATCATCAATGAAAGTCACAAAGTAAGAAGCACCACCAATAGATTTTACCTTCATAGAATCGTAGAAATCTGAGTGAATCAATTCAAACAATGTCGGCTTCCTTAAACTTGGGTGACTTTGGAAGACACCCTGTTTTGCTTTCCTTCTAAACAATGCGTACATCTCTCTAATTTTGTATACTTTAATCCTGGAATCACCTTCATGTTCACCAAGTAGCTCATCCCCTTCTCGCTGATATGGCTGAGCCGCCTGTGCCACAACTCGGTAAACGTGTCAATATCTACGTTCACCTCATATGCCCCGTATGTGCTCCCTTCTATATAATAGAGTCTGGGCATTTTGCTTCCTCTGGCAATCATCATCGAACCTCTGAAAAGCTTTCACTGACCGTTCCTGAAGAGATTAAAGAAACCCTCATCATCCAACCTTCCAACCGACACCATATTGAAACGGATATCAGGAACATGAGGACATCTTTGAGAAAAAGAACTGCACCCGTCTTTGTCCTCAAATGCATATTTCAATATTAACAGCTTTCAACACATCTCCGCAGCCCACCTTCAATACTCCACAGTCGCCAGTTGTGTAAGTAAAGAATAGTGTCTGTTGTGAGATACGTGCGTTGAAGCACCTGAGTCCACCAGCCAAGAGTTTTTATCACATGCGAGGTTCATAACTACCTCATCACCTACAATGATCACATCATCTCCATGTACTGAGGCCGTCGCTGTAGTGTTCTCACTTTGCTTTCCTTTGTCGCCTTTCTTATCCCTCTTCCAAGCGAAATAGTTTTGCTTGATGTGGCCCTTCTTGCACATTGATATCACTCTGAGTCCTCATTCTGACCCATGGAATTTTCTCTGCTCTTATCTCTGCTACCGCCTTTACCCCTTCTTTTTCTCCTTCTATGGCTCTCTGAAACTAGCATCTCTGAATGGGTTGAAAAGACATGTCCTGAGATTTCCTTCGCATCTTCTTATTCAATATCCTGCTCTTGGCGAACTCCAGACTGACCATGCCTTCCAGAGCAGAAGCGATTATAGACAGTCGTACGATCTCCTACGAGTCTGGCAAAGTACACACCTACCATAGTCCCTGAACTTTGTCATCAAACTTAACTCCCATCAAGTATAGCCGCTCAACTATATCGTGGAACTCACTCAAGTGATCCGTAATAGACGCACCATCTTTGTACTGCAGACCTATCATCGTTTGGATCAAGAAGAACTTGTTTAGTCTTCTTCACGTACAAAGATTCTAGCTTCTCCCACAGAGTCTTTACGTGCTCAATATTGGCAACATGGTTGTACACGTTCTCATCAACAAACTGTCGTATATACCCAAACACTTGTATATGCTTGTAGTTCCAATCCTCATCGAATATGTCATTGGGCTTCTCGGACGCAAATACAGGAAGATGCAGTTTCTTGACGAACAACAATTCCTTTATCTTACTCCACTAATAATGGTAGTTAGGACCATTCAGGTTTACCATGAACACCGGCTTCACGTTCATCTCTTCTTCCTGTTTTGATTATCAACTCCTGAAACCTCTCTGAATTCCAGAACCTGGCTCTGATTGCACGTATTGGAAACGAAACACAAAAACCGTTCCCCCAAACTAAGTATCTGCGATAGAACCAATCAATAACAACGCACAAAACCAAATGACAAACCACACAAAAAAATTACACGCAGACACAAGCAATGTTTACGTAAAAAATCCAGATAGAAAAAACTACGGGACGATCAGAGTCCAACCTTGAAAAGCCTCCACTATTGGAATAGAAGATTATATCCTCTACAAAAATTTTACTGATCCAACACAAATCACCGTACCTCTTTGTAACAAAAAGTAGATTATAACCACGAAGAAGAAAGACAACAAGAAATACCCAAAATTGATCTCCTTCTTCGAAATGACCTCCAATCATTTTTTCTCCTCTCCAATGTTGCAAAGCACTCTTGCCACCTTTTTTTTTCTTTTTTTTCTATATTGCATAAGCCTTTTTTTATAAACCCTTGAATAAATTAGGGTTTCCATATATTGAAAATCTATATATGGAAGCCAAAAATATTTATGGAAATCCAATTACATTTAATCATATATTTAATGGAAATCAAATCATAAATTGGCTTATTATAAATTGGGAATCCAATTATATGGAAAGTTAGTATATGAAAGATCCAATCATTAATATATAATTAAAGTCAAAGACAAAAATCTAATATAATAATTTTTTACAATAAATGTTCCAATACACGACGCTCGATGCACTTTTTGAGCTTTTTGACACACGGATGGCGCTCGTCGTACTCTGGGGTATTCTCCACATAGGTTGGGAACCCCACCCACTCTAATATATATATATATATATATATATATATATATATATATATATATATATATATATATATATATATATATATATATATATATATATATATATATATATTGTTTAACAGAAGAATTATCAGAAGCACACAGAAACTGAAAATTTTATTGATTGTAAGAAGTAGAAGATTACAAGAACATACTAGTAGAAAGCAGAGAAAGGCAATTACAAGGCACTCAAAATCATACATCAACTAAGAGGTATGGGCCTTTAATTATACACATAGCTTGAATCTTCAAGCTTCCAGTTGGACGTTGTTGTTTGCCATCGGTGTTAGTTTAGAGAACTTTTGTTTAACAACAAACACAAAGTACAAGGAAATCCTAGACAAAAAATCTAAGTACAATATTTTTTGATCTGGGAAATGTGACGATGGAGATCGAATACTGCAGTGACTCTTTTACTCCGTTGATGGTCCGACGAGAGAATGATGATGCTCTCTTTTCTTTTCTTTTCTTTCTCTTGAGCTTGTGTGCATATACGTAGCTTACCCGGGGGTATGGTCTGTGAAAAGAAGACCCTGGGAACGTCCAAGTATCTCCTATTTATAGCCATCATGCTGATGGGCTATAGGTGCCGTATATGCCTCTGTTTGGTGCCCGTAGGGGGCTCCTTCAACATAATACAGTTGCAACTGTAGTTGCATACTACAGGAAGGCTGCCATACTGCCTCTGTTGGGATATGTTATTGATAAGATCTCAGGGTTATTTTCAACTCCGTTATATGCATGACTCGGTCAGCTGGACATGTAATCAGCACAAACTGTGTGAAGATTATTTTGGTTGTAACAGAAAGATCTTGCAAGATGATAGCCGCAAGGTGTCATGGACGCATAGAGTCATGGCCACATACGTGCTTTCCTTTGGCCTTGGTCTTATGGACACTTCGACCGCATGGTGTTGTGGCCTCATGCAAGCTCTCGTCTGGCCTTGTTCGATTGGACACTTTGGCCGCATAATGACATGGCCGCATAGCGTCTTGGCCGCATATGTGCTCTCTTTTGGCCTTGGTCTTATGGACACTTCGGCCGTATTGTGTTGTGGCTGCATGAAAGCTCTCATCTGACCTTGGTCGATTGGACACTTTGGCCACATAATGATAAGGTCGAATATGGTCATAACTGAATATGAGGGAACACGTGGCATGGCACATCTGACGAAGTTATTAATGCATTAATGTGACTTTTCATCTTTTTATGAGTTGCCGCCTCTCTCATGATTCTCGAGGCGCTCTGGGTGATGAGTGGTATGTCGGAACTTCTGACAAGAATTGAATGTCGTGTTAGGGGATCTCATATGACCCCTTACTTCATGGTTGTTCAGGCCGAATGGATTCTTCTTATGCGGCTTCTAACTCTTTGGTTGTTCGGGCCGCATTGGCTCTATGTGGCTCCTCTGCTGGTTTATTTTATTTTGAAGGGTCATGAGCTCTATGCAGCCTGCATGATTTTTATGCTTCTACAAGATCTCCTTCAAAGTTTCTTAACTTTGTAAGTTTTTTAAGTACAGAATACTTTGAAGAGAAGCATAGAGGAGATAACAACAAGAACTGAAATGACTCATGTGTGAAGTGTCCTTCCGCTAGGCGCATGGGGATGCTTGAGGGAGTAATGGCTCATGGCACTGCTGGCGCATCCGGATAATAGTTACTTAGTGGCGCATGACACTGTTGGCACATGGAAACACTAGTTACTTAGTGGTACATGATACTGCTGGCACATGGGAATACTAGTTATGAAATGGTCGACGCATAACTCTGGATCATTATGGTGTAGGGGGCTTAATCACTGCGGTGCATGGCCTTTGATTACTGTTGGCGCATGGTAGAGATTTTTTATGCTTCTACATGACCCCCTACAAAGTTTCTGAACTTTAAACTTTATAAGTTTTTTAAGTTCAGAATACTTTAAACAAAAGCATGGAGGAGATAACAACAGGAACTGCAATGACGCATCTGTGAAGTATCCTTCTGCTTGGCGCATCTGTTCACTTGGCGCATCGGGTTATGTTGGCACATCAGATGTGGCAATTTAACTTGGCGCAGCTGACTATTCGGAACATCAGACTTGGTATATTTGTTCGTGCTTTGAGCTGTCAGAATGAGCGTATTTTATCAAGGGAATTTCTCGGATTAATCGAGTCCCGATGGAGCATGGAAGGATATCATAATTTCTGTTGTTTATGACGAACAAACACATTACCCGGAGGATTGTCCGCGATCTTCCAACCTAGCTCACTGTATCTTCTCTCTGTATGCGGCCAGGATATGTAGAAGTGGCGGGGCTAGTCATCCTACCCGGGACTTCCCATTTAGAATTCTTCTTGTTGCTGTGGACGAGTATTTATACCAGAGGTAATATGGACGTAGTATAACATCATAATGGGGATAATGCTAAGCCCTATCAGAGGTAGTATGAACGTGATAGATAAAAGTAGTTCCATTAAGGAGGTTCAGTGGAGACATTATCTGTGATGATAAGGATACTATGGTGTATAACCGATAGTCAAGAAGATTTGCTAGGTAAAATCATGGTGGGGTATTTTTGTGAAAGGAAAAGAAAACGAGCCAGATGTAATATGGACATTCTTGTTTTCTTTGGATGGGAAACATAGGCAGCTCATATTTCAAAGGTAATATGGACGTAATTTTTTTGCTTTTGTTGAGGACATCCCACTAGGGGATCTTTGGTAGACATATTAATTTTTTTACACTGGAGTGCAAGTAATAAGTTTGAAATAAAATACTATTAGAGGTGATATGGACGTGACAGGTTTTATAGCCTTAACACTGCTGGCGTACTTAGAATTAAGTACGTTTGATAAGTTTAGATGACGACCGATATCCGAGGTATTATGGATGTGATAATCAATAGTCATATAAAGATATTTGCTCAGAGGTAATATGGACATGGCAAAACCCAGCTGGGAAGAACTGTTAGGTCAGTAGTTCAGAGGTGATGTGGACATGAACTAATACCCAAGGGAACTGATTATGAGTGGTCTACCCGAAAGTATGGATAGACCTAAAGGTGGCTCCCATGGGGAGCTTTTAAGGATCCACTATCTGTTACGTATTTAGGATTCCTGAACGCAGACAATACTTTTATCAAGATTTTATGGAAAGAGGGTGCGTGCTGTGCGTAGGCACCTGCTGGGGAAATAACATATATCTTGATTGTCCTACTGATAATAATAGGAGTACAAACCTAGCTTAGACATAGTACTTTTTGAGGAACTTGCCATTGATAGGCATCATGAGTAAGTCGCCATTGGGTTTTGCGAGCCGGTAAGCATAATTGGAGAACACGAACTCCACGATGAACGGGCCCTCCCTTTTAGGTTGAAATTTATCGGCCATCTTGTGGGTCATAACCATTGGCCTTCTTACTGTCAAGACGAGGTCATCCACTTGGTAAGTTCTCTCCTTGACTCGTTTGTTAAAGGCTCCTGAGAGGCGCGCTTGGTACAGCTCAATACGTTGTTGAGCTAAGAGACATTTCTAGTTGAGTGCTTCTAACTCTTGTTGCCTTCGACGGTGATTGTCGTCAACGGTCAATCGGTTGGAAAGAGCCACCCGGAGCGACAGAATTTGGATCTCGAGTGGGAGGACTGTTTCGCTTTCGTAAACCAAGGAGAATGACGTACTGCCAGTAGGTGTCCAGAGACATTCACCCAGCTTCTCATTCCAGTCGCGCTTATTGGATGATACGAACTCCTTGAGTAGCTTTATAATGGTTTTGTTGAGTGCTTCCGCCAGACCATTTGCTATTGGGTTGTAGGCAGTCGAGGCAACATTTTGGATTCAATTTTGTCACAAATTTGGTAGAAAGCATAACTTACAAACTGTGGACCATTGTCATGGATGATCCTCTGTGGCAGATCGAAGTGGTATATGACGTGATGCTTGACAAAGCTGATCATGTTTGAGGTCTTTACTTCAGCGAGTGGAAAAACTTTCGTCCACTTGGAGAAGTAGTCGGTGATAGCCAAGATGAACCATTTTTGGAGGAGAAGATCAAACAGCACGACCTGCATTTCTTTTCTTTTGACCTGGTCATTGATGTCACTACCACATTTCTGGATAGGGATATTTTTATGATTTTACTTATTCATATATTGTGCATATTATTTATTTATATATTATAATTATTATTTATTTAGTTAGTGGACTAGACTACTTATTAGACTTTACATTAGTGGACCTAACTAAATTGACATGGCACTTAAATCCAACACTTTAGACTAGTCACTTTTGGACTCAATTAGTCATTCCCTTTTCATTAATTAAAAATTAGATTAAAAATTCATTAAGCATAGAAGCTTCCATTAGTTAAAACCATCTTTATGACAACCCAATATGGGTATAGTTGTCAATGTACATTGCTTGGAGAGGGGTGCATGGGCCGGCCCTATTTTAGGGGGGATACTCCCCTCTTCATTTCTTTATCCCAAATTAATTCCCAATTGAGTTCTTCCCCAAATTGACTCATTTATCCAACAAATTTCTCTCAATCCCATTCATATTCCTCATCAAGGACCACTAGGAGCTTGGATTGCAAGGAGCACTTGGAGAAGAAGAAATTTAGCTAGGAGCTTGTATCCAAATCGTGTCCTATTAAATTTTTATTGGGAATCCATCTTTCAATATGTATAATTCTGAAATTCCTCTTTAATTAGATTCTAATTGTTGCATTTGAGCATTAGTAATGCACCCATGCATTAGGGCTACCCATAGGAAGACTTTTTGGCTTCTAATGACCCCTATTGTGACTTCTACATTGAGTTTTGTGCCCAAATTAGTGGAAATCCGAGATTGATGCACCAAGTATGTGTCATTGAATTAATTAGGTCTAATTAGACTTGTATTAGTAAGATGGGGCTAGTTGCCTATCCACAAGTGGATATGAGTAGGACGTTTCGTGATACCTTGTGATACGTCATGATACGAAGAGGTAATTTAAGGGTTTTGTGTTTGTTGATATATTTTCTTTCTAATATTCATTGTAACTAATCATATTAGTTATATATAGTTATATTTGATATGTATATATAGTATTATTGGTTGTTGGGGGTTTTGACACTTTAGTTGAGGGTGTATCAAGAGTATCTCGATATTGCACATGAGGTGTTTGATGAAATGACATTAGTATAGGTGGGAGTGTATTTATCTATAGTATCATATAGATATGCATATATATAGTTGTATTAGCATTAGTGTATATATATATATATATATATATATATATATATATATATATATATATATATATATATATATATATATATATATGTGTGTGTGTGTGTGTGTGTGTGTGTGTGTGTGTGTATATATGTGTGTGTGTGTGTGTGTGTATATATATATATATATATATATATATATATATATATATATATATATATATATGTGTGTGTGTGTGTGTGTGTGTGTGTGTGTGTGTGTGTGTTGTGATTACACTTGTGGACTGTGCATGACACTGAGTAGTGGGTATTTTTATTAACAGAATTGTGTATCAGTTATTGTCATTAAAGTGTGTGTTGTATATGTTGAGAGGAGTCTGATATACTGTGTTGTAGTAAGATAGATTTCAGTTGTTTATGGTGAGTGTTTGGGGTTAGCTTGTGTTTGTGAGTTTCAGTAGGTTAAAGTTGATCTCAAATGTCGGGCTCAGATGGGTGTATATTTGGACAAGGGGTAAGTCAGGCCTGGGATTGTGTGGAAGGGTGCACTTGGTGCCAGGTAGGACTCGGGTTGCACTGTCTGCAGTATGCAGACAAATTGAGCATGTTAGAGTGAGCTTGTGAGATCGGGTTGGTCCTTAGCAGACAATATATGTGTAATACTGATACTTAGTATCAGTTATTTGGGAGTGTGGACTGACTGAGGTATTCTGTTGGAGTAGTGAGCACAAGAGCAATTGCAGGTAGATGAGGATAAGGAAAATGCTGGCAATGAATTTGAATAAAGGACTGCAGGGTAGCAAACAAGTTTAGGGAATGCTCCTGTGCACTAGTAGGTGGTCAAGTCTTTGTGTAAAGCTTGCAACAACATGTACGTAAGGGGGTTATGCTAGTTTAGGGGTAAGTGAGTGTGTGAATATGGATATCTAAGGAGTATACACATGAAGATATATATGGCTGTGAAGGCAGTTAAGGTATCAGTGGAGACTTAGAGTATCAGTGCTAGTGTTAAGGTAATATGAGTTTGGTCAATTAGTGGAGAGAAGATGTAGGTAAGTTATAAGTGAAGGTATATGAGTTATATATACTAATAGCACTTAGTATAGTTGATATTAACTAGTATTATTAGATACTAATTAAAATAGTTAGGATACCTTAGTACTAACTAGTATAAGCTAGGTAATAGCTAATATGGTCTAATATTGACTAATAGACATTGTTAAGACCTAGAAACTTAGTATAACAAGATACTAACCTAGTTAACCTTGTATAGACCTAGAAATTACCTAGAAACATCATCCTAACTAGTTATTCATGATTATCATCTCGTATCCCTCATTAACACTATTATTCTATATTTAGGTCCTTGTGACTCCATTTTGGATATCGATCCTCACACATTGCTCAGGACCACATGCGAGTACATTTTCTGACAGTTTTCGTTATTTTGATGATCACTATGATTCTAGTTCAGTAGTGTTATACTTGATTTCTGACATAGTGGATTCACGGGTTAGTATCATAGATATATGTCCTGAGGAGTCATGATTGGATCCATTGTACTAGCCAGAGACGGTAAAGTATTAGTCGATTATGTGATCATATCCCACTTACTTATGCATAGCTCTCTCTCACAATACGAGGGTGTAGCCTGATATTATTACTTGTGCATAGCTCCCCATATATGATTGGCCTGATCCCCTTACTTGTACTTGAACATAGTCAATCAAACTTAATTGACCTGATCCCCTTACTTATAATTGTACATAGACAATCCTATTTGGTAGAGCATGATCTTGTCCTAAGCTAATAACATAATAATTAATATTTCAAGGCACTTAGATGGTATTTCTATTTCTCTATCCAGTTTACACCTGCTGATATAGTCATTTCCTTGTTTATTTACAGTTCATTATTGCCTGTGAAATGATTATTTGTATATCAGTTTGCTTATTGTCCCAACATTATTTCCATCTCGTATTTTTATTACTTACAGTTTTATAGTCTTCATCATTATAATTGGAACTGCTGTTAGTTTATGTGCTTTGCTCCAATCCTGACTGGATAATATTTTTCAGAGGATCTCGAGGACTTTTGTCCCACATAATATGGACCGAGAGTAGATTAGGGTTACATCCAGGAGGATCCCGTTCCAGTAGAGGATCCATTAGTTGTGACTTAAAGCCTAGCATTTATATTGTATTTGGATTGTTCCATTTAGAGATACTCTGAGTTGTACTATTTGAGACTTATGTTGTATTTGAGTTAGCTAGACTCTTAGATTTATTGCTATTATTTGAGATGCCATTTCTAGACTTATGTGTTGGAACATCTTTTATATCAATTCATATCTTTATCGTGTCATTCATCTTCCTATAGATTATATTATGATTGAGTATTAGTATGACGTTATATTTATATTAATCTTGTCATCCTTATGGAGTTGAGCTCAAGGACATGTTATATATTATTGTGAGATGTGATAGATAGTATTGTGACCTAGACAACGTTCTACCGCCGATGTTGCGGCGTAGGCTAGACGTACCCCTGTACTCGTGTCATTATTCTGGGTACGGGTTGTGACACATTTTTATGGTGGCCCATGCAGGTCGAGGTCACATCTAGTACGATATCATAGTGGAACTCAGACTTGGAGTACTACTACGAGCCTGCTATAGGATATACAATATTGGATAAGAGTGTACTCAATCACAACTGGAAAACTTCCAACTAGTGATTTTGCTATCCTTATCATTCTGAATATTTGCCTTCTTTGCATAATACTGTCCTTCTTTGATGATATCGTATCTTGCGCCTTATTGACTTCTTATTGTTTCGATCTGTCTTCAGTATGCCATCGAAGACCATATCACAAAGATCAGGACCCGCAGCTTCAGATAGGTCTTCCACCTCTCGACCTGCCACCCAGGCAGCTGGAGTTGCTCCTTATGTTTTTCTTGTTCACATAGGAGTTTTGGCAGCTTTGAGGGATCCTCCTTCCCCTCCTTTCCAGGGGGTTTCCCTAGTTGTTGCGAAGGACCTTCCCCCACCGCCACAGTTTTCTTTTCCTAGAGGTGTGCCTACTAACGAAACACGAATGTTTACTTTGATCCAGGGCATGATAGATGCCTAAAGGGTGTCAGCGGAGGCTCAGCGTGTTCAGGATGAGGCTCAGAGGGTGCAGGCAGAGGCGCACCAACCGCAGACTGAGATGATGAAAGAGTGCATACTTTTGCAAAGTTTTTCCTTCACTAAGAAAAGCGTGCCTAAGCTTTCAGTTAGCGTATATTTCTGGTTCTCCTGTTTTCTTGGTGAATGAGCTTTGATCTTTGGGCTTCTCGATTTACGTATTCTCGATTTACATGTTCTCGGTTTGTGTGTTCTTGACTGCTGTGCTATTCTTGGTTGTTGTGTTTTGTCTTTTAGTATTCATTTTTCAAAGGGGCGTACTTTCTTCTATACGCTAATTATCTCCGGCTTGCGTACTTTTTCAAGAGTGCGCTAGCATATTTTCCAGTCTTGCGATTATACGCCTGACTTATCCTGCATTTGTAAGGTACTTTTCCAAGGGGCGTGCCCTTGCATAAAATACACGGGTTTATCTTATTTTTGGCCGATTATGTGCGGTCCTTGCTTGGTTGTTTTATGTGCATATTTTAATCCTAGACGTATAATCTGTTGAATGGTTAGGAATTGTTGTTTTCTCCTGATTATTTTGAATGCTTTCCTTGACCCTAGTAAGTTGTGAATGACCAATGAGCTTGATGATTAGAATGACAAGATTTCATTAACATGTGACCAATACCTGAGATACCCTGATAAAATATTCAATACAACTAGACCATGTGATAATTGACTATCATAGCATTGATTATGCGACTGACATGATTTACATCATTACAAGAGATAGAGGACCATATTGGGCTTACTAGGTGTACCTAATTTGACTACTTGTATTCTTGCTGATACACATGAATGTACCGAGTGTGCTGCCTGATTTACTTGTATGCCGATATGCCACTTGATGCTGTTATGTGCTATATGTTATATGGCACGCAATTTCCCTCCTTTGTATGAATTTGGTAGTTGGCCAGTGACCTTACTGTGGCTAGAAGATTATTTATTTATTGCATCATGTTTGAGTGAATCTAGATTGAGCTCTTGAGTAACAATGTGGATTCGTACCTAGCGTGATCATACAAAGTACTATATTTAGGAGGAATAATCATATGGCCACTGTTCGCTATTAAAGTAAGTTTGGGAAACTTTTGTTCAACAATAAACAAAAAGAGTATAAAGAAATCATAGACAGAAAATTTAACTACAATTTTTTGATCTGGAAATGTGACGATAGAGATCGAGTACTGCAGCGACTCCTTTACTCTATTGAAGGTCCGACGAGGGAATGAGGATGCTCTATTTTCTTTTCTCTCTCTTGATATTGTGTGCACGTGTAACACCCCGTTCCGCTCAAGCGAACTGCCGATTCAAATGACAAAAGTGCAATGTCCCGACCCACTTTGCTCAGGCGAGAATACTCATTTGAGGCAAAGGATATCCAGACTTGTCTCTCCAGGAGTTCGGCTTAAGCTTTCAGAGGCTCGCTTGACGTATCGCTCAACCGAGGTGAATCATCGCTAAGGTGGGTGGTTACGGTGAACTTGTCTTTGCTTAGCCAGCACACTTAAAATATGGAATGATACATGTTAGTCGCTAGGTGAATCACCCCCTGCAAGCTAATAAGAATTCAACGCACCTAGCTAAGGGAATAATCCTAACTTGTATTGCTTGTGTTAGAACATAGAATTGAAATATTGCTTATATTCAGACCCTCACATGCTACCCTAAATCATGTCGCTCGGGAAGTCCCTTACGGTTTTACTCCTCGGCTTACCTTTGGGCCCGAGCTAACGTAAATGATTATGTTTATACAAATACATGCTTGCCTGCTTGTATATTGCCTCATCGATGCTTATCGCATAAACTATGCCTCAATTGTGTAACACTGTGCATGTCATGCATTCATCTAGTTCTCCTCGGAAGACTATCTAATAGTCGTTTCGTGCAAGAATGAACCTGCAAATATCCAGGGCCGTTAGGTCACCAAGGTAATCCCCGCACCAGGGGAATGCATCAAGGCAAGTTATTCACTGAACGAGAATCATGTCAAGCAAATCAAGTAGCACAGCTCGTAGAGCAATACTCGTTCAGAGTAGGAAATCAAGATTCAAGTATCTCGTGTACTCGTGTATCTCATGTATCTCGCGAAATTAGAAGACCAATAATTGCATGTCACGGACAACTAGGAAACGAGGTACAGTTCCACGGACGGTCACCGGGGCACTGGGACCGATCCGATCTGAATGGAACTCACGTATAGTCTCACATACTTGGACGAGATGGTTTGTAGCGCCTCACGTACTTTTGTTGCATTCCATCCTCGTCATTGACTAAATTGGTCCTTTATGGCTATGCCAGCGACACATGACATATAGCTAAGTCATCCTCTCTTAGCAGCTATCCGCGTATGAGTTATTTTATCGCATCAAGTGCATCAAAAATAAAGTCCCTCTCACAACGCAGTATTTGCATATGTATTGCCCCTGAATGTGTATAAATGCTCGTGCTTGAATTAACTTAGTTTGCCTTAGACAGGGAAGGACAATCGGTAAGTTGGTAAGTCTCGCCGTGTTCCCTCTTATATCGCACAACGCACTGCCATACGAGTTAGGTTATGCAATATTGCCATAAAACTGATCCTAAGACAACTAGAAAGACAACATAATAGTTGGTGCACGGAACATATATTACGTGTTTGGATTTGTCGAGCGGGCGAGTAGCCTCCCCACCAGTGCATTCAATATACTAATAATCCACCAGATCGTTTGCAGGGTGCGGGAGAACCTCGTTCGGTGTGGATACCTCCTTCGTGCGTGCTAAGGCATGGAGTCAAATTCGAAGCCTTGGAGTGTTGCGTCTGGAACTGAAGAACATATACAAGACATAATATTGGAAAATCGCCTGAACATCACCTGAACATCGCCTGAACATCGCCCGTATCATTCCACAAATGTAGCCACTTGGCACGCTTTTACTGTTTCAGAGAGAGAGGCTTGAGCGACTTGTAATCTCGGCCATGCGCCACCTGTAATACTTGTTAATATCAATAAAGAGCTTGTTTTACTTTGACATTGTGTTATTCAATGCTTTCGCTATTGTCGACTCAGTGAACTTGTTACCAAATCGCCTATGCATTTATAATTTTGCTGCACTCAAACAATCTGTGCGACTCTGTGGCTTAGACTTCTTACCGCCAGCCAATGAACTACGACCTTGCACGGGCATGGCTCACGCTCATGCGGCATCACTCCCGGATGGGTCGAAGCGATCGTCCCGTGGGAGTGCTGACGTAGTGATTCTCGCCTAGCGGAAATGGCTGATTTAGCCTACGGGAGATCGGGGCGGGACAGATTGGTATCAGAGCCTAGCTTATACGCCTTTGGACTTCATTTTGATTATCTCAGTTTTGAAAGCTCGTTCATGGATTATGTGCATACTCTCTCTCAATGTTCCAAACAGAATGTTCCAACAATGAATCTAAATACTTTCAAAAAGCACATTAGAATGATGTGATTGCTTGTATAAAATCGTGATGCTAAGGCCTCTGTGCCGACCTGTGCAGACCCTTGTGATTTTTGAAAGTAGCTTGTTCGATTTTACTATCTCTAAGTTTGGTTGAATGCATATGTTTGAATGATGACTTGAACGTGTGCACGATCCAACACTCAAGAAAATATAAAACTCGAGTGCTAAGACTTCACTATCGCTAAGTTGGTTGGCGTGCTCATACTAGAGGTGCACTTCAAATATGTGCACGATCCAGACTCGCGATATACTGATCTCAATGCTAGTGCAAGTGAATATCCAAATTAACAAGCATAATGACTTGTATAGGTTTGCCTTGGCCTTAGATCACTATCTAAGATCGATTGAAACATACTCCGAGTTAAGCAATATATCCCGCGCTAAGGCGCAAATGAGACTGACTCAACATGCACGCGACACGACAAAAGAACCGAATAGGAGATTATGTTCAATTGGATTTAGTGGTACCAATGCGATAGTACGGCTTGCCCTCAGTAAGTCTCGAGGACGAGACTTTTTATGAGTTGGGTATGATGTAACACCCCATTCCGCTCAAGCGGACTTCCAATTCAAATGGCAAAAGTGCAATATCCCGACCCACTTTGCTCAGGCGAGAATACTCGTTTGAGGCAAAGGATATCCAGACTTATCTCTCCAGGAGTTCGTCTTAGGCTTTCAGAGGCTCGCTTGACGTATTGCTCAACCGAGACGAATTATCGCTAAGGTGGGTGGCTACGGTGAACTTGTCTTTGCTTAGCCAACACACTTAAAATATGGAAAGATACATGCTAGTCTCTAGGTGAATCACCCCATACATGCTAATAAGAATTCAACGCACCTAGCTAAGGGAATAATCCTAACTTGTATTGCTTGTGTTAGAACATGGAATTGAAATGTTGCTTATATTCAGACCCTCGTATGCTACCCTAGATCATGTCGCTCGGAAAGTTCCTTACGGTTTTACTCCTCGGCTTACCTTCAGGTCCGAGCTAACGTAAATGATTATGTTTATACAAATGCATGCTTGCCTGCTTGTATATTGCCTCGTCGATGCTTGTCGCATAAACTATGCCTCAATTGTGTAACACTGTGCATGTCATGCATTCATCTAGTTCTCCTCGGAAGACTATCTAATAGTCGTTCCATGCAAGAATGAACCTGCAAATATCCGGGACCGTTAGGTCACCAAGGCAATCTCATACTAGGGGAATGCATCAAGGCAAGTTGTTCACTGAACGAGAATCATGTCAAGCAAATCAAGTAGCACAGGTCGTGGAGCAATACTTGTTCAGAGCAGGAAATCAAGATTCAAGTATCTCATGTATCTCATGAAATTGGAAGACCAATAATTGCATGTCGCGGACAACTCGAAAACGAGGTACAGTTCCACGGACGGTCACCGGGGCACTGGGGCCGATCCGATCCGGATGGAACTCACGTATAGTCTCACATACTTGGACGGGATGGTTTATAGCACCTCACGTACTTTCGTTGCATTCCATCCTCGTTATTGACTAAATTGGTCCTTTATGGCTATGCTAGCGACACATGTCATATAGCTAAGTCATCCTCGCTTAGCGGCTATCCGTGTGCGAGTTATTGCATCGCATCAAGTGCATCCGAAACAAAGTCCCGCTCACAATGCAGTATTTGCATATGTATTTCCCCTGAATGTGTATAAATGCTCGTGCTTGAATTAACTTGGTTTGCCTTGGACAGGGAAGGACAATCGATAAGTTGGTAAGTCTCGCCGTATTCCCTCTTATATCGTACGGCACACTGCCACATGAGTTAGGTTATGCAACATTGCCATGAGACTGATCCTAAGGAAACTAGAAAGACAACATAATAGTTGGTGCACGGAACATATATTACGTGTTTGGATTTGTCGAGCGGGCGAGTAGCCTCCCCACTAGTGCATTCAATGTACTGATAATCCACCAGATCGTTTGCAGGGTGCGGGAGAACCTCGTTCGGTGTGGATGTCTCCTTCGTGCGTGCTAAGGCGTGGAGTCAAATTCGAAGCCTTGGAGCACTGCGTCCGGAACTGAAGTACATATACAAGACATAATATTGGAATATCGCCTGAACATCGCCTGAATATCGCCCATATCATTCCACAAATATAGCCACTTGGCACGCTTTCACTATTTCAGAGAGAGAGGCTTGAGCGACTTGTAATCTCGGCCATGCGCCGCCTGTAATACTTGTTTATATCAATAAAGAGCTTGTTTTACTTTGACTATGTTATTCAATGCTTCCGCTATTGTCGAGTCAATGAACTTGTTACCAAATCGCCTATGCGTTTATAATTCCGCTGCACTCAAACAATCTGTGCGACTCTGTGGCTTAGACTTCTTATTGCCAGCCAATGAACCACGGTCTTGCATGGGCGTAGCTCATGCTCATACGGTATTACGCCCGGATGGGTCAAAGCGATCGTCCCGCGGGAGCGCTGGCGCGGTGATTCCCTCCTAGGGGGACGACCAATTTAGCCAGCGGGAGATTGGAGTGTGACAACACGTACATAGCTCGCTTGGAGGGGTATGGTCTCTGAAGCAAAAAAACCAGCCCTTGGAACGTCTAAGTTTTTCCTATTTATAGTCATCATGCTGCTGGGCTATAGGTGCCGCATGTGCTTCTGTTTGGTGGCCGCAGGGGGCTCCTTCAACAGAATGTGGTTACAATTATTGTTGCATACTATGGGCATGCTGCCACGTGTATATCCTTAACAGGATATAGTTCCAACCGTGGGAGCTAGTCCAGGTCGAGCTGCCACATGGATGTTTGTTGTGATTTACTGTTGCTGAAGATCTGAGCAGTTCTCGTCTTTTGTTTGCGAGACTTGGTCAGCTTGAAACGTGGCCCGCACTTAGTTGGAGAGAATTACTTCAGTCATAACAGAAAGATTTTATCTCAAGGAACCCTGCCACATTGGGCACATGGAGTCTGGGATGCATGTGACGCATGAAACACATGAAGTCTGGAACGCATGGTTCCAAAGAGGTGTGGAACGCATTGAGTCTGGGCATATGACACATAGAACGCATGGGGGCCAGAGACACATAGAAATTCATATAGTCTGGGACGCAAGGGGCCAGAGACGCATAGAGGCTGGGACGCATGGGGCTAGAGATGCATGGGACACATGTAGCCTTTGTCATATTGTACGCGTTGCACTCCACACCCGTCAGGAGTAAAGTTCATGGTGACGTGAGATTCTTTCATTTAGCATTCTCACGTCTTTCAAGGAATTCAGTAAGTCCTTTTGTCAGTATTATGTATCAGACACAATCTTGTGTCTGGTCTTTATGTGGCCAATATTGGGGCGCATTGATGCTACTTTTCTGGGCCGTATAGTCGTTCTATGGCTTGATTTCTTCTGAGTCGATCTTGGGGCCCATGTTTGTTAGACACATTGATCTAGATTTTTCATGCTTCTACAACCACAACTTGATATTTAGGAGGAATATTCATTTTGGGACTGGGGCATGACATCCGGAGGATTTTATAGACGAAACCTCAGCCCCACACCTAGGGGTGAGCATTAGACGATATTCAACAGTAAACCAAACAGGACCAAAATTGAAGGTTCGGTTTGGCATTTTACTAAATCGAATCGAATTTCAATTTTAAGTATCAAATAATTTGGTTTTTGGGTCGGATTTGGATTTCGAAAACCTACCCGAACCAAAACCTGAATCAGTTTCATATAAAAGAAAAAAAACCTAACCTATACCCAACTCTCTATCCACTCTCCAAAGTCTTTCTCCTCTGGCCCTCTTCCTCTTTCCAATCTCCAATGGACGCCTGATGCCTCTTCCTCTCCCTATTTCTAGTGGAGAGGTCTCTCTTTGGTTCTCAAAAACCTAACCCTAAGTTTTTGAGACTCGAAGAAAGTTCTCTTTGTCGAACATGGCAGAAGGAGGGAAGGAGCATATAGACGCTGCAAAGGGGGCTGAGGACGTCGTTCTCCGTGCTGACGATGGTGGCATCGCTGCTAACAATCTCAGTGCCGGTGTTGGTGTTCGTCGGTGACACGACGTTGTCGCTGACATTGATGCTTGTGGCGAGGGAGCATCAGGCGAGATACAAGTTCATGAGCTCCCTCATGGACAACCCACTTGTCTTCATCGTTCGGTCCGTTGCTATCACTTTTAAACTCTCGATCGAACGAATTGATTGATCATCGATTCCTTGAATTTAAAGTATTTTTGAAATGAGCAAAATTGCTGCCTAATTATGTGGAAAAATTGACTTTTTTGAATGATTTATGTTTTGAACTATTTGAAATGAGTAGGGGAGTTTCTTATTTTAGGGCTTTCAGCTGCCAATTCTTGTTTCTTTTCTTCTCAATGTATTTGTTTTACAATTTATTTGATATTTGAACTATTTATTTATTTTTTCTTAAAAAGTTAGCTGGATATATTAATGTAAAGTTAAGATATTCTATTTAAGGCTAATTAGTTCAGAGAAGTAGAATTTAATAATGCCATATTTGAACTATCATGAAAATGAGTATAAGAATTTTAAATAATTCCTTTCTTTATTTTTAGGCCAAAATTCCATAGAATCGAACTGAACGAAAACCGAACCGACCAAAGTTGGTTCGGTTCAGTTTTAATGAATACGGTTCGATTTTTAGTTTTGTAAAATTTGGTTCTCGGTTCATTCGGTTTTGATATGATCAGTTTGGTTTCAACTGAAACGAACCATTGTCCACCCCTACCCAGCCCCAGCCCCAGCCCCATCCGGAAGAGATGGTCTTCACGAAATTTTTTGAGGTGCTCGAGCGTAGTATTATGGGTCAAGTACAGTTGAGCCAGACGATGCAGCGCCAGCTTACGGAGGTGGTCATTTTGATGAAGCACAATGTTAGTGCACTAACTCGATCATTATCATAGACCACTAGCAGAATGCTCAACACCATACCTACTATGCGAGATTATAAGCATTAGTGTATTGAACTGCACCACCGACCGCTATACTACATCCAACCGACGACAACGCCTCCTCCACTGGCAACAGTGACACTTACATAAGAGAGGTTTGACCATCTCCTTTCGCAAATTTGTATGGTTGCTCCTCCTCCTCCTCCTCCTCACCAACAGTTTTAGATTGGACAGTTTATTATGAGTTTATGTATCGACCCTAGTTGGGTCTTATGTATCTGAGACCGTTTTTGTTTCAGACATTATTCCATGCGACAGTTTGTGCATAGTACATTATTCTCTAATATTTTCATCTTTGTTTGATATATTATGCGATATATTCTTTACAGGTTCCTATACTATGATACATTGCTTCATTTTTTTATTTTTTAGTATTTAGCGACATTTACCGACGCAAAAGTAACGTTACTACCATTTATCCAAACGTCGCTAAATGTATCATAACGTTATTGATACATAACAAACTAGAAAATGTTAGTGGTGTTTAGCATCTCAACCTACGACGCTAAATTGGAAAATAAGCATTGATAACCGTCGTCATGCGTGGAAAAATTATAATATGGCAGACTTTGGCATGTCAGCTATGGCGTCGCTAAAATAAGGGATAACGTCACTAACATAATCGTTGTTTTTGCAACAAATAAGGACATGTATTATGTCACTAAGTTGGTGACGAGTAGCGACGTCTCTAATTACGTCGCTATAGCGACTTGTAGCAACGTTTTTGTTTTCTACGACAAGGAAATAGGCGATTCAATCAAAATATCGTCAATTATGTCACTAATTTAGTTTTATGACATTTTTTAGTGACGTATCTTTGAGCCGTTAATTCTTCTTATTTTGGTAGTGCGGTACCTCTGCCCGTCGCAAAACATCTCATCCTTGGTCGAAGTCACAACAACAAGAGAATAAGAAGCAGAGAGAGATGCCCAACTAATATGCTACTTGGAAGCAAATGCTATCCCCCTCCATTTATAATAGTTCTTGCCAACACGCCTAGCCTCACTCCTCCGATCTCATGATGTTGACCCATCATGGGATGATCAATCCCTTGGGACTTGGCCCTCGACTAATGAGGATGGTCCTGCTCGCTGCTACTCTTCATCTGACCTATATTCTGACGCTAAACAGAGGTGGATGACCCCCGAGTATTGCCCGTACGAGCATGTGGGTCTCTGTCACGTCCCAGTCCCAAAATACGTAGGACTAGGAATACGTAAGTATGCCAGCCTTATGTATATGACTAATCCAATATATAGAAACTATAACACATACGAACGTTGTATTATAAATAACAATTCATAAGTGGTATGTAATGTCATAAGTCACAAGCAATACAAATCTCATCCATAAACCAAATAGGAATAAATAACCAAATATGACAATGAACCAAGTATAAAGTAGTTGAGAAGAAATAATAATTGGGTGGAGATAAATTCACTACCAAACTAGAATATGAAAGAAAATATAATAAGTACATCATCTAATGATCAGAGGGGCTCGAAGGGGAGACCTCCATGAAAGAGAAAGAAGTACCAATTCTTGGTCCGTGCTCCTACAAATAGTCATGATCGTCTACACCTGTAAATGGACCAGGTCCTCAGAGGGACATAACAAGATACATAGAAGCATGTCAATCATAAACTGAATATAAACATATGTACTGGGTAACTAACCAAGCTACGTGAATGCATTTGAGGATAACCTACGCATGAATGGGATGTCTGGCTAAAAATGGGATTGCATGATTCTCTTGAAGAATCAGTGGCCTACAAAGTATAACATCTTTCGATCGTCAGAGGCCTCCTAGAAAAAATATAAGGGTCATCTCACCATGCATCTCCGACGGAGCTTGAAGTTACAAAGAAGATGTGTAAAGTAGCCCAAATGACTCATGTATATCCTCCCCACCCAAATGACTGTCCAGATCGTACCCATGACACAACACATCCAGTTCCTCACCACTAAGTCAATGTATGCACCTAAATAACAAAATATGAACTATGTCGACACATGTCCCTTACGTATCTGGAGCGACCCAATACGATGGTATGTGCCCTCTCACACGTATCACAGATCCGTGAATGTACAACGTATGTGCCAAGGTCATGGAGATATGAGAATACTTCATAATTATAGGGTGGTCACATAACTCTAGATCGATATAAATAGTAAACAAAATAAAGATGACGCAATCCACCGTTGCACCCAAGTCTATCTTGGACGCACAATTTCATAGAAAATAACTAAATAAATAAGTAACATAAATCCAATATGCTATACAAAATGGAAATAAACTATCATCATGAAAAGGTATACTTGCCTGGTATCCGAGCAGAGTTTAAACAATGTCCTGGCAGTAAATATGTTAAGTCAACAGTAGCACTAAGAGAGAAAGATGTATAAAATTCTCCAGATGCTGAAATAAATATCACTAATATTTTCGAAATGAGTGAGATAGCCAAAAAATACTACCCTTTCGTCCAATTTGGACACAGCGGCTAAAACGGTAATTTTAGACCAAAGTGGGATCTACTAGTGGGCCACTTTGTACCGAAAAATGTGTCAAGGTCATAGGTCTCTAAATAGGACATATTATAGGTTAAAAAAAATTAATCGACGATACGAACTCAACGGTATGTTCAATTTTGGATTCCGGTGAGCTGATCACAAAATTGATCGTAAAGTCGAATCGTGGGACCCACGAAACGGTAATCCGTCGACTGACTCAGAATTGAGCAAAACTTGGGTCACAGTATAACTCAAACACTGCAAGTCCAGTGGCATAAGTTTCATGGTGATCCGACAAGTGGACACGAACTAATTAGAAAATTTATAAAACACTTATACGGGAGACTTTTTACTGATACGGGTTAATTCTGGCGTGCACACACGCCCAAATCAACTTCCGTGAAAGCCCACACGTCCAAATATACTATACGCGCCTTTCTAGCAATTGGTACATGACAAAGTGGTCCCGTTTGATGGGACGCTGTCACGCCCCAGTCCCAAAAATATACGGAACTAGGCCACGTGGCATTGGCCAGCTGACACGTCACTAAGGGATTACCCAATTTAATGGACCCAAAGTGATGTGCTACGCTTCCTAAAATACTACAAGTCTAAATACAGGTAACTCTATCTCATCCACAGGAATATCATGAAATATGGGAAATAGTGCTGAATATATAGATGATGAGTCTGAAATATCATACACAAATCAGATAAAGTCAGGTGGGAACAAACCCACTACAAATGATAAGTAAAAGCTGAAATAAGATAAACTAGTGCATCGTCCTCGAAATATGTAGCTTCCAACTCCAGGTGTACTCAGGCAGATTCTGATGGCATCTCCTCTAACTCCTTCTCAGGGGCATATCCAATCTCCTGTCCAGGTCCATGTACTGTGGGGTAGAGTGTCTCATCTAAACCTGGCAGGGAACCAGGTCCTCAGAGGGACGTAACAAGATATAGAAAAATAACATGCCATGTATGTAAATACTGAATAAATAAATACAGGATGCTAACCATCTAAGTGAATGCAATTTGAGATAACCTAGTACGTATGGGAAAGTGTGGCTAGACATATGCTGACGTAATTCACCAATCCGTAGTGACTGGCTAGTATATGCCACATATGCCCCCGTTCAAGGGCACTATACAATTTTCCATCTACGATGAGTATGGTCACAGGAATATATATATAACATCCGTATCACTCCGTCGAGTGCGGCATCGGGATAAAGAGGTGGGTGTCCCATACGTCTTTTAGTCGTTCTCCCTGCCCAATGTAACTAATGCTAAGTCGTAACTTTCCTGATTTTGTTCTAAGCCGTGATGCACGTCGTACGTACTAGTAGCTAATCAACTACGCAAACTTGCATCCCAAAATGAAGTGCAACCTTGTTGCGTGTACCCGTGATAGGGTCTAAGAGGATATTAGGATACCCTCACAGTTGATGGTAAGTCTGTATAGACTAAGTTAATTACACTACGTGTCAACGTATTTGTTG